>CM022665.1:18450649-18805649 GCA_012295275.1 Chrysomallon squamiferum
TAGTTTTTAAAATTATATATATATATATATATATTTGTACGAATGAATGTATGTGTATTTTTTATTTATTCCTTATATTATTATTTATTTAAATATTTATGTTCATCTTTTATAGTAGAATATATTTAGAATGCAGTTTATTTTTATATCAAATAAAAATTAATACTCCTTTAGATTATTGGATTTTTTTTCTCCCTTTGATGTTAAATAATATTAATTTTATCTAAAAGTAATTCATTTGAAGTTATTTTTGGAGCATAAATTGTTTATTTTTTATTTTTTTTAATGTTATCTGACATTTTTAGTTATTGATAAAAAAATAATTCTGTCATTAAGTATTAAGAAAGTAATCATACAGAAAGTAATTAAACATATTGCTTTATACTGTCAAGTCCAAAAAGGTATTTATGTTAAAAAAACAAATGAGACTGCCTTCAATAAATGGAACAGTACCTTATTATACATAAACATAATCAAGGATTATGTCATATAGGAGTTTTTCACATTCCAACCACCATGGAACAGTACTTTGTTACAAATATGTCACCATAAATGTAATCAATGCTTTGACCCACTATTAGTGTCCCATAGGAAATTTAAAAAATGACAACACAACCTAATATATCAATCTGTTACAAAAAATCCAATAAAACACAAAAATGCCAAACAGAACAACTAACAATCTCATTAATTACATATTAAAAAACCCAACAGCCACCAAATTAAACAACAAAAAAATGTCTTCTCCTACACTTTCCTCCATTACTGAAGTAAAAATAGGTTACATAAAATACAATTATTATTATTATTATTTTTTTAAATTTCAATTATTTGCAATTATTTTATTGCTGTTATTAAAGGATTTCTTTTTGGTTTTTGACAAATTAACTAAAAACATTTATTTGGAAATGATGCTTTAAGTGGAGTTTAATGTTTCATAACAATGAAGTATTTTGTTTACAATTTTATTTATGACTTTTTCATTGTAAAACATTTTATGTTATGTTTTAATACCACAGAAACTAGTTTTGTAGAGAAATTTGTAAATATATATATATATATATATATATATATATATATTGAAATGTTTTGACACACAGACACACAAACACATGCATATATACAATCAGTACACATATTTATCAACACAAACATACAGACAATACACACACACACACTAATATATATACACAAAAACACAACAAACACAGAAACACACATTTACACTGAAATAATTTATGTATGGATCTCCAGTGTTGATTTGCAAAATACCTGAAATAATTTAAAAAATAAGAAAAGAGAAACAAAAACACACCAAAATAAAAAGTAAAAAAACCCACTTAAATAACTGATTTATCACCTGACATCTTTGTAAGCATTACTTTTCTTGACATCCATTAAGAAAAGGAGGAAATGAAAAAAAAAAATCAAAGTAAACACTTCTTTCAAAATAAACATCCTTTCAAAATGATTAAATCAATTTTCAGTGGTACATACATAGAAGAAAAAACCCTTTCATGAATAAAATCATATTTAATGAAATAATAATAATAATAATAATAATAAAAAAAATTACTAATAATATATTGACTATTATTTAGGTAAAATTGACACACCATGCATGATACAGCAGATTTCAGTCATAAAGAAGATTGTTTTTTTTTTTTTAAAGATGAGTGGTCCTGTGATGTAACTTGACTTCAGTAAATAAAAAAAAAAAAAAAAAAAAAAAAAGAGAAAAAGAAAAGAAAACAAGAAAAAAGGAACAAGAAAAAATAAAGAATTAAAAGAAAAAATAAATGAAAGAAAATAAATAAAATAAAAATAAAAAATAAAAGAAAGTACAAAAATAAATAAAAAATTAAATAAAACAAAAAGTGCTTAATAAAATTAAATAATAAAAGGTAAAAATTGTCTATAAGGAATGTATATATACACAGGTGTGTATACTGGGTTTTTCTCAGGTATGATGAGAATGTAAATAACTATTATCATAGTAATATATCCCATATCTGGTAAGTCATTTCGGTAATAAAAACTTGTTATATGATGAAAAAGTCAACAGGTGTTCATTTTTAATTATAAATCGTGTTATTAATGTATCAAACATTGAGTCAAAAAAATAAAAAATAAAAAAAATAAAAATAAAAAAATAAAATTACAATAAAACATCCAATACTGAAATAAATATTTGTTTGGATTTAAAAAATTAGTAAAAACATTTACACAGACACACACATACATACAAACTCAGACATATATGTAAAGTGTATGTATGTACATATATGCTTTATTCACTATTTCTTAATTAACTGTTGATAAATCTACCAAATCTATCTATTTATCTATTTATATTCACACACACACACACCCGAGAAAATATGTACAAAAAACAAAACAACAAGAAAGCTAAATTCATCAGTTTAATAAATTTTCAAAAAATAATATATTAGAATTCTATATAATATTTAATTAATTCCAGTAAATATTTCCTTATCCAAGATTAGAAACCCCAGAAACACATACACAATTATATATGTAAAAATGAATGTAGAAAAACCCTGTCTACACATGTATGCATGTATGAATAAATATATATATGTATATATAATTTGGTTAAAGTCAAAAAATAGAATAATAATAACACAAATCAGTGGCATTCAATATTTTCAAGAAGATAAAGAAAATTAACAAATTTCTTTTTTTATATATACTATAATAATTATCAACAGAAGAGATTTTTATTATTATTATTATTTTTTATAATTAAAGAAATCTTTTCTTGATTTTTTAAAATATATAAAGGCAATAGAAAAAACTAGTATGTGACATGTAAGCAATAAGCTTTAACTAACATGTTTACATGTGTATTTATGTATGTACGTGTAGGTATATGTGTGTGTGTGTGTACACACATTTTAATTTGTTCATATAAATAATTTAAAATTAGCAATGATCATAATGGACAAGGAAAAATAGTTTCTGAACCAATTAAACTATCATTTTTAAAATGATATTTCATATAAACTAATAATAACATTAGTAATATATATATTTACAAATGTTCAACACATCAGTATCTAACTGATTATGAAACAATAATTCAACACTGACATACTTAATATATATACTAATAATTTAAAACACTGTCACAACACACAAATCACCAACGAAAAAAAAATAATTAATTAAATACATTATGATCTGAATACAAAAAATACCGATACTCACTATATGAATTATTATTACTTATTATTCTTAGTATTCTGGGAAGTTATATGTAAGAATGTACAGTCAGAAATTATTTAAAAAAAAAAAAAAAAAAAACACCAAAAAATCTCAACAACAACTTGTTTTAGTAACACACTGATGAGACAGATCATGTTTAATTTAACAAGTAATAATTTAAAAAAAATACTTAACATGATTTTAGAGACATTTCATATTCTAAATTATTTACCACTATAGCCAGCAAGTGGCATTTATATTAAAAACCATGATTTCCCATCAATGGGTAGGTGTGTAAAACACCAAAAAACCAGAACATGCAGCATAACTGACATCTAAAAACTTGAAATTTAAAACTTAAATGTTGTCAAACATTTTTTGGACTGACACTAATATCTATCACCATAGCAGCAAAACTTTAAACATTTTTCAAAATGAATGCTGCAAATTCATCCAACTAGGGTGAAAATGTCAGAAAACAAAGTATGATGAATGAAAAATATTCTCATTTCTGCTAAAAAAAATCTAGATATCCTTCTGACTATCATATTCAATTCAAACAATCAAATCTTTCTCAGCAAAAAATGCTACAGTCCCATGGGTTGAATGATAATACCAGAATTGAATGATAATACCAGAAAAGTAGTAACTGATGCAGTAAAATTTTGAAAGGTGTAACATATTGCCAGGGTCATATTGCTATGAACCTGGTTAATACAAATAGTTACTACAACAGTAAAATAAGAATTAGAATTTTCAGTAGACACTACAATTAATATAAAAAAAAAAAAAAAAAACTGCCTTTTTTTAATAAGAAGTTTTTCTAATAATATTGTAATACTTGTGGCAAAAAGTGATATTTCAATCTTTTAAGGTAAATCATTTGCTGTTACAGTAACTAATTATAATAAAGTAGAACAGGTGTGGCAAGAAGTGATATTCCAATCTTCAGGAATAAAACTGTACTCTCCTTTTGTGCTTAGATATTAATACTTGAAGCTATTACTCATAATAAAGTAGTAATAGATGTGGAAAAGAACAATTTCTGTATTTATAAAAAAAAAGTAGTAACAGGTGTGGGAAAAAGTGATATTCCTATCTTCAGGAATGAAATTTCAACTATATCATGCCTATAACATATAAAACATGTTAATATTTACAGTTATTACTTATAATAAAGTAGTAACAGATGTGGAAAAAACAAACTTTTTGTCTTCAACACTGAAATACCAACTATAACCTTCATTGTTATTTTTGATAATAATACTTAAAGCAGCAACAGGTTTGGGAAAATATTCCAATCTTCAAGAATGAAACATCAACTATAACATTCTTTTGTTTTTAAGATGTTAATACTTACAGTTATTACTTACAATAAAGTAATAATGAATCTCCTATGGGTTTTTTATATTAATATATGAAGCAGTAACTGGCATGTAAATAATGGTATTTGTATTCTAAAAAAATGAATCATCACTATAATCTTCTTTTCGGTTATTTAGATATTAACATTTAATTCTAATAAAGTAGTAACAGATGTAGGAAAAACCAACATTACTGTCTTCAAGAAAATAACCATAGCCATCGTTGTTGTTTTTTTAGATATTAATACTTACAGTTATTACTTTAAAAAAGTAGTAACAGGCGTGGGAAAAGTGATATTCCAGTCTTCAAAAAAGTAACTTCTTATTGTTCACATGTTAATACTTGCAGGTAAACAACTCCCACTAAAGTAGTAACATGTGTGGCAGCAAAGAGTATTTTCCCAACGTTTGCACAGGTAACATAAAAACACTGAGTCTAGGCTATGATCACGTCAACATCCAATATCCGCAGTTATTAGCTACTCTTTATAAAATCATAACAGGTGAAGTAATCATGGCTGCTCCAAAAAAAATAAAATAAAGGAGCAACCTCTGTGTTTATTTCAGTCTGCTGTGTAGGCTTATTAATGTCCTGTAGTCACTGTTAGTAGCTGCGTATATAAACTTATTTTTAAATACTCTGTAGGTTCTATATTAAGTGTTATTCTAAATGAAAGAACACAGCAGTGTCAGTAGTTGACAATTTTTTTAACAGCTTCATAACATCTCCACTTATCGGGCATGTAGAAAGGTTCGTGAATACAGGAAAAGGGCGTGTCGTACCCACACACCCGCTGGATGGGTGCTTCCAGATTAAGAAAACATTCACTCTGAAAAAAATAAAATAAAATAAAATAAAATAAAATAAAATAAATTAATAATAACAATATTTATACTACTACTGCTAATAATAAATAAATAAATAAATAAATAAATATATAAATAAAACAAAAATAAAAGCATATATACATGTATGTATGTTAGAAAGTACTGGGTGGGAACTTTCAATAAGTGGTGTCTGAACATGTGATTTCATTTCACATGTGACTGAAATAAATGACATGTATACATATTCTGAAAGCTGAACAAAATGGCATATTTGCTTGAATACATCTAAGTACAAATATCGAAAAATATTGTCTTTGCATTTCATTTAAAAAATGTGGTGAACTTTTGCTTAAATCCATTAAAATTTTGTTTATGTAATAATGACTACAAGCAAAAATCTCAAGCTTATTACAGTTATTGTAGCCACTAATAAAATATATAACACAGATTATTATTTTCTTTAACCTTCACCGAAAAAGAATGTAATTTTGATCTTTGTTTATGGTAAACACTACTAACTATGAAATTAATAAAGAAATCAGTTTTATGAAATACAGTATTCCCTCGCTATTTGCGGGGGTTACGTTCTTTACCCCCCTGCGAATAGCGAAAAACAGCGAATATTGGATGCAGTTTTAAAACGTCTATTATGAGATTATATACGGTACTAAATGCTTCCCGAACACTTTCTAAAGACACTCTTACTCATTAATACAGTAATAATGTAGTAATATTGCATGCAGTTATGTATTTCATTAATGTAGTAATGATAATGTAAACACATTTTAATTTTGTACTGAAACAATATTTTAATCAGAAAGAAACGTAAGTACAGGAGGACAGTAACACCGCATAGCATAGTTACCCATACTGTATTACTGTACCGTAATTTTCTATGCGTACAACATATGTATTAGAATTGACAGAAAGTGGAACAAATTTAAAGGCAAACAGACAGATAAATACAGTACGCACAGTTCATGTAATAATAATACAATTCAGTAATAATATGCAATTAAAAACATTATTAATACACGGTCACAAAAAATATGCACTGTACATACAGTGTATGCATTTATAAAAAAATACGTACTGTATTGCAATAATAATTGAAAAAATTTGATATTGTTTGTGCTGTCACCAATAATGAATGATAATAAAATGATGATGAAATTTGCAGTGCCATACGATGATGATGATAACACTAATGTACAGTATGGCACAGCTTAGCTGCTGCTTTACAGCACTTTAGGTAATTATTCCTACTCTTCAGGCACTTAAGTCTCTATGACCTACAAAAACCCGGTTTACCGAGCATTTGTTTTTATGACATTATGACGCTCGCCTGGTATACCAGCATACGATGCGATAGGGTTAAGAGCCTAACCCGCGAATATGCGGGGCCGCGAATGGGGAACTGCGAACAGGTGAGGGTATACTGTATAGTCAAAGGGACATAACTTTTAGTTAAAAGAAGAAAAAAACAAAAAAACAAAAAAACACTACTAGAGAATACAGTACTTTAAACCAAAATAATTTAAATAACATAAATACATATATTAAATTAACATTTTTATTATTATTATTATTATAAAATAAAAAAATAAAAAAAAACATTTTCAATTGTCTTGATTTCTAAATGTTAAATAAATATAAATATTTTAAAAAACTTACATGAATTGTGGCTGCTATTTCTGCTCCAAATCCCATTGTAATTGGTGCTTCATGGGCTATTAGTGCTTTACCAGTCTTTGCCACTGACTAAAAATAAAATCAATAAATAACAATACACGTAGACGTAAAGACAGATGTTATATTATCTAAATAATTTAAATAATTAATAATGTATTAATCCATTTAAGTTGGCAAATATAATATTGAAAAAATATGGTTAAATCACTGTATGTGAAGTAGTAAGGGTATCTTAGAGTATTGTTATAAGACGTGTGGTCATGTGATACAACTTCATTGATTTTGAATGCATTTTGAAATATTAATGAAGATGTGCATTTTCCAATATTTATTCATGGAAGCCTTTGTCATAGTTAATTGTTAATTACTATACATAATTGCTGGTGTGTGTCCATGTCTTGGAATACACAGGTGTTCATGTAAATGTGTATATGTCTGTGTGTGTTATAATGAATCACAAAACAGAATTAACCTCTGTATTATTAGACTATACCTAATTGCTTTTGTATATATGTATGTGAATCTGTCTGTCTGTCTGTCTATCCATCCATCCGTATGTAAAATGTGTTTGTATCATAATGAATCATGAAACAAAATTATTCTTCACATTATTACACTACCTGCTTTTGAACATATATAACATATATATGTGAATATACCTTTATTTTTCTATAAATGCCATGAATCACAAGAGAATTAATCTATACATGATATTATTTTTCAACAAACTTTGCAACACAACACAATGACAAAGATTACAAAGATAAAAACTTGGCAGTCAAGTCTAAATAACTCTGAAGTGATTTTTGTCACTGGTAACAAAAGACTTGTATTTTGATAAAAAGAATTTAAAATGTAAGTCTTCTTCTTCGTTGTCATGACAACCATATGTTGCATCTCTGAGAACAAAAACTTTTGTTCTCAGTCTCAACTTGTGTTTAGTTAATGGAAGATAAGATTTCTTTTTGACAGGAAGTTTTTTTGTTTGGTGAAATAATCAAGTGTTTATTTTAGCAGTTTTATTTAAACAAATTTAAAAAAAATAATATTAAAAATTAAAAATAATAACAATAAAATGCCTGAGATAACAAAGAAGCTTGCTAATGTAAAAGGAAGTTGTTTCAATGCTATTAACAAAATAGCCTGCTGGAAGATTTATGTTGCCTATAGCAACAAATACTGATAAAAAAAAGAAGTCTTTTGTTAATATTAAAGATTTTAAACAAATTTTGTTATTGCTAGTAGTAACATTAAACCATGTTTTTTCAAAAGCAGTGTTGATTTGGTAGATTTATCAATAATAATTCTGATAAAATAAGAGGCAAAAACAAAAAATAAATAAATAAATAATAACAAAAAATAAATAAATAAACAATATAAAAATAACAGATATAAATACAATAAAATTTACAGGAATTTCAAATATTGAAATGAGAAAAATATCTGAAGACAAGTTTAACTCTCAATTTATTCAATTTATGTCGAGATGAATTGAAAAAGAAATCAGTCAAAGGGAAAACAAGTTTGCCAAATTTCATACTGAACACTGATATCACTCTTAAAAGAATTACTGAAAAAATAAAAAAATAAAAAAATAAATAATCAACAAATAATACCAAAAGACCCTCAAAAAATCTTTCATAGGTTCATTACTTTGCTATGGTAATTTAACTTGATGTGTATACACAGGGAGAAAAATGGAACAGCCTGAAATCAACCAACCTGACACACTGTTTCTTTGTCCCAAGGAAGTAGTGTCCTTAGATCAATAAGCTCACAAGATACATTTAACTTCTCCTGAGCCATTGTAACAACCTCCTTCAACACATGTACCTGGGTGCCCCACCCCACAAGTGTAACATCTGTCCCTGAAGAATAAATAAAACAATAATTAGCCATATTAAATATGGATTGGAAAATATATCTCATTTTATGATTTATCAATAATTTTGTGTACATGTGTATACAAGTGTCTTTTTGTGTGTGTGTATTTGGGTGCATGGTTATATGTGATTATATATGCATATATGTGAGATTATATATTTGTGTATATGTGTATGGATGTTACTGTGTGTATGTTTGTATATGTACATTAGTGTACATATTTGAATGTTTGTGTGTGTGTATGTGTATGTGTGTGTGTGTGTATATGTGTGTGTGCATATATCTGTATGTATATCTACGTTTGTAAATAGATATTACGACATCAATACAAAAATATTCTGCAATTTATAAATATATTATTTTATACTCAACCCTCAATTAAAACTTCAGCTTTTGACAAAGGCAAAGAGTAGTCGCCCACTGGAACTTCTTCAATTGCCGCTCTATACAGAATCTTGGGTTCAAAGAAAATACATGGATTGTCGTCTCTTATACAACTTAGTAACAGGCCCTTAGCTTCTATTGGTCCTCTAGGAATAACAATCTGCAATAAAATCAAATTTAAAAACAACAACATAATAATAAATAAATAAAAATAAATATATAAATTAAACAAAGAATTTTAAGAGATTGAAAAAAAATATTAAAAAAAAAATAAAAAAATACCAACATTCACAACTGATATTAATTTTTAATTTGTTTTCCTAAATTCTTACCTTTAAGCCTGGCATGTGGCCAAAGAAAGCTTCGACCATCTGAGAGTGATAGAGGGCTCCGTGGCCAACAGCTCCGCAAGGAGAACGAATTGTCAGTCGACCAACATCAAAGAGATTGCCTGATCTGTACCGAAACATGGCTGCTTCATTTCTTATCTAAGTTAAACAAATTCACAAAAATTTCAAACATTTTTAAAAAGATGTGTCTATCTTTCTCTCTCACATAAATATTAACATACAACCATTAGTTATTTAAAAAAAAAAACATCAGCATGGATATCATTATATCCCAGATTGATTAGTTTAAACTTTCTAAATATATGTTAATGTAAAATACAAAAATAATTATCTATTAAACAATTTTCACTAAAAAGTGGATTTATATACTGTGTCAAATGATTGATTTTATTTATCTGTTAAACAATTTTCATTAAATCATGTTAAGAAAACGTACATTTAAATCCTATTTCCTGGTTTAAAGTAGCAGTAATACTTTTCTAAATCAATAAACTTGATCTTACTTGATCAAAGGCTGGGAAAATGTAATCTGCAAACTGGATTTCTGCAATAGCCGTGGATCCAGCCACTGCTAATCCAATACCAAATGCTACAATCCCCTGCTCACTGAGTGGACTGTTGAACACTCTCTCTTTACCTACAGAATATAAACTATTTAAACAGTGAAACAAAAATAATTTAAAAATAAATATAACTGTACAGTGCCTTTTTGAGTAATACATCAAATTCTTAGTGACATACACTATTTCAAGGTGCTGGTACAACAACAACAAAATTTCATAGTCATATTCTGTTTAAAGGGGCAGATGCAACAACAACAACAAAATGTCAGTTATATACAGTTTAAAAGTGCAGGTACAACAACAACAAAATTCAAACATACTTAATTTCAGTCACTGTACTTTGTACAATGCAGAATATTTAAAAGTATTTTTCTTCATTTTACTATTCATGAAAAGCATGGCGATAATCAAAACTGATACCAAAAAATTATAACAAAATCTCTACAATAAGATTTAAAAAAAAAAATTTGGTCACTCACTGAATTACAATTATGTTTAAAAAGGAAAAAGTTTTGTAGTTACCATATTTATCTTTCAGACCAACTGTACATCTGAATACTCCACCAAATGCCACATCTTCACCGAAAATAACTACAACAAATAAAACACCATTTCTGTTAACACTCTAAAAATTCAGATAACATGCAGAAATGTCAACTTTTAGTACACAGTCATTCTAACTAAACAGGGCTAAATGGTCGTCATTTTCATATGAGGGGGATAATTAAAGTTTTGTGAGTCTCCTCTTGCATTTGTTTTACATTCATGGTCTTTGATGCAATTTAAGGAATGCTGCAAAGTACAATTATCTGAACATAAAAATAGAGAGTCCAGAATTATCAGTTTTTGAAAACAGGCATAAAAATTTCCACATACAGATAATTTTATTTAAAATAATATTTATTTGTAACAATTCAGGTTGAATTTGATTCATTACTAAATACAGATAAGCAGATGGGGGGGGGAGGAGGGGAGAGAGAGAGAGAGAGAGAGAGAGAGAGAGAGAGAGAGAGAGAGAGAGAGAGAGAAACATTGCTACTAACTGCAATTAAGCAAAATGGAAAGAGAATACTTGTATAAATAAAAAAATTACCAGCTGTTGGATCATTTGCTAAGGAAATGTCAAGAGCACTGGTGATTGACTGGAAAAGATTCATACGTGTTGTCTCACCTAAGAAATAACATTAAAAAAAATTCTGTAAAATATAAAAATTTGTTGCCATGTTTAGCAGAGAAAAATAAGGAGATTCAGAAGACCTTATTAATGTAACAAACATTTAAAACTGGCTCTAGTGTTGAAAATATGGAAAAAAAAAAAAAAAAAAAATAATAACAAATACTAAAAAAATAAAAAAGTAAATGAAATGGTCTATTCCTTGTTACCAGAAGTTTTTGTTACTTTTTTGTTGTATTTGTAATAAGTTTAAGAAAAATTTTATATTACCTTTTTATGTAAAATAGTAATATAACAAAGGTATTATAAAACTTTTCTTATCCAAACTTATAAATTAAAATAAGATGTCGTTTTTTTCAAAATGTTCTCTGTAACTGAAACAATACAAATGAGTGGTGTTGTACTATTATGTGGAAAAGTACATTCCTTTTTATTATATTACATTTTATTTATCTAATTATAATTTCATAAATAAAAATAATCAAAATTCTTTGAAAATTAATGAGAAAAACCTCTGCTAACAAAGGGTTGACATGGAGAGGATGACATTACCTATGTCTTCAATATCCTCACCATTTTTCATCATTCAAAACAAATTTGTTTATGTAAGTTAACAGCATCACACTGATGATAATCCTGCAGTTTACATCTACCTCTTCAAAGTAGAAGTTTGGTCAGTGGTAACTTCGGTAATTACAGACTGGTAATCTTGGCCCCCTTTTACATTATGAGATCTGGATTGAGAATGATTTCCTACTCCCTAGATGGCAGCACTTTGTAAAGTTGAGCGATTTGGAACTGTTCTGATATACATGGATCTGTCTCGGATCTAATTAATTAAGTCAGGTTTTAACGATTATTATTGAGTTAATAGTAATAACAATATTAGCCAAGCAGTATGCATCTAGACTGTAAATATGGTTGGATTTAATAAAGATGGAATATATTGTATAATTTGGCATGAATGCGCATGTGGGTGAAAAACTTAAATACATACACATGCACACACACTTACACATACACAACACTATAGCTCTGTCTAGCTTTATTTACTATACATAGGAAGTTATCACATTCACTCATGCCATTTACACTAGAAAACCTGCTCCGAGTACCTCTACGTCTACTCTGAGTACCTCACTTCATAAACTATTAATATGTGCCGTGTCCATAAACCTAATTGCAATCAATGATTTGCGAACCAGTACATACAGCTCAATATATCAAAGTAGTCAATCTAAGGATAATGCAATTAAGGTAGTTTCACAAACTATAAAAGTATATCATTTCGTTATGAATAACAAAGCTACAACTCCTACATGGTAACTGATACTGATACTAGTATTGTAATGACATGGCACAAGCAGCACTCAATGTGCCAGATCCAAGCATAGCTTGTCATCATTCTATGCATCTACGACAGGAAGCTCTCCAGTGTGATGTTTGTCATTTGTGGAACTCCCACACCAATGTCTCCTATAGCCATGGACATTTCCCATTCTGATCAGTTGCCATTAGATTTAAATGAATCATCTTTGATTGATCCCACCCCTTCATATGTACCCGCTGCTGTTCATGAAGTCCAGTACAAAGTTGTATGCGAAACATCTATCTGTGGAAAAGATAAACTATCTGACACTTTTGGTTATTCATATACAGTCAAGAAAAGGTATGGTGCTTCCACCACATGGCGATGCTCAGTCTGCAACAAGCACATGCAGTGTCCCACCTCAGTGCGCAAGTTTGATGGAGAATTTTCTCAAGGCCTATGGGATCACCTCGATCCACCCCAGCCTGACTCTGATATTGCCGTGTCCATCGCATGTCTAGCCAAAGAAAAAGCACACAAAAAACATGATTATTTGCCAGATGAAGAACCTTGTCCTGCACTCATAAGAACATATTCCACAGAATTTCCTCTGCAAGGATATAACACTAAATGACACACGACACATTATATTTGCCACAGATGAACAACTGCAACTTCTGGCTAAGGCTAAAACATGGTACATGGACGCCACCTTCAAAGTGGTCAAAAAACCATCTAAGTTGAAGGGGTTTTTCAGTCACAGTTTCTGGCAATGTAGTCTGTGATTTATCCAAATGTTTAGTGTCCATGTTTTTGTGAGGCACAAAGACTGCACAAAACAGTTGCCACCTGTGACCAGCATGATGTCACGTAGGTCAAAGTAGGATTATGTCTCCATATTTTGTGCTATCCTGGAAATACTCCTGTCATTGCCTCAAGTCCAGCAAGTGGTTCTGGACTAAGAAGAAGCTATGTGGAGAGCTATGGCCTGTGTTATGCCAGGAGTCCAAGTGCTAGGTTGAGCATTTCATTTCACACAGGCAGTGTACTGGCATGTGCAGCAATTAGGAATGCAACAGGTACATCAAACCGACGATGGCATGTTTAAATACATAAGGAAAATGATGGTAAACCACATCCCTGCATTGTTTGGACAGTTACAAAGAGAGGCCACTACTGATAGCCTAAAATCCCTAAAAACATGGATCATCAGCACCGTGTGGCCACCATCAGCCTGGAGTGTCTATGGATTTAGCATCAAAACAAACAATGATGTTGAGGGGTGGCACAATAGGCTAAACAAGCATGCCATTCTATATCTTGATCATGCTGCTCCATGATGAAGCCAGATTAGTCCATCTCCAGGTCCAACTGGTGAGCGAATCAAAGCTCAAGTACCACCAAGAAAAGAAATACTGTGATCTATATAAGAAAATCTTCAATTATTGAGGAGAATATGTCAGTGGTACATGCAGTGCTGTTCAGCTTTTACGTGCTTGTTCCAGACTACATGGACCTGTACAATAAACGCATCCAATACTACAACTGTATCATGTTATCACTGTATATGTGTTACAATAAATCACTCTTTGACAAAAAGTTGTTAATATTGTTGTTTATCACTGCCATTGGTTATTATGCAGCTTACTCAACAATTACACAAGGGATCCAATATGACTAGAGGGCCGAGGCTACCAGTCCGAGATTACCATAATTCTAGAAGTTTTACTCAGCATTTTGCTTTGCTGCTAATGTTGATATAAACGTACTTTTGCTTATAAAATTTCTGATAATAGCCAATTCTTACAACCTTGATATTAATTGCTTTTGTCGGTTTTGGCAACAATAGGTGATCTGACGTGTTAAAAACTAAAGTAGTTTTATACAGCTGTATCTGTGTATGTGACATTTTTGCCCTTGCGATAAATCGTAACAAAATATTGAGTCAAATTTCTGCTAACAAGAAGTAAGCTAAACACACACAACCTAAGACAATCTCAAGTCCACTAACGTCGGAACCAATGGAACATTTTTCACGATTAAGCAGGTTGGTCTTTCGCGTACTTACTTATTACCCAGAGTTTGAAAGTAAATTACAACGTTACACCGTATAAAAGTAAACACATATCCTGATATCGTCAATATAAAATTACAACAATAAAAAAACCAACAACAATCGCACCATGTTCTGGCGCTGCTGTATCAGGAACATAAGAAAAAGAGGCTGTCGTTCTTGGACTTGTCACTAAAATATTTCGAGTTTTAAAATGTCGAATAAATAGCTTCTTCGCTGCCCTCGTGCAAAACACAAAAGCACCAGCCATGATGAATTCTTTATTACAATTTCCTCCAATATTCTTAAAAGCATCATGGAACCTTCGACCAGTAAATGAAAACTTTGATTTATTTCACTGGCACATTTTCAGCAGAAAAAATACAAAATAAAAACACCTGTTAATTTTATTAAGTATAATTAATTTAATAATATAGGCTGGTGAAAGGAGAAGCGACGTTTTAACTGTAAAAACATTAGTATATACGTTTTAGACTGATTTGTGCATAGGCCATTAGCTATTCAGCGGAATCTTACGAAATAGCAGTACACAAATACCAACATGGCGATGCATAAAGAACCGTCTATTGTCGAGTTTTTCACAGGCAATGAAGGCCACCGTTGTGGATATTGTGGTTCCAGTAACACCAATCATTCTCATGGTATGTAATTTTATATTTAAACTTTTACGTTTCATATTTTCATTTCTGTTTCAGAGATTTTGATTGATAATCAATGAATCATATTCATAACCCATGATATTTGATAACGATATGACATTCACATGATAAGTTGTTAACTTAGAAATAAAAAAAAAAAAAAAAAAAAAGTTAAAAAAAAAAAATAAATAAATAAAAATAAAATAAAATAACGAAAAAATAAATAGCAAAACAAAAATAAATAATATATGGGTCATTCCGTGTCAAATCACCCCCAAAAAAAAAGAAATTTAAACCCGACCGTCTCAGATTTTTATAAAACTTGGTATATTTGTTGACTGGGATCCCACAGCACCAAATCTGAAATATTAGCCCAATCAGACCAGTGGTGTGGGAGATACGGCCCACGGAATTTTGAGATTTTTGCCAAAAATGGGTGTGACCACCAACCTTAGAACCCTCATATCTCAGGAACTACTGGGCCAATCTTCATAAAATTGGTATTATTAGAAAGGCAAAATAACAAGGATACCAAATCTGCCATTTTTGTTTAGTTTGGAAAATACTGATTTGAATTCTATTCTGTTGAGTTTAGGCGAAACTCCTGTCAAACTCCATTCACTAGCGCATTCCAGTAAATGAATGAAAGGACAGAAAAAAACTAGCATCAGCTACAGTAACATTAAAATGACATCTTAATGTCTGAATCCTACACAGAGCGTGTGCAAATCTTGATTTTGTCACCCTTTACCATTGAAAGGACAATGAATTGAAGGAGGAAATAATCCAATTTTATGAAAGTGATGAGAACAGTAGAATGTGTCTGGGAATGAAGGATACAGTGAGCATTTGAAACAAACATAGTGAGAAGGTTAAGCATCAGAAACACCTAGTTCTCTCAAATTTATGTGAACTTTATGCATACATGTAGGCCTACAATGTCTTACTCGATGATTAAGAGAGATGGTGATTCCTAGCATCCAGAATTGATCATTCAGGTTTTAGTTAATCAGATGTTAATGGCTGAAAAGGTGTTATTTTCATGTATGTGCATTTTTTAAATCTATATTGTGGCTAAACAAAAAATATTACACCCAGGAAACTTTTATATGTTTTAGTTAACATGTGGGAGATTAAATTTCAATAAAGGTCATCTCACGATCATGTGATCCACATGGTCAATTTCAAGGTCATAGCAAAGGTCAAAAGGTCAAAGTACTCCAATATTTTCCAAACTAAACAAAAATGGCAGATTTGGTATCCTTGTCATTTTGCCTTTCTAACAATACCAATTTTATGAAGATTGGCCCAGTAGTTCCTGAGATATGAGGGTTCTAAGGTTGGTGGTCATGCCCATTTTTGGCAAAAATCTCAAAATTCCGTGGGCCATAACAGAATAGAATTCAAATCAATATTTTCCAAACTAAACAAAAATGGCAGATTTGGTATCCTTGTTATTTTGCCTTTCTAATAATACCAATTTTATGAAGACTGGCCCAGTAGTTCCTGAGATATGAGGGTTCTAAGGTTGGTGGTCACACCCATTTTTGGCAAAAATCTCAAAATTCCGTGGGCCATATCTCCCACACCACTGGTCTGATTGGGCTAATATTTCAGATTTGGTGCTGTGGGATCTCAGTCAACAAGTATACCAAGTTTCATAAAAATCTGAGACGGTCGGGTTTAAACCATTGGGTGATTTGACACGGAATGACCCATATATAAAAAAAATAATAAAATAGTTAAATGAGTATTGAATAATAAAAGTCATGAAACATACAAATAAAAACTATTGTAATTAAAAAAAATTAATCTTAAGTAGTTATGGTGAAATATTGCAACATCTTAATTTTTATTTGATTTATTTATTTATGTGTGTATGTGTTTGTCATTGTGCATGTTTATTTGGGTGTGTTTGTGTATGTATTCCAATAGAATTTTAATTAATATATTATTGCAATACATAAAGATACAGGAAGTTCTAATATTAATAAGTTGAGATGTTTATGTCTTATTCATGTAATGAATTACCAATTTTACATAATCTACAACTATTCTGTGTCTGTGTGTATGGCTGTCTGTCTGTCTGTCTGTCTATATATTATTTTGAAAACAAAAATATTTTCAGGAATGTGGGCACACACAATGGCAGTTGATGATTATGAACAACTTGTCTGCCGTGGATGGAGAAGGTAAAATAAACTTCAGTGAGATTGTTTTACATTTATGTTCACAGAGTGAAAAAATCAAACTTCGTCAGACTTTCAAACAAAAGCATGAAATGTTTCTTTATCCCTTCAGTACATTCATTTGACTTCCATATTCACAGAAACAAACTTCTTCAGACTTTCAAACATGAGTAGATAACTGTTGAGAGAATACTTAAATTATTAGTTCTTAGTGACTTCTGGTTTCCAAGATATTTAAGAAAAAAAGAAGAAAAGAATGATAATTGATTTTAAAAATATTTAAATCTAGAAATTTTGATCAGATTTAAAATTAAAAAAATAATAAAATAAAATAAAAGAAAAGAAATATTGAAATAAATAATAAATAAAAATGAATTGATAAAAATAAAAGTATTAAAATAATTAATAAATAAAAATAGAAATGAATTGATAAAAATAAAAGCATAGAAATAAATAAAATGAATTAAAGAAAACAAAAATATTGAAATAAATAAATAAATAAATAAATAAATAATAAATTAAAAAGTTATAAAAAATAAAATAAATTTAATAAAACATTAACAATTTTTCCTTTTTATGTCTTCATTCAGAAGTGGATCATACTGCTACAAGCCCACACTGAACATAGCCTGTTGTCCAATGCAGACTATTCGCATGGATGCACCCAACTTCAACCTGAGCAAAAGTCAAAAGAAAGTCATCAAAATGGTCAACCGTTATCTCATACATGGAATAAAAAGGGGAGGCAACTACACAGGTGATCAGACGTGTGCCAGAGAGCTACACGAAAAGCAACACTTAAACCAGAGTGTGCAAGAGGATTTGGAGGCCACAGGAATAAGATTGAAGGGATGCATGATGCAGAAACAGTTAGCCAGTAGCAGCAGTGGAAGTGGTATCAATGACAGCAGCAGCTGTAATGCCGATATTAGTGTCAACACCAACAGCAGTGTCATTACAAGGAACTACGGGAAAAAGAAGAAATGTTTGGAAGAAGAAACAAACGTTGGTGAAGATAAAAGTATTGGTGAGGAACAGGAAACGAAGAGAGCAAGGCCATACAAACCAGGTGAACATGATTAACATAGTATTCCAAAAATATGATTAAAAATTAAATTATTAAATAAATTATCAGCATTACATAACATGCTACATGACCAAGTTGTCATGAGCTGCCTATTACAAACAATGTGAATGTCATTCACATAGTGTTTCAAAATTTAAATATTTTGTTAATTATTGACATTCCATATCTTGCTGCCTGACCACCTGTTTTGAAGCAAAAGAAAATTCAGAATATTGTGTCTGAATGTATTCATTAATGTATTTAATTTATATTAACTAAAATTAAAACTTTAAGGTTAAAGACATGGTATTCTGATTCTTTAACTGTTACTTGCTACTAATGGGCTCACCAGTTATTTATTATCAATTTGCCATACTGTACAGTGGTATCTCTAATGTTGTTCAGATTTGTCATCTCTGGTTATATAATAATGTTGTTATATAATTCATTTATGTAAATATTATCTATATTACTCTTTGGTTTTAATCAACTGCAGTATTACCTTTATTTATTTTATTACCCATGGTTTTTAACCAACTGAAGATTGGAAATATTTAAAAAAAAAAAAAATATATATATATATATATATACATCAACACACAGACATCTCAACATATATATATATGTTTAGATGTATGTGTGTTGATATAATTTAAATGTATGTTTTTAACACATAGGTTTAGATGTACAAGTGTCGATACATTTTAAATATATTTTTTACAGGTTTAGGCCCAGATCCAAATAAACCAAAATGTCGGAAAGCCAAAGAGATAAGGTTAGAAAGGAAGAAGCAGAAAATGGCTGGTCAGTTGTCGGTCACTTCTGAGCAGGTGGATGGCTCATTGCCATCGGCAGCAAATCAGTGTGCAAGTAAGCTAAAGGTACAATTACATTTTTATTAATATGGTTTTACTGATACGTTGCTAAGTTTTAAGTATTTAGAATATTATTAGTTATAGCCTACATAGGTCAAATATTTAGTGATAGGTATAGTCCAATATTTTTATGTAAAAAAAAAGGAATAATTTATTTAAATAAATAACTTTAACACCAGTAGGCAGTACATTTGAAATTTACATATTTTTAATACCCCTTTTTAAGACTTTTTATCGATGTTCATATTCATAATGATATGACTATGGTAATACTGAAATGGTAACTTTGACAGAAAAAATAAAAACTGAAATAAAATATTAATTTATTTAAGTAAAATTTTTAATTCTGTTTTTAAAGCTTTAACCATATTCATAAAAATATTACTTTAGTAACAGTAAGATGGTTCCTTTGATGGCTTAAAAGAAAATTTATTTAAATAAATACGGTTCTGTTATTTGGTTACCCTATTACAACCAAAATTATATTATTTACAAATGAATGCATAACGTATAGTATATACTGTGAATAAGTATGTCTGAAATGGAAACATTTTTTTATTATAAATAATTTTTACAGAAATGTGAAAATTCAAAGAAGACTTTGGAAGAATATCTTAGTGAACCAGATAAGGCTGAAAATACAGCTCATAAGTTGGAGGTGAGTTATTTTAAAACGTTCTTCTGATTTATGTTTTTAAATGGGACTGGAATACAGTTGGAAATTTAAACATTTTGAACATAAAAATTAACTTACACCAAAGGATGAATATAATTATATTCATCCTGAACTAGTAAATTCAGAGTAAAAGTACCTTTATTCATAAAAAAAATGCTTAAAATAATGTTAGTCATTACTCCAGCAACATAGTTAGAAAAGAGATCCTATCTGATAAAAGACAGAAATATTGTATCTGCTTTTCTTCTTTTTTAGAGATCAAAAGTTCTTAATTTAATACGATTTGAATAAAGTATTTGAAATTCTGACAGAAAAAAGTGATCTGCATAGAAAACATTTATTTGTAAATTTTCATGTAATTTTAATATTTATAAGCCTACAACATTGTCCATTCCATTACATTATGACATAGCTTGTATGTCTTAATGACCCTGAGAGCTATATGAGTAGGGGATGTAACTCCTGGTTAGAATTCCCAAGCACTGATCTAAGAGTAGAGCTTAGATTAATATGGACCATCACCAAAATCAGATGATTTGAGCCTAACTCGTTGTAGGAAGGTGCCTAATCACAGCTTTGCTTATATGACAGACAACAACATATTTATTTATAAACAAAGAAAAATATATTAAGTTCATTCAATCCTCAAAATTAGCTGTAAGATATTTATAAATATCATTTGTCTAAAATTAGGAATGTGTTTCTATTTTAGCATCAAAAATGGTTAAATGTTCATTAATTACATCAGAAAAATATATAAATATATTTTTTTTAAATTAAACTAAATGTTGTAAAAAAAATTATTAAATACCTTGGACAAATATTTTGTGTTATAAGATTTGTTTTGATAATAATAGATTCCTTTTTTTTTTCTTTTTTTCACTCAAATTAAATCTTTAGACCAAAGTCATGACATTTTTTATCTACTTAATAATATATCCCATTTCCATTTTGAATTTTTTTTTTTTTTTCCAGATTAAACTAATTCAGTCCTGTCCCATGTCTTGTGAATTTCTTGACAGCCATTTTGAAGCCCATAAAGTTTATGTAAAATATCAAACAACAATTCATGGTGACCCACCAAGCAAACCAAGTGAAAAACAGTACAAGAGATTTCTAGTGGATTCTCCTTTACAGGTAAACGAAAAAACATCCAACTTTTCTCTCTCTCTTTTTTGTTTTTACCAGATAAAACTTTTATGTGTGAGTCCACCCTCGGAGGAATTTCTGCGCACTTTGTACACTGAGTCACATTGGTTGTTTAAAAAATATCAAATGTCAGTCCACAAGGAACCAGAGTCAGAGTGCCAGTTTCGTGATTTCTCTATGTTTTTGGTGGCTTCACCTTTGAAGGTAAACTCGTTGAAATAATTAGAGTTGGTGCTTATGTAAAAAGTAAATTGTATATTACTGCTTTTTAGAAGTACTTAGAATTAATTAAAATATAGACTACTGCTTATTACAAGTTCTTAGAATAAATTGAAATACAGACTACTTTATTACAAGTACTTAGAATAAATTAAACCATAGACTACTGTTTATCAGAAGTACTTATAATATATTAACATATAGACTAGTGCTTATTAGAAGTACTTAGAATAAAAACAACCATAGACTACTGCTTATTAGAAGTACTTATAATATATTAACATATAGACTAGTGCTTATTAGAAGTACTTAGAATAAATTAAACCATAGACTACTGTTTATCAGAAATACTTAGAATAAATTAAACCATAGACTACTGTTTATTAGAAGTACTTATAATAAATTAAACCATAGACTACTGTTTATTAGAAGTACTTAGAATAAATTAAACCACAGACTACTGTTTATTAGAAATACTTAGAATAAATTAAACCATAGACTACTGTTTATTAGAAGTACTTAGAATAAATTAAACCATAGACTACTGTTTATTAGAAGTACTTAGAATAAATTAAACCATAGACTACTGTTTATTAGAAATACTTAGAATAAATTAAACCATAGACTACTGTTTATTAGAAGTACTTAGAATAAATTAAACCATAGACTACTGCTTATTAGAAATACTTAGAATAAATTAAACCATAGACTACTGTTTATTAGAAGTACTTAGAATAAATTAAACCATAGACTACTGCTTATTAGAAATACTTAGAATAAATTAAACCATAGACTACTGTTTATTAGAAGTACTTAGAATAAATTAAACCATAGACTACTGTTTATTAGAAGTACTTAGAATAAATTAAAATACACACTACTGCTTATTAGAAGTACTTAGAATAAATTAAACCATAGACTACTGTTTATTAGAAGTACTTATAATAAATTAAAATACACACTACTGCTTATTAGAAGTACTTAGAATAAATTAAACCATAGACTACTGCTTATCAGAAATACTTAGAATAAATTAAACCATAGACTACTGTTTATTAGAAGTACTTATAATAAATTAAAATACACACTACTGTTTATTAGAAGTACTTATAATAAATTAAAATACACACTACTGCTTATTAGAAATACTTAGAATAAATTAAACCATAGACTACTGTTTATCAGAAATACTTAGAATAAATTAAACCACAGACTACTGTTTATTAGAAGTACTTAGAATAAATTAAACCATAGACTACTGCTTATTAGAAATACTTAGAATAAATTAAACCATAGACTACTGTTTATTAGAAGTACTTAGAATAAATTAAACCATAGACTACTGCTTATTAGAAATACTTAGAATAAATTAAACCATAGACTACTGTTTATTAGAAGTACTTAGAATAAATTAAACCATAGACTACTGTTTATTAGAAATACTTAGAATAAATTAAACCATAGACTACTGTTTATTAGAAGTACTTAGAATAAATTAAACCATAGACTACTGTTTATTAGAAGTACTTAGAATAAATTAAAATACACACTACTGCTTATTAGAAGTACTTAGAATAAATTAAACCATAGACTACTGTTTATTAGAAGTACTTATAATAAATTAAAATACACACTACTGCTTATTAGAAGTACTTAGAATAAATTAAACCATAGACTACTGCTTATCAGAAATACTTATAATATATTAACATATAGACTACTGCTTATTAGAAGTACTTAGAATATATTAACATATAGACTAGTGCTTATTAGAAATACTTAGAATAAATTAAACCATAGACTACTGTTTATTAGAAGTACTTAGAATAAATTAAACCATAGACTACTGCTTATTAGAAGTACTTAGAATAAATTAAACCATAGACTACTGTTTATCAGAAATACTTATAATATATTAACATATAGACTACTGCTTATTAGAAGTACTTAGAATATATTAACATATAGACTAGTGCTTATTAGAAATACTTAGAATAAATTAAACCATAGACTACTGCTTATTAGAAGTACTTAGAATATATTAAACCATAGACTACTGTTTATTAGAAGTACTTAGAATAAATTAAACCATAGACTACTGCTTATTAGAAGTACTTAGAATAAATTAAAATACACACTACTGCTTATTAGAAGTACTTAGAATAAATTAAAATACACACTACTGCTTATTAGAAGTACTTAGAATAAATGAACGTATAGACTACTGTTTATTAGAAGTACTTAGAATAAATTAAACCATAGACTACTGCTTATTAGAAATACTTAGAATAAATTAAACCATAGACTACTGCTTATTAGAAGTACTTAGAATAAATTAAACCATAGACTACTGCTTATTAGAAATACTTAGAATAAATTAAACCATAGACTACTGTTTATTAGAAATACTTAGAATAAATTAAACCATAGACTACTGTTTATTAGAAGTACTTAGAATAAATTAAACCATAGACTACTGTTTATCAGAAGTACTTAGAATAAATTAAACCATAGACTACTGTTTATTAGAAGTACTTAGAATAAATTAAAATAGACTACTGTTTATTAGAAGTACTTAGAATAAATTAAACCATAGACTACTGCTTATTAGAAGTACTTAGAATAAATTAAACCATAGACTACTGTTTATTAGAAGTACTTAGAATAAATTAAACCATAGACTACTGTTTATTAGAAGTACTTAGAATAAATTAAACCATAGACTACTGTTTATTAGAAGTACTTAGAATAAATTAAACCATAGACTACTGTTTATTAGAAGTACTTAGAATAAATTAAACCATAGACTACTGTTTATTAGAAGTACTTAGAATAAATTAAACCATAGACTACTGTTTATTAGAAGTACTTAGAATAAATTAAACCATAGACTACTGCTTATTAGAAGTACTTAGAATAAATTAAACCATAGACTACTGTTTATTAGAAGTACTTAGAATAAATTAAACCATAGACTACTGCTTATTAGAAATACTTAGAATAAATTAAACCATAGACTACTGTTTATTAGAAATACTTAGAATAAATTAAACCATAGACTACTGTTTATTAGAAATACTTAGAATAAATTAAACCATAGACTACTGTTTATTAGAAGTACTTAGAATAAATTAAACCATAGACTACTGCTTATTAGAAATACTTAGAATAAATTAAACCATAGACTACTGTTTATTAGAAGTACTTAGAATAAATTAAACCATAGACTACTGTTTATTAGAAGTACTTAGAATAAATTAAACCATAGACTACTGTTTATTAGAAGTACTTATAATAAATTAAAATACACACTACTGCTTATTAGAAGTACTTAGAATAAATTAAACCATAGACTACTGCTTATCAGAAATACTTATAATATATGAACATATAGACTACTGCTTATTAGAAGTACTGAGAATATATTAACATATAGACCAGTGCTTATTAGAAATACTTAGAATAAATTAAACCATAGACTACTGCTTATTAGAAGTACTTAGAATATATTAACATATAGACTACTGTTTATCAGAAGTACTTATAATAAATTAAACCATAGACTACTGCTTATTAGAAATACTTAGAATAAATTAAACCATAGACTACTGCTTATTAGAAGTACTTAGAATAAATTAAAATACACACTACTGCTTATTAGAAGTACTTAGAATAAATTAAACCATAGACTACTGCTTATTAGAAGTACTTAGAATAAATGAACGTATAGACTACTGTTTATCAGAAGTACTTATAATAAATTAAACCATAGACTACTGCTTATTAGAAATACTTAGAATAAATTAAACCATAGACTACTGCTTATTAGAAGTACTTAGAATAAATTAAACCATAGACTACTGCTTATTAGAAGTACTTAGAATAAATTAAACCATAGACTACTGTTTATTAGAAGTACTTAGAATAAATTAAACCATAGACTACTGTTTATTAGAAGTACTTAGAATAAATTAAACCATAGACTACTGCTTATTAGAAATACTTAGAATATATTAAACCATAGACTACTGTTTATTAGAAATACTTAGAATAAATTAAACCATAGACTACTGTTTATTAGAAGTACTTAGAATAAATTAAACCATAGACTACTGCTTATTAGAAGTACTTAGAATAAATTAAACCATAGACTACTGTTTATTAGAAGTACTTAGAATAAATTAAACCATAGACTACTGCTTATTAGAAGTACTTAGAATAAATTAAAATACACACTACTGTTTATTAGAAATACTTAGAATAAATTAAACCATAGACTACTGCTTATTAGAAGTACTTAGAATAAATTAAACCATAGACTACTGTTTATTAGAAGTACTTAGAATAAATTAAACCATAGACTACTGTTTATTAGAAGTACTTAGAATAAATTAAACCATAGACTACTGTTTATTAGAAGTACTTAGAATAAATTAAACCATAGACTACTGTTTATTAGAAGTACTTAGAATAAATTAAACCATAGACTACTGTTTATTAGAAGTACTTAGAATATATTAAACCATAGACTACTGCTTATTAGAAATACTTAGAATAAATTAAACCATAGACTACTGTTTATTAGAAGTACTTATAATAAATTAAACCATAGACTACTGTTTATCAGAAGTACTTAGAATATATTAAACCATAGACTACTGTTTATCAGAAGTACTTAGAATATATTAAACCATAGACTACTGTTTATTAGAAATACTTATAATAAATTAAACCATAGACTACTGTTTATCAGAAGTACTTAGAATAAATTAAACCATAGACTACTGCTTATTAGAAATACTTAGAATATATTAAACCATAGACTAGTGTTTATTAGAAGTACTTATAATAAATTAAACCATAGACTACTGTTTATCAGAAGTACTTAGAATAAATTAAACCATAGACTACTGTTTATTAGAAATACTTATAATAAATTAAACCATAGACTACTGTTTATCAGAAGTACTTAGAATAAATTAAACCATAGACTACTGCTTATTAGAAATACTTAGAATAAATTAAACCATAGACTACTGCTTATTAGAAGTACTTATAATAAATTAAACCATAGACTACTGTTTATTAGAAGTACTTATAATAAATTAAACCATAGACTACTGTTTATCAGAAGTACTTAGAATATATTAAACCATAGACTACTGTTTATTAGAAATACTTAGAATAAATTAAACCATAGACTACTGTTTATCAGAAGTACTTATAATAAATTAAACCATAGACTACTGTTTATCAGAAGTACTTAGAATATATTAAACCATAGACTACTGTTTATTAGAAATACTTAGAATAAATTAAACCATAGACTACTGCTTATTAGACATACTTAGAATATATTAAACCATAGACTAGTGCTTATTAGAAGTACTTATAATAAATTAAACCATAGACTAGTGCTTATTAGAAGTACTTATAATAAATTAAACCATAGACTACTGTTTATCAGAAGTACTTAGAATATATTAACATATAGACTAGTGCTTATTAGAAGTACTTATAATAAATTAAACCATAGACTACTGTTTATTAGAAGTACTTATAATAAATTAAACCATAGACTACTGTTTATCAGAAGTACTTAGAATAAATTAAAATACACACTACTGCTTATTAGAAGTACTTAGAATAAATTAAACCATAGACTACTGTTTATTAGAAGTACTTAGAATATATTAAACCATAGACTACTGCTTATTAGAAATACTTAGAATAAATTAAACCATAGACTACTGTTTATTAGAAGTACTTATAATAAATTAAACCATAGACTACTGTTTATCAGAAGTACTTATAATAAATTAAACCATAGACTACTGTTTATCAGAAGTACTTAGAATATATTAACATATAGACTAGTGCTTATTAGAAGTACTTATAATAAATTAAACCATAGACTACTGTTTATTAGAAGTACTTATAATAAATTAAACCATAGACTACTGTTTATTAGAAGTACTTAGAATAAATTAAACCATAGACTACTGTTTATTAGAAGTACTTATAATAAATTAAAATACACACTACTGCTTATTAGAAGTACTTAGAATAAATTAAACCATAGACTACTGTTTATCAGAAGTACTTAGAATATATTAACATATAGACTAGTGCTTATTAGAAGTACTTATAATAAATTAAACCATAGACTACTGTTTATCAGAAGTACTTAGAATATATTAAACCATAGACTACTGTTTATTAGAAGTACTTAGAATAAATTAAACCATAGACTACTGTTTATTAGAAGTACTTATAATATATTAACATATAGACTAGTGCTTATTAGAAGTACTTATAATAAATTAAACCATAGACTACTGTTTATCAGAAGTACTTAGAATATATTAACATATAGACTAGTGCTTATTAGAAGTACTTATAATAAATTAAACCATAGACTACTGTTTATCAGAAGGACTTAGAATGTATTAACATATAGACTACTGCTTATTAGAAGGACTTAGAATATATTAACATATAGATTAGTGCTTATTAGAAGTACTTATAATAAATTAAACCACAGACTGTCACTTACAAGTTAATACTGTTGCTTACAAATTAATACTGTTGCTTTTAATTAAAATTTGGAAAAAACTAAATTTAAAGATAATGTTGAAAATTATTATTGTTATTACTACTATTATTTTGGTATTAGAATTATTATTATTATTGCTATTATTTTTATTATTATTACTATTATTACTACTACCACTTCTACCATTACTATTATTGTTAGAATTGTTTTATTATTGCAACTAATGCCTCTACTACTACTATTATTATTATATTGTTGTTGTTGTTGTTGTTATTGTTATTATAACTATTATTATTATTATTACTACTACTACTACTACTACTTCTATTACTACTATTATTGTTGCTATTATTATTATTATGCTATTATAATTATTATTATTACTACTACTACTTCTATTACTACTATTATTGTTGCTATTATTATTATTATGCTATTATAATTATTATTATTATTACTACTACTACTACTATTACTACTGTTATTGCTATTATTATTATATTATTATTATTATTATCATCATTAACAAAGAGAATTCAGTGTGTGTTTTGTGTTACAGCATACACAAAGAGATGGGAAACTGCCGATGGGCTATGGCTCATTTCATCAACACTACATTCTGGATGGAAAGATAATAGCAGTCGGGGTGATTGACATTCTTCCTCATTCTGTCTCATCTGTCTATCTCTATTATGATCCAGACTTCAGCTTTTTGTCACTGGGGACATACTCTGCTCTCAGGTTTGTAGTAAAATTGATTAACAGTGTGAGACAGATGATTTTTGTTTGTTTGTGTGTCTGTGTGTGTGTGTGTGTGTGTGTGTGTGTGTGTGTGTGTGTGTGTGTGTGTGGATAGATAGGTATAGATATTTAGATATAGATGTGTGTGTGTATATAGATATAGATATATATATCTGTCTGTGTGTGTGTAAGTAAATTTAATATATGTGTGTATTTGTGAGAAGGTGAACATATGAAGGTAACTATACGAATCTGGGTTTTTGAATTTAATGTATAATTTAATACTGTATATATGTGTATGCTGTATGTGAGAAGATGAATGGTATAAAATTCTATGTATTGTGTTTGCATTTTTGTATCAGTGAATGAGAGAATGCTTACTTAATGTGTGTTTAATGCTGGCACATGCAGCTACCCTAACTTATTCAAGGGGTGTATGATTCCAGGACCCCCTGCTGTTGCTCAGGACACTATTAAAATGATATAATTTTATCCCACAGATTCTCAGCCTGATACCCCGCCTATAGGTAAAACCCACATAAACTATACTTACTACAGTATTCTAGCATTCTGCATACCAACATCAGAAAACAATTTATAGCAGACTAAATTCTTTTTTCAAAACATTTTTTAACTGTAGTCAAAACAAATATTTATTTGAAGAAGGTGGATTAATTGCATTGTTAATGTTATGAGTTAAGATTATTTTTGAATTAGAAAATACCAGGTAACCAGTTGCATAATAAGTAATGATTATTTTGAAAATTATGTATGTCTTCTTTTTGTATGTAGTAATATATATATATATATATATATATATATATATGTGCAAATTCACAGGTATTGTTAATACCATTCCAGGAACATTTAGAGACTACAAAACTATTTAAAGTGACATAGTGAGATCTTAAAATAAATATTTTATTTTGTCACAGATTGTGAAATTTATACAGTTAGATCAAATTATTTTTACATTTGATTTTAGTTTTGAAAAAACATTTTGATCCTGTTACATCCATCCACAGATTTTATTTTAATAATTTATTATTATTGTTGTTGTTGTTGTTGTGTCTTATTGTTGTTATCATCATCTTCATCATCATTATTATTATTATTATATTATTGTTATTGTTGTTGTTTTTATTATTATTTTGGTGGTTTTTATCAGTTTCTTTCTTTCCACAGAGAAATAGCATTTGTACGAGACTTGAATAAGCTGACAGAAGAGTTACAATACTACAACATGGGTTTCTACATTCACTCATGTCGTAAGATGCGATATAAGGTAACCTTTTTTTTTAATTATCTACTTTCTGTTTCAGTCAGAAACTTTTAAACTAATATTCCTAAACATATTACATGTTGAGGATCCCTTATCAGAAATTCTGAATTCCCCCAAAATCCAAAATTTAAAACATGTATGCATATAGCAGAAATAGTGATATTATACTGTTTTTGGATTGTTTTGTTTACAAAATTTTGTATTTTATGAAGAAAATTAATAAAAATATTACATACATTCTGTAGTCTATTTGTATTAGCTGTACATGAAATATAAATGCAGTTTGTATTTACACTTAGATCCCATTCTCAGACTATCTTCTTATACTCCAAAATGTGTAAAATTCAAAAATTCCAAAACACTTGCAATCCTAAACATTTCAGATGAGGGATTTTCAGCCTGCTATATTTTTCTCACCAAAATTAAGAAATAATTTGTTGTACACATAGTATACAAGGAGACTTATTTTCAAACATCTTGTTTCTCTTTCTGTTAAAGATTTTTTAACTAATATTCTTTAATATTATATAGTAGTATTTTTATCATCTTAATGTGGAATTAATTTGATTATTGTTTTAGTAATGACAGTTTCAGACACTGATGCTAAAGTGTAGCACAGGAGTAAAGTGTTATGTCTGAGGAGCAGTAGCTTGCTTGATCAATCCCTGACTGTGTACTCTTTAAAACATACATAATAATACAGAGACTGAGAGAGACATATATTATTAAACGTGTGTAAGACAGAGATACAAACATTACAATATAGAAAATAGTTTACCAAACTGTTTTAGAAGTTATTATGTTTTACACAATTATTCATATATTTCTACTCTAATATTAATAGAATAATTCTGAACTTGATGTTACTATTTTATTGAAGTTTAAATTATTGGATTTTTAATTGTTTAGGGTCAGTTCTCACCCTCATACATTGCATGTCCAGAAGTACACACCTGGGTTCCACTAGAAAAGTGCAGACCAAAGATGGATGCAGTGAGGTATTGCAGATTAGAAGAGGACCCAACAATAGGTAGATTTGTTGTTTTTTTTGTTTTTTTTAAAAAGAAACCACAAATACTATTCTTTATAAGCTGAGCGTTTTAAGAACAACAGAGTAAACTTTGTGCTTATCTGTATGTATGTATGGAGAGAGAGAGGGAGAGAGGGAGAGAGAGAGAGAGAGAGAGAGAGGGAGGGAGGGAGGGAGGGATAGTGTGTGTGTGTGTTTGTTTGTTTTGAGTATTAGAGAGGACAATGAGAGTATCTCGCTGTCACATCTGTCTGTCTACATATCTGTCTTGCTCAATCAGTCGGTTTTTCTCTCTGTATATTATGTTGTGTTGTATTAAACATACACATATTACATTACATTAATTTTACATACACAGAGGATGAAGAAGGAAAGATTGACTTGAATTCAGTTTTAATCTTACACGACGGCACTGTGATGAAATATGAAATCTATCGCCTGCTCAACCCTGATGCTAATGATGATGCTGAGGTAGAGGAGTATGCAAAACTGGTGGGGAGGACGTGTGCAGAAAGAATGCTACTTTACAGACGATAATTAAACAGTCATCAAAGCCGAAAGATGTGATCATTAGCAGATCTCTTAAGACTAAACTTATTTTCTGATGTCTTTTAAAAAGATGATTTGCTGGGATGTTTCTTTGTTTTTTATAAAAATCATTTGTGAAATGTCCTTAGTATTTTATATCAGACAATATAGAAACAGAAAATGATGTGATAGTTTCTGAAATACTATTAGTATTTTATATTAGATACGATATAAATAATAGCAAATGACACAGTAGTTTCTGAAATACTCTTAGTATTTTCGTATTAGATGTGTATAGAAAACAAAAAATGACATAATCATTTGTGAAATGCCCATAATATATTGTACACATAACAGCACATGATGCAATCATATCTGAAATATTCTTAGTATTTTATTTTAGATATAAAGATAACAGAAAATGCATGGTGATTCACCACTGGTGATGCAGCTCCGATGATTTTGATCTAATGAACTTGGCATTACATACTTTACCAGTGTCTTTGAAGAAGTTAATATGATTTGGTTGGTTTCAGTAATTTAGTAATGTCTGCTATTTTGAAATCTGATAAATCTTCTATGGACATAATTGCCAAACAGATATGTGTGTTGTGTCTGTGTGTGTGTGTACACATATATTTATCTATGTACATATGTCTATAACTATCTTTCTCCAGACTATTGTGTCATGAACCTTTTGGATAAATATTAGAACAAAAGTTTGTTGTTTTTCAATAGGTGGTTTTTGAGCATATGATTTTGTTTCATGTAACTGAAAAATATGACATAAATACCTATTTTTTAAAGGTGAACAAAATGGTACAATCCATGTACAAATACCTAAATAACAGTTTTTGAATATCCCTTAAAATAAAAGCCTATGGACTTTTGTTCCAGTCCAGTATATACCTGCATCATTTATTCATATACATGTATATAATAAATCTGTGTACAAATATGTAAATATTGTCTTTGAATTTCACTTTAAAAATGCTCCGAACCTTTATTCGTATCTTTGGTATTGTTTTATTTGTGGGTTTTTTTGGTATTTTTTTTTTTACACCAGTTATTTAACTATTTGATATTAGAACTGTGTACTGTTCTGTTAAGATATATTAGTTACACTTCTGTGATTCTGCTTGTGAAGATTTTTCATCTTCAGTTATTATAACATATTTAATATGTTAAATGCAAGGGTACAATAAATTTAAATAAATCAGATCATTTATTGTTTGTAATTTTTAATAAACATTTTGTTATAGATATATTAATAATCTTAACGCAAATTGCAACACTTATAACTTCCTATTTGGGTAAAAACAACAAGAAGAAAACAACCTAAAGAAGAGAGTGAGAGAAAATACATAAATCAAAGATGTAAATAAATAAATAACTAATTATAAAATATATTTTTATAAATAAAATAAAATAAAATAAAATAAAATAAAATAAAGTAAACCAAAATATAAAAGAAGGGGTTATTATTTACTAAAAATAACAAAATCTTAATTCTCAGAATTAATTTTATTCTTTCTATACAACTGATAATTCTCTAACCTAATTCAGGTATACTGAACATAAGAAAATTAATCACTGTAATCAACAGAACAACTTTCTTATAACTTATAAACTAAACACAACAAAACAGTCACTGAAGTTTAAATTTTTCTTATTCAGAAATAATTAATAAATTCGTAACTACACATTTTTTTTTTATGAAACTTGTACAGACAGTTCTGATAATTTTATCAACAATATATTTTTTTAACAGTATTTGTATTATAATTCAATTAAAGCTAACTTTTGTTTATAAAATAAATAATTATAATAACTTTTGAATGAAATAAAGTTTGCCCAAAAAAAAAAAAAACAAAAAAAAAAAAACAAATTTAATTTTAAAAAAAAAGTACATATATATATACACACATATATATTTTTCGTTATCTGTAAAGTTCATTCACTGAATGAAATTAAAAAAAAATAACTAAAACTAAAAATAATAATAATAGTAATAAATAAATAAATAAATAAAAATTATAACCCCTCCAAAAAATGATTTACATCAAACAAGTAACTGCAGGGGACAAAAAACCCCAAAACAACAACAAACCCCACCCAAAAAAAACCAGTTAACATATATACACGCACATATGCAAAACAAATCACTCAAAATATCAATAATGGAAGAAACCCTCATGCACAATCTCAATCCTTAACTCTACCCTATCTGGGTTAATGATAAATCAGAGACAAAAAAATCCTCATACAGTGTTACTGGTTAATGTGTGTCAAAATAAATGTTCGCAATTCCATAGTCAAAATACATTTATATACATGTTATTAATAGTCATAACAAGTTTAATATTATAATATATCTACATACATTTAATTAATAGTCATACTAGACCACAAATTTAATTAATAGTCGTAATAAATCTACATTTAATTTATTAATTTTACAGTAATAGTAGATCAACATCAGCTTAACAATCATAATAGATCTACATAAATTGAATTAATTTAATAAAACATATTGTTTGGTGTTTCATTATCAGATGATGTTTAAATGTTTATTTATGTGAGGTTTAAGGTTTAGGAAACTTGGAGAAATACTGGTCAGTTGATGACAACGACTACACACTGCAACAACATCATCACCATTAGTCGATGTTGAAAAACACCACAAATACACTGAATATATATATATATATGAGATCAGTTTCAAAATTTAACATGGAATTAATTATGTACATAGTACATATGCCTATATGTATGAATGTTTGTATTTATGTTTATGTATGTGTGTGCATACACACACATACATAGTTGTAAATAAATGTATATTTACAAACAGTTTACACTTTCATACTCCTCATTATTTTCAAATATATAAAATATAATTTAACAGAAACAATGGTACAGTCTATATTAATATATTAGAAATGTACCTAGCTATTTGCAAAATTTACAATGGTTAAAGATATTCAACTAAACATTACAAAAATATTACAAAAATATATTTTCTAATAACACTTGAGAAAAAAATTCACATCTTTGATTGTATGAAAAAATAGTGTAAATATTAATACATATTGTATACTTATTTCCAAACAGATGGATACATTTTTTTTTTTTTAGCATTAAAGTTTTTAAAAAGTTTGTTTAAAATCATACAGGCTTGTAATTGTACCAGATGGGTAAGCTTTAAAATGAATCCCTGTAATGAAATATCTACTGATCTGTAAATGTAGAATTAAAAATTTAGTAATTATTATTATTATTATTTTAAATTTTATCTTTTTCAGTTTCTACTAATATATTAAAGCATGGCAAACTAAAATTAATCTGTACATTAAAGTAATATTTTTTTATATTAGTAAATGCCGGAATTAACTAGGCAGTACACAAAGATCCATATACGTGTTGGGGTAACAAACTAATCTTCCTTCATTTACAGCAGCTGTAACTATTATTTAATTTTTACAATTTTTTTTATTAATAGTGAAAACTGGAATCAAGTAGCAAATAAAATATAGCAGTACAGAAAAATTTAATTACTGGTTGGGCTTTATTTTTATTTGCTAGAAAACAGAATTGTTTTTCTTTTGGTCATACTTGTTGGCATAATGTAAAATTTTGTTTCTTCATTACCCATAGTTGTAATTATCATTAAAGTTGATTTAATGATACTGAAAGTCAAATTCGTATCTCTCTGTTATAATTTAATGACAAAAGCATTGCTATTTCAAAATCATCAAATAATCTGATTCCAATGGTTACAATAAAAGATACAGTATTTTAATGACAGTAAGTATACAAAACTTGTATCATGGTACAAAAGTGAAACAGTTTCAAACATTAGTTATAATTTTCATGGAATCAGATTCATGACTGACAAATAATTTAATTTTCATTTGAGTTTTTCTTAAGAAACTATTTCCATATATTTTAAGTATCAGAGACTGTAACATTCCTAAGCAACATTCCTTCTATTTTTCCCAAATCACTGAGTAAAATTTTTTATGCTTTAAATAAAAATGGAAATGTGAAGTGGTAATAACAATTGTATTTTGTAAACTAAAATGAAAGGCAACATTCTGATGTGTGTGGCACCAATATGCAGTGATTGCAGAGCCAGGCACCTGCACAGCTTAGAGGGAACACTTTTCCTAAATGATTTTCACAATAATAAATATCATTTTCAGAAAATTGAATTAAAACTGTCCAACACTTAGTTATTTAAAAATGTCATACAAGTTCCAAACAAAACAACATTTTCTGAAATACAAACGTAAGAAAAATTCTGAATGGATAGAGTATTATTTTGTAAGGTAATATTTAGGATTTAAAAAAAAAACCCAAAAAAACAAACCATTTATATATATATATATATATATAAAATAATAATAATAATAATAATAATAATAATAACAGAAGAATGTATTTATCAAAATCCAGTTTCATTGTTATTTAAAATTGTGCAATAGCTATATAATATCTTTATCCATAAAGTCCAATAAAGAGATTTTTGCCTTGAATTGGGCATCTTGTATGTTTTAAATATGCCTCTTGTTGTATACCAGTATATGGATGATGATGGTTGATAGTTAAACATACACTGCAGAATAATGGTAATAAAAACGTTGGTGTGGCAAATTGGTACATAATCCCAGGTTCTGTTTTTATACATGTACATTTTACAGACACACTTAGCCCATATTTGACATAAAACAAAAAAAACAAAAACATTTAAATTTACGTACATAAACATGCAAAATAACTGTAGGAACTGAAAAATCGAATTTTAAATATAAATATGCATTATTTATATAGACTATATCCTTCTATCTATCCATCTTATCCCATCTATATAAAGACAACATTTCTATACCTTTGTTTTTGTTGTTTTCTTTCGTTTTTAAACATCATCAATGGCCACCACATGCCCCCTGACTGTCTCTCTTCCACATGGGTGTGGCAATAGCCTGGGGGACACGCTCTACAGTGATGTATTCATTAGGACAGCAGTGTGCTTTGTAATGTGTCAACAGTTCTTGCATTGCATGTTCCTCTATCTGAAACAAAATTAAGAATAATAAGAATAATAAGAATAATAATATAATAATAATAACAATTATAACAGTAACAACAAAACAAAAATAACAATAAGAATAATAATAACAACAATAGCTAATAATAACAAGAATAATAATAATTATAACAATATCTAACAAAATAATAACAATAACAATAATAATAATAAAAACAACAAGAATAATAATAATAACAATACCTAATAATAATAATAATAATAATAATAATATTTAATAATAATAATAATAATAATATTTAATAATAATAAATGCAATTCTGAAATCCAAAAAGCTCCAAAATCCAAAATGTTTTTACAAGCAGGAGAAACAGTGATATCTTAAAGTTTTCAGATTGTTTTACATACACAAACTTTATTTTAATGCACAAAATTAGTAAAACTGTTATATAAAAGATCCAGCAGACGGTTTATATAAGCTGTATATGAAATATAAACAGAAATCCTATTTAGACTTATATTCCAAAATCCAAAACACTTCTGTTCGTAAGCATTTCATATAAAGGATTCCCAGCCTATAATAATAAAATACATTATTTCAATTCTTTTGAATTTTGAATTGTTATTTTTTAACAGACATAAACAAAACCCCCAAAACCCAATTACTTTTAATACTGCCTTATTAGTGAAACTCAAGCATAACCCTTTGATATGTTGTTGGGGTTTTTTTTATGCTAGGCTGTGATTAAACATTCATTCATTCAGTTCTTTTCTTTAGGTATTCTTAACATGTAACTGTGTGACCCCTACGGGTAAAGCTTTATAGCTAATAAAATAAAACAAAAAAGTAAAAAAGTTTCTCTACCTGTATCAGGCCGAGGGGTTTCTTTGAAGCTCTGTGAAGAGATTCCCTTTGCTGCTGTTCATCTCTGACAATGTCTGAGAAACTGATACTGGCCTGTGGTGGACTGGGGAACAGTTCTGTCTGCCACACCTTCGGGGAAGTCTTTGGTATCAACACCGGATCTGTCCTACTGTCAGCAGAACCACTCAGCTGTTTTGTTTTAGTTTTACTACTGCTAATTAATAATAATAATAATAATAATAATAATAATAATAATAAAATAATTAACTAATTAATTAAATTTGTATTTTAATACAGCTGCTAATCACAAACATAAAAAGCAATTAAAAACTTCCAAATATATCCATCAAAGAAAAAAAACCAACTTAATAATAATAACAATTTAGAAAAATAACATAAATAAGAAGCTAAGTAAAGAAATAAAGAAATAAAGAAAGAAATGAATAAATAAATAAAATAAATTAATAAAAAAAATAAACAAATAAATAAATAAAGAAATAAATAATAAATAAAATAATAAAATAATAAACAAATAACTTAATAAATAAATAAATAAATAAATAAATAAATAAATAAATAAATAAATAAATAAACAAATAAAAGAAAAGAAAAAGCCCAATGTACTCTCCCTCATTACTCAGAAGAAAAGAAAAAACCCACAAAAGCACAAGTTAAACATCTTGGTTTATTTGAGAGAGAAAAATCACAAAAAAAATATTGCTAATAAAGTAAATAAAATTTGAAATCACACGTCTGTAACTTTCAGATACAATTTTAAAAATAAAATAAATTTACCTTGGTGAGTCTAACTTTATGTTGTCTTTGCTGCTTACTTTCTCTTCAATAATCAAATTCCTAAATGACTGGACAACCTTGTTTACAGAACCCCTGAATAATACAAACACAGTGTATATTAATACTGGACAACCTTGTTTACAGAACCTCTGAATAATACAAACACAGTGTATATTAACATTCTTGTTTTCAGAACCCCTGAATAATTCAAAGTGCTTATTAATACAGGGCACTTTTGTTTTTAGAAACCCTTAATAATACAATTTTTAAATAACAACCAGAAATTTTATTTAATAATTATATTACTAATGATTAAAACAGAATGAAGATTATTTAGAAGTATAGAAACACACTATCTTTTCTAAGTGAAATTTCAGTAATAAAAAAATAAAAAAATAAAAAAACCAACAAAAAGAAAACCTACCATGGACAGGTACTGGGTTTTGTAGGTGTTGTCAAAACTTTGACATCATCATTCCTGGCAACATCTGTTTTCTGTCTGTTTTCCAGTTCCTGGTTCTGCTTCTTCACATTCTTCCAAGAAAATTTACCAGCTGACACACTTTGAATAAAAACTGTGTTCTAGTACTAATATTAATGATGATGATGATGATGATTATAGTAGTAGCAGTAGTAGTTGTGTTAAAAGTAATAATAATAATAAGAAGAAGAAGTAGAAAAACGATGCTGATGATGGTGATGGTGATAGTAATAGTACTAGTAGTGTCAGAAATAATAATAATAATAGTAATAACATTGAATAATAATAATAGTAACTACAATTATAAATATATTAAAAGCAATAAAAAAAACAAATAATAATAATAAAATGTAGAAATGAAAGCAATAAAAATCATGCTACTACTACTACAACTAATAATAATTGTACTAGCAATTATAGCAGTTATAAAATGTAGTAATAAAAACAAATAACAACAACAACAACAACAGTAATAGCAATATTACTCCACAACTGTCTCTTTTCCTGCCAGGAAATATTTGCTTTAACTAAGAAAAATTTCTGTTTATGACCAAAATTAAACTCACTCACCCTTTAATTTGTGGATTGTGTTTTGCCAATAGCTTTTCTTCGGCGGCCATGATGTCTCTTAGTGTAGAAGCAGAATGTTCTGGAGACACTAAGAATTCACCAAGAGGAGGAGATTGGGCAGTGGAGGGAGACAAAAGAGTTGAGGGACTCCTAGGTCCCCAAGGACTAGATATATTTTTGTTTGGCACAGGGATAAAGGCACTTGGTTTTTTCAGTTCCTTTGGTTGTGCTGCTTGCAAGACAAGGTCCTAAAAAAAAAAAAAGGTTTAGTAAATAAAAATAAATCTAGATGAAAGTGATATCAATTATCTGCTCTGTTAAAGTAAAAAAAATAATAATAAAGAAATAAAATATATATATATATAAACTGTAAGTTTATGTGAATGAGTATTTATTTAATGACTCTAAACATATTCTGCACTGAACAGTTTTTAAAAATATATAAATTTATGTGAAATATATGTTTACATGAAGGAGTATTTATTTAACGATTCTTAATATATTCTGCACAATTGCAAGTCATTTTTTGTTTTCTGCTTTGCAATCTTAATTAGTCCTCCAGCATGATATAACTGTATACAATAAAAAGTTTCAATAACTGTATATACATTTACGTAAAATACAAGTTTAAAAATATTTAATTAATAACTTTAAATATATTCTGCAAACTTCCAAGTTGCTTTTTGTTTTCTTAATGATTTTCTTAAATCATGACATCACAGAATACAGTAAAAAGTTTTTTAATAATAAAATAAAATAAAATAAAATAAAATAATAAAAAAATAAATTTAGGTAAAATGCAAGTTTATGTGAATAGATATTTAATTAATGAGTTTAAGTACATTCTGCAGACTTCAAACTTCTGTTTTATTTTCTGCTGTATAATTTTAATGTAAAAAGCAAAAATGATAAATTGATGTGAAATAAATATCAGATGAATGAGTATTTAATTAATGACTATAAATATATTCTACACAATTTCAAGTTGTTTTGTTTTCTGCTGAAAAATCTTAATCAGTGATTATGATGTCAGTGCTAACTGATTTGTCTTGGGTTTCTTCTACTGTTGTGACTTTGCCAGTTGTCAAGGGTGATCACTGCTCTTTTTGACCATTTTTTTCTAACAATATTATTTTACTGTCAAACTTTGTTATGATTTATTACAGGTCACTGAAAATACAACAACTCAGAAGTATAAACAATCTCATCATGCCATTTATGTTTTTATTGCTGAATGTATGTTTTGATATTAATGATTACTACTGTGAATTATATTTTTTTTATTTATATGTTGGTAAGAAAGCTTGTTTTCATGATATTACTGATTGTATTTATTAGCTGCAGCCTGTTTCCCACAAAGAAGAATCTACAGATATTACCTTTTATCCATGGACACAACAGAATTACCTCTGATGAGTATACTGAGAATGAGTGATCCTACATCTTAGTTGTTACAGCTGGAGAAAAATAAAAAACAAATTTACTAACTGAATTATTGTTTTTAGTTTTCAATGGACTGGAAACCGCTACAGAAGAATTCTGATTTACTGAAACTGGATCTGGATTCACTATGGCTGACTCTTCCTCCATGCTGATATCAGAACTAACTGAAAACTGTCTTTCAACTGGATTTTCTTCACTCTTCTCTGCTTCCTCGGTGGCACTCTGAGTTCGACTTCTTTTCTTCTTTTTCTTCTTTGTGAGCTGATCGCTTCCATGGATAATGGTGTTGTCATTGGAAACACAGGGAAGACTTTCGAGATATTCTCGAGTGGGACTCTCATCAAATGGTGTCATCAGACGACGTGACATTCCCGGGATCTTGTAAAACAAATAAATAAATAAATAAATGATGATAATAATAATGATGGTGATGGTGATGGTGATGATGATGATGAGAATGACATGACATTCCTGTATCTTGTAAAATAATATTTAATTAGGATGACAACAACAATAATGATGATGATGATAATATTGATGATGATAATAATATTGATGATGGTGATGAAAATGGTAATAGTAATAATAAAAGAAGCAATAAGAATAACAGTAGTAATACTGATAATAACAAAACCTATAATATTATTAATACTAGCAATACTAGTATTAATAGTAGTAATAATAATTATAATAGAGTAGTAGTAGTCGTAATAATAATAATGATGATGATGATAACAACAACAATACAAAAATAATTGGTATTAAAAATGTTATTTATGTATCTCAAACTGCTGGCTAACATTAATATGATAAAGATGTATTTGGTCCAATGTTGCTGGATTTTATCAAGATGAAGTGTATATACATATAAAAAAAGAAAGAACAATAGAACAAAAAAAAAGAAGAAGAAATAAATAAATCTTTCCAAATGGTAGCAATATTTTACGTTTCTGTGAAATTTTACAAAATTTATACATGTTGGGATGTTTGTACTTCGAGTAAGTCAAACTGTTTTGATAATTGAAAATAAAAAAAATAAAAATGTTCTTTGAGAACACCTAAAGATCGCCATAAAATGCTAATTCTTACCAAATGTCTGTAATATTTCTTTAGTTCATCAATCGTGTCATCACTCAGCACATCAAGATATCTGTAATAATCAAAACTGATGTACACACACTCAATCACACACACACACACACACACACAGAGATACACATACAAGCATATATACATACATACATATGTATGTAGTAATTATTAGTTTGTTTTGTATGTAATTATCAGTGTTTTTGTTGCATTTTTATTATCATTTCAAACCTAAGACAATTTAGATCTTAAGATTAAACAAAATGAACTAAACTGCAACATGTACACATACACTCTCTCTCTCTCTCTCTCTCTCTCTCTCTCTCTCTCTCTCTCTCTCTCTCTCTCTCTCTCTCTCTCTCTCTCTCTCTCTCTCTCTCTCACACAAACAAAAAAACATCATCCCATACATAAACAAACACAAAGACAGACACAAGCACACAAGAAAAACTCTGACAGTTACAAACACACACAAAGTCTCTAAAATAAACTATTAAGTTTAACAGTTACAACCAAAACATAATTATTTTTATCTTTGCTTTCACCAAATGAAATTATTATTCTCAATATTCAACAAAATGAACTTACCTCCCCTCTAGCAAAGCAGCCATGTTGAAAGAAATCATCTGCTGACATGAAGCTCTCAGCTGAGATGCGTTGTACACAGATGAAAATTCCAACAGTTCAGCAACATTGCGGAAATTTACTAAAATAATAATAAATTAAATACATTCTTTTGTAACACTGACAAACAAACTTAACAACATTTTGTTTTCTTACTAATAAGTTTTTTTTTATGGTGATAGCCCATCAATAGTAGTTTTGTTGGGTTTTTGGTGTGTATGTGTGGGGTTTGGCTGGTACAAGCATAGAAGATAGATATATTCTGTACAGTTCCAGAAAAAAAAGGAATAACACATTTCTTTGCTGTTGAAATTACTATAATGATTAGAACAAACAGATCAAATATATTTTATAGATTTACAATTTTTTTTAAAGTTTTGGTTAATGTGTGTGTTTGTTTTTATATATATAAATATACTGTAAAACATGAAATTAATGCATGTATAAAATAATGTGCCACCACAACTCTGTACGAAATGCATGTATTAATTAATGAATTGACCATAAGACAACTTGTTCATTTAGCATGATGCTTGCAGTGAAAAGGCAACAAGATAATTGTGTCATACAATGGCTGTGTTTGTAATAACTGAATGCTAGGTAGGTTTTGCATAAAGCCACTTTATTGTTGTGAAAAGAACTTGTTACAAGTATAACATGTATTACTCAAAGACGTTATTCAATTGATACAATTATGAGTTGATACATTTAACTCACTGTTAAAATAAGCTACCTATATATAGAGAGTAACCTATTTATTGTTTAATCCAATATTTGTAATCATGTGGAAATACGTTGCATATTTCAAGTAACATGAAGATAGGTTTACCTAAGTAAAGCATCAACTCCTGAAAAAGCCACCCTGATGGAAACGGTCAACAAAACTATAGTAGAAGACAGCAAATCTATAGTAGAAGACAACAAAACTACAGTAAAAGACAACAAAACTACAGTAGAAGACAGCAAAACTATAGTAAAAGACAACAAAACTATAGTAGAAGACAACAAAACTATAGTAGAAGACAACACAACAATAGTAAAAGACAACAAAACTATAGTAGAAGACAGCAAAACTATAGTAAAAGACAACAAAACTATAGTAGAAGACAACACAACAATAGTAAAAGACAACAAAACTATAGTAAAAGACAACACAACTATAGTAAAAGACAACACAACAATAGTAAAAGACAACAAAACTATAGTAAAAGACAACACAACTATAGTAAAAGACAACACAACAATAGTAAAAGACAACAAAACTATAGTAGAAGACAACAAAACTATAGTAGAAGATAACAAAACTATAGTAGAAGACAGCAAAACTATAGTAGAAGACAACACAACAGTAGCAAAAGACAACAAAACTATAGTAGAAGACAACACAACAATAGTAAAAGACAACAAAACTATAGTAGAAGACAACAAAACTATAGTAAAAGACATCAAAACTATAGTAGAAGACAACAAAACTATAGTAGAAGACAACAAAACTATAGTAGAAGACAGCAAAACTATAGTAGAAGACAACACAACAATAGTAAAAGACAACAAAACTATAGTAAAAGACAACACAACTATAGTAAAAGACAGCAAAACTATAGTAGAAGACAACACAACAATAGTAAAAGACAACACAACTATAGTAAAAGACAACAAAACTATAGTAGAAGACAGCAAAACTTTAGTAGAAGACAACAAAACTGTAGTAGAAGACAACAAAACTATAGTAAAAGACAACTAATCTATAGTAGAAGACAACTAAACTACAGTAGAAGACAGCAAAACTAGTAAAAGACAACAAAACTGTAGTAAAAGACAACAAAACTGTAGTAGAAGACAACTAAACTATAGTAGAAGACAACACAACAATAGTAAAAGACAACAAAACTATAGTAGAAGACAACAAAACTGTAGTAGAAGACAACTAAACTATAGTAGAAGACAACACAACAATAGTAAAAGACAAGACAACTATAGTAAAAGACAGCAAAACTGTAGTAGAAGACAGCAAAACTGTAGTAGAAGACAACTAAACTATAGTAGAAGACAACACAACTATAGTAAAAGACAACAAAACTATAGTAGAAGACAACTAAACTATAGTAGAAGACAGCAAAACAATAGTAGAAGACAACAAAACTATAGTAGAAGACAACACAACAATAGTAAAAGACAACACAACTATAGTAAAAGACAGCAAAACTGTAGTAGAAGACAACTAAACTGTAGTAGAAGACAACACAACTATAGTAGAAGACAACTAAACTATAGTAGAAGACAACTAAACTATAGTAGAAGACAACAAAACTATAGTAGAAGACAACACAACTATAGTAGAAGACAACTAAACTATAGTAGAAGACAACAGAACTATAGTAGAAGACAACTAAACTATAGTAGAAGACAACAAAACTGTAGTAAAAGACAACAAAACTATAGTAAAAGACAGCAAAACTGTAGTAGAAGACAGCAAAACTATAGTAAAAGACAGCAAAACTATAGTAAAAGACAACACAACTATAGTAAAAGACAACAAAACTATAGTAAAAGACAGCAAAACTGTAGTAGAAGACAGCAAAACTATAGTAAAAGACAGCAAAACTATAGTAAAAGACAACACAACTATAGTAAAAGACAACAAAACTATAGTAGAAAACAACAAAACTGTAGTAGAAGACAACTAAACTATAGTAAAAGACAACAAAACTATAGTAAAAGACAGCAAAACTGTAGTAGAAGACAGCAAAACTATAGTAAAAGACAACACAACTATAGTAAAAGACAACAAAACTATAGTAAAAGACAACAAAACTATAGTAGAAGACAACAAAACCCTGGGAACAGTCATCAGTTGCTGTGGGGTTAAACAAAAACGAGTGAACAGCCACTGCTACTATTGAAGTTTCTTACGTAGCATCATTCTTAAAGAGAACTGGATTTGTGAACCAAAGCTGTGAGAAAAGTTCCAGAAGATTTTGAAAAAGTGAAAGCAGAGTTTATTATGGCAGTTTATAAATGTTTGGTAAATTAATGTGTCAAATAATTGTTTATTTGATACTTGTTAAAAGTGTTTATATTGGGTTAACAAAAACTTTTTAAACTGAGCTGGATTGATGAAATTTTATTTTGGTTTTCAACATTTTTAACTATATATACAGATATATTTATACAACAACTTTTAAGAAAAAACAGGATTCATAATTTATTATACCCTCTTGTTAAAGTGTTTTTCTGGTGGTGTGAACATACAGTCTTCATATATTTATCTCCTTACAGATGAGTGGTTCAAGGTTATGTCACTATTACTGGAGACAAAACTTTACCAAAAATCAATAATCACAATACACAGAACTCACAGAGATTAACAAGAGACACTTGACAGATTTCCTTAAGTCTTATGGCCAAAAGCTGATCAGCCACAACCAGAACATTACACAGTAATTCAGTATCAGAACAGTCTGAAATAAATAAATTAATTAATAAATAAATGAATGAATGAAAGAAAGATACATGTCACAGTATGTATATTGTTGTGAAATGTCAGTTTAAAGAATTATTACCTAATTATAAAATAATAAAAATATTTAGTTTTTTTAATATTAATAAAATTTAAAAAAATAATGAAGAATTAAGTAAATGAATAATAATAATTAGTATCAAAAATAAAAATGTGTTGTGTTGTAAAGTAATATATGATAAAGTGTAATATAATATATTATAGCATAATATAATACAATACAATATAATAGAACATAATACAACATAATGTAATATAATATAATTTAAAAAACCCCACAAAAACAAACATATAAAATACAATTAATAAATACAAATAAAATAAAACAAAATACAAAAAAAACAAAATAAAATTTAAAAAATGATCCCAAAATAAAGACACTTACCTGTCAGAAAGGTAGACTCATCAGTGTATAGGTAGTCTAGAAGAATATGTAAAATATCTCCAGGTATGGGAAGAGTGAGAGCTGTTGTGTCGGAAGTCTGAAAATAAACTCAACTAAATAAACATCTAAGTCTCAGAATACTCAAAACAAAGTGGTAAACTCAACTAAATAAATTTTCAGTCATCAAATACACTTAACACAATTGCAGTGACATATGTTTTATTATTTTTTATGTAATTTTATTCGTGGGTTAATGTGTGAAACTTATATTTGTACCTCAATCCAGCCGCTACCTAACATACTGTGGAAATACTCGAGTCGTGCCACCAGGATAGATTTGTGACAGTGTATTGTTGTATCATCATCAGCTCTGATACAAACATCATACAGCTCTGACCTGGAAATAAAATAAAATGTCTTGAAATGAAAAACAAAATAAAAAAAATGAAAAAGGGAAACTAGATTTAAGTAAATGTACATTTTTTTTATTTTACAGTTGTAAATAATAAAAATTTTAATTGTTTTAATAGGTAATGAATTTTAAAAATGATGATAATGATGATGATGATATTAAAATAATAATAATAATAATAATATTAAAATAATATAAATAATAATGCCAATCATAGTAATAATACAAATAATCATAATAATAATAATAAAATGATAACAGTAACAGTAATAATAATAATAATAATAAAAAATAAAGTAACACTAAGTATGTTAATAAAAACCATAGTGTTCCCTAGTTAATGTTATTCTGCTTTCTTTCTATCTATGTCTGTATGTCCTTCTGTCTACATATCCACCTATCCATCTATATATATAAAAATACTGAGCTATTTTCCAAAATGATTTCTAAGGCAGTGTTTATTGATTTAACAGCTTCATTTATTGTATGACAAAACTTTCCATTATCTTAAGAAAAATAACTCACAGTTTTGTACGTTCAAACTTCACTTTAGGAGCAGCTAGGTATTTGTTTGTTGTCTGAACAACTCCATTCGCAAAGTTTACAGCCTCTAGTCTAACAAATGAAATAATATTTCATATTATTTAATATTAAAAAAAAGAAAGAAAAAAGATACAAATATGCCACCATATAAATTAAAAGAAAAAAAGACATTAGGTATTCTTAAGATAATACAATGAACGAAGGAAAATATATTAAGAAATATTAAAATACAATCAAAAATTCTATTAAGATTTGGTTGCTGTTGATGTGGTAAGTTACTATATATTTGTTCATCAATTTTTCAATTTAAAAAGGAAAGAAAAATTATATCTAACAATGTTTTCATGATGCCAAAGGCAAATAATAAAGAATTAATAAATCAATATTAGATAAATCAAACAATTTTTTTTTAGTTTTTCAGTGGGTTTTTTTACAATTCTATTTGATGTATCACAATTTCAAAAATACTTCAGTAAAAATTAAATCAAAATTTCAGTGAATATTGTAGACAAGTATCATACCTTTTTGACAATCCTTTGACTCCAAATTTCTTAGCCACATCCTGCAAGATCTTTATCGGATTCTTCCCAGTGTATGCTTTATCTTCTTTCTGTTTCAAATTTTTATCCGATTTCTTCTTCTTCTGGTGAAGCTCAACATCAGACACTCTCTTCTTTTCTGGACTGATCAAATCAGATTTGTCTGAAATACCTGAATCAAATTCGTACCCTTTATCCACACTGTTTGGGTTCAAAGGTAACAGACCCAAGTCAAACCTGGAACCAGGGATGAGAAGATCACAAGTGTCTGTATAAATAAACTTGAGCACTTGTTCCATTATTTCTGGCTGGACATCCTCAATGTTTATTGTGCAGATTTCATTGCCTGCCTTTTGTTTTGCTGGACCAAATATAAACTTTCTGAAGTGATCACTGCGAGAAGCCAGTATGTACTTGTGTGCTGGCCAAGATTTATTTCTTGTCTGTAAGAGAATATATTATTTAACAAAAATGTGGTCTTATAAACTTTAAGTAAAATATTCTAGTGTAGTGTTATAAACTTTAAAATATTCCAATATAGTATTATAAACTTTAAATATTAAAAATGTAGTATTATAACATTAAAGTACAATTTTCTAATACAGTTTTTAAATATCTGTTTATAAAATATCTATATGGTTTTTAAATATCTGCATGGTATTTAAATATCTGTTCTGTGTACAGAATAGCTAACAGTATTTAAACATTTGTTCTATATATAAAATTTCTATACAGTATTTAAGTATCTATTCTGTATTTAAAATATCAATAGGGCATTTAAATGTATGTTCTATGTAAAAAATACAGTATTAAAATACCTGCACAATGATATCATGAATACAGTCATATTCATCTGCTTCATCTAACAGAATTTGCATGTTTTTGCTCATTTCAGAGGTGGTCACTGAGGGCAGGTCTGATAAACTGAAAATAAGAAGGACATGAATGATGAAATGAATATTTTTTACATATTAAAATAATAAAAATAATAAAATTTAAAAAACATAATCTAGAAACAGAATTACAAAGAAGACATTAAACAAATTTTATAAACAAACATCTGTCTGACTTCATCTTGGACAAATAACTAATTTTACATGCCAAAAACTCTTCATAGTATTAACAATTTATAATTTGTGAAGGTGAATAAATATTTCTTTAATCTCTATTTCAACACATTTTAACATTAATGGGTAGTAAGTTTCTGCAGGTAAATATTAGCAGTGATGATATGACATAATTGCAATAGATAAGGTAATAGTCAAATTGGCAGATAAGAAAATAGTCAAACTCATACATTAGGAAATAGTCAAACTGGCAGACAAGGAAATAGATGGGGTGAATAAATCTTTGCATAAAGCAAGCTCTACAGATACTAACTGAGCTACAACAAATGCCAACTCTGGGCCACATAAATATGCTATCTGTAAAGTCAGAAGAAACTTCACAGTTCTGAACTTTTCAAACAAAATGGTTGTCATACCAACAGTTTGGCAACACTTGTAGCAGGACATAGTTAGAACCTTTCTTGTCACAATGGACACTGACAGCTCGGTGTGCGTTGGGAATACGTTGTACTGGTACGTCATCCACCTCGTCTTTCAGTAACAAGTCTATCAGTGTCATCATTCCAAAATCATCCTTGTCTGAATAATCAGCAAATAATAAATATTTAATGAATTTATTTTATGAACATAATACATAATTGTAAAAGTTGTTTTTTTCAGGACTAGTTAAAAGGAAACCACTTAGCAAAGTACTGATGATGATGTGAATAAAATGTGGCTATTTTGTTTGCTTTCAAGAGTTTGTTTTAATGTTGTTGTTGGTTTTTGGGTGTTTTTTTTTTTTTTTCCTAAATTTAAAAATATGAAAATATCAAATAACAGAGAGGTGGAGGTATTTTTATCACTGCTTACTTCTCACAAATACATATAAAAAACAAGTAAATACTAATTAGTATAAGACACAAATTACTTAAGCATTTAAACATAAGAATGAAACACTGTACCTTTATTTTGAACACTTGAGCTTTCTTTCTGTGATATTTGTTTTCCGTGTGTCCAGTAGCCAATGAAAGCCTCACCCTGATCTGTGACAAAGGCCAAGTTGGTGCTGTTGAGGACAACGTCAGTAACGTAGAGTTGACGACAAATTGCCCACTGACAGCGTCGTAAACCTGGGTTTGATGACCTCCACATAAACACCTGCAAAACAGTTGAAAAATATGAACACATTGCAAATAACCATCAAATTGTTTGATATATTTCTCTATTACAGGCACCAGATTATTATTTATCCGGCAAATTTGGTTTTGGAGGTTCAGAATTTTCAGGTTCCTGGATTAATGCTTAATATTTACTTAAAATATATAATAAACAACGAATATTAAGTAACAAAATTAAACAGAAAAAATTAATATACTTCTAAAGATAGCTTTCTGGAAGTCCATTAAATGGTCTGGTATCTGTACAATGTTTGATTATATGTTTTATGCGAGGAAAAAAAAAAAAGCAATTATTAATGTGACTTAACATTTTCTTTTCTGGTATATACATATATACATATACACACGCATGTATATGTATATATTTTGTTTTAATTAACTTGTTATCGGTCAAGATATTCACCTTTCCTGTGGTAGTGAGGAGGGCTATAACCAACTCAGACCCACCCTTTTCACGTAACACATCCAGATCAGAGTTGTAATCCAAACTACCTCCATTAACCAACAGTTTACTAATGTCTGTCCAACTAAAATTAAAATTAAAATTAAAATTTTATATAAGATACATGAAAAACATAGTAATCAAACAAAACGTAAAACTAATGTAAAAAAACAAAACAGTATTGACAGTGGTTTTCACGTAAACATAAAAATAACAAGAACAAAATAAGCTTATTTTTACCGAGATGCAATCTTTCGACACTGGTATTCGTGTAAAACATAAATATCTCCTTTCAAAGTAAGACACACAGTTGCAGCATCAGAGCATGTGACGTGGAGAAAAAAAATATCTTTGTGATTTAACGCAGACACCTGTCTAGGCTGACTCTGCTGGCGATCAGCTTTAGCATGACCTGGAGATAAAAAAAATAAATAAATAAATTAAGTAAAAATGTTAGTTATTCTGTACAGTAAAACCTGATAAATGCAGTCAATGATTAATCCAAATTTCCTCCAATACTTGGTTATATTAACTTGGTTCCATTTTATGTCAAGTTTCTTAATATAAAATCTCTCTAAACTGAATTTTATTTTTACTTAATCCTGATACTGTGATCAAAAGTCAAAAAAAATCATAATTCTATATATGTATCTATTATTGTTGTTTTGTTATTATTATTTTATTATTATACATACATACATTTAATAAAATATAATAACAGTAGTATTAATAACAGTAGCAACAACAATAATAAAGATAATAATAATACTTGATCTTGATATCTTTTCAAATTGTTTAATAAAATATGTCAAAACAAACAACATAAAATTAATATACACACACACACATATATATATATATATATATATATATATATATATAATCAATAAAATAATGGCAATAGCAATATCATCAACAACAACAAAGATAACAATATCAACAATAACAGTTATCAAAATAGTTAATTTCAAATTAATTAGTGTATTATTTTTGGACAATTCTATATGTAATACAATAATCGGCATACTGTATTATATTTTCATGAAAAATTAAAAATCATTAACATAGTGTGTTATCTTTTCTTGAAAAATTAAAGTCTGTCATAACAGAGTAAAATCAAGGAGGAATGATTACCTAGCTGGCCAGCATTGAGACCAAATGTGTACACAGCATCAGAAGTGTAAAACACAGTGTGAAATCTTCCAGCACAAACACCTGCTAGTTTACGACCTTTCAAAATTTTAATGTTTACCTGGAAAGAACAAACATACACAGTTATTCTGAATGAAGACAAAGAAGATGAGTGTGACAGAGAGAGAATTGGAGTGATATACACATGTGCATATATACATACACACATGGAGAGAGAGAGAGAGAGAGAGAGAGAGAGAGAGAGAGAGAACCAAAACAACAAAACGAGTATTAATGTTAGACCAGAACAAAATTTAATGATGTGATAATAATGATGATGATAATGATAATAATGATGATGATGATGATAATGAAAATAATAATAAGCATAACAGATAAAATATTGAAATAAATTAGAAAGTATACCCACAAAAACAACATTAATGAGAACAAATTATAAAGTCCTCCAAGTGAAAGAGTGACTGGTGAAAATCAAGTTAAAATAATAATTACTTGTTAAAAAAAAAAAATGTAAATCAATAAATAAAACATAAATACTTGTTTAGGGGTCAAGGATTTCTCTGGAGTTGGGAACTGACCAAGTTGATGACAATCATTCAAGCCACAGGTAAATACATTGCCACTGGAAACAGATAAAAAAATAAAATAAAATAAAATAAATAAATAAATAAATAAATAAATATGTAAATAAATAAATTAAAAAAATAAATTAAAAATAAAATATTAATAATAAAACAAACAAATAAATAAATTAAATAAACAAACAAGTAAATAAATTAACTAATAAATAAATGTCAAAAACTAAAATACGTTTTTAAAAACTAATGGAACTAGTTTGATTATGATTAAAAGAAAAATGATTACTCTGTTATCTGAATAGCTGTTATTTGTAAAATAATGAGTAATTTTGCTATTTTCTTCAAAATGCACCAATATTCAGAAGCCTACTTTTTTAATATTTCAAAATTCATTTACTGCACTAACTCACCAATATTCTTCAAAAAAATCTTATGATACACTGATAATATTTAAAATATCTTATGATATATTGATATCCTTTAAAATATTTCATGATACATTGATATCCTTTATAATATCTTATGATATATTGATAACATTTAAAATATCTCATGATACATTGATATTATTAAAAATATCTTATGCTATACTGATAACATTTAAAATATATTATGATACTTTGATATCCTTTAAATATCTTACAGTACACTGATATTATTTAAAATATCTTAATATACACTGATAACATTTAAAATATCATATGATACATCAATAACATTTAAAATAACTTATGTTATATTGATATCCAATAAAATCTTAAGATACTTTGATAACCTTTAAAATACTAAGATCAGTATTGCTTACCTTTCCATAAGCAGTACAGTGTGATCTCTGGATGCAGCAGCTTGTGTACAGGTGAAAGAACTAACACTTTCCACTAATTTAGGAACCTGAAGTCATTTGAAAAATAAAAATATCAAATAAATAAAAAGATAAATAATAATAATAATAATAAAAAATAAATAAATTAATTAATAAAGATTATGGTGATGATAATGATGATGATGATAATGTGATAATAACAAAAACAATAACACTGATAATAATGCACAAAAAAATAAGGCATAATAATTAATTAGATAAATAAATAAGTAAATCAAAAAATATAAAAGATTAAGTAAATGAATAATAATAATAATAATAATAATAATAATAATAATAATGCAGCTAGGGTAAATATGAAAGAACTAATTCTTTCCACTAATTTAGGAACCTGGAATCATTTGAAAGATAAAAATAATAAATAGCATATAAATAAATAAATAAATAAATGAAATAATAAATAATAAATAAATAAATAAAAATAACAATGAAAAAAAAAAAATAATAATAATAATAATAATAATAATAATAAATAAATAAATAAATAAATAAATAACTGAATAAACAAAAGTAACACATTTCTAAAAAAAAAAAAAATCTTTGGATTAGTTAGAAGCAAACACTGTCAAGTATTCAGAAAAAAGATGTTATAAAAAGGAATGTTTCTGCCAAAGAAACAAATATATAAAATTGTTTAAGTTGTATAAAGTTGGTTAATGAAAAACTAAGTATATCAGAATAATAATAAATAAAAAAAACAAAAACAGCTGGTTTACCATCAGAATTATATGACAAAAATTAACTCAGAAATATCAGTATTGTATAATAAAATAAAGTTTGTATGAAATGGAAGATAAAAACAAAGAGGTGTGACTGTATTTTTATTTCACACTGACCAGACAGGTAAGTTCATCACCATGACCAAGTCGTCCACCATGTCCATGTCCACAGGTGTACACCTGTCCAGTTTGTGACACAAACACTGTGTGATATTTACACATCACCACCTACAACATCAAACCCAAATAAATAAATAAATCATTGTTTATTAGTTTGACATACAGTTACTTATCTCTCTCTCTCACTTTCTGTGTATCTCTCAAACACAGTCTCTGTATCTCTCCGTTTTTCTCTCTTGCAATCTCTCTTTCTCACTTTCTCTGCTTGTTTCTTTTCTCTCTCTCAGTCTTTCTTGTCTGTTATGTTCCCTCTTTGTCTCTCTTTCTCTCTCTCACACAACCTATGTCTGTCTGTCTGTCTGTCTCTCTTTCTAATAAATAATATAACATACCTGTTTTACTGAAACATTCAATTTCTTGAACTGGTCAACTACTTCTGGAACTGGACGTCTGTGACCACTGGCATGGCCAAGATTGAAATTGGCATTATCACCCCAAGCATAAACCTCATTTGGTTCTACAACAGATTATGTGAAAATATAAATAAACTGATACATATGATAAGATAATATACACAACTCTGTACAAATAATTATATGAAATAGAAATACATCAGCTTTACTCATTCAGATTAATTTAATTTCAGGTTTCATTCTTAACAAAGAGGCAGAGTTTAAGGTATTAACTGAAATCAAAAAAAAATCAAAAATCAAAATAAAATAATAATAATAATATATATATATATATTTTTATATATATGTATTCAGACACACACACACACACACACACACACACACACACACACAGATAATGACTTTGAAATACCTTGATCACTACTATTGCTTTAATTACAAAGTTTGTTTTCAACACACACACACACACACACAAAAAATTAGTCTTACTAATTTTAATGAAAAAATTAATTGCATCATTATTATTATTTTTTATTATTATTATTATTTTGAAGAAAATTTATACACAAGAAAATATTCAGAATTACCTTTGGAGGTAAATGATATTTGTCCTGGTCTGTCTTTCATGACAATATCCAGAGACCCATGTCCTTCATGATCCATGCTATACATATCACTGCCATTCTGAATAAAACAAAATATAAAATTAAACTAAAATTTTTTTTTAGAAATCTATATAAATACTATCTGTTTGTGTTTTTGTGCAAAATACTGACATAAGTGTCTTAACTGTAGCAAATGTGACATTGGTTGAGACTATGCTACATTAAGAACAACAACAACAACAAAATACTTAGAAATGTTTAATATAAAACAAAATATAATACTGTTTGATTCTTTTGATTTCTTATGGTGAATATCAAGTATTTAGCATTATTATTTTTCTAAGATACCACTTCTGAACATTAAAAGTCTCACAATATTTTACTGAGTACAAAACTGTTATTCAAATAAATGAAATATAAAAACATATATAATTAGAATATGAACTTTGGGGACATTACTTGAATTGAAAGAAATAGTATTTTGTATTTACATCAGAATTTATAAAATCAAAATCAAATACATATATATTAATTTAAAACCTGAATAATAAATATAGTATTTGAATAAGAAAATGAACATTAATTATATGAATATCACCACATAACATATATATAAATATATAATAGGTAAGATATTAACAATTAACAATTAGAGACAAATTTTGTTTTTATAGTTTCCTTTTCTATCCTATTCCACTGGGTAGAAAGCATCATGCTTTTCTGGATGAACTTCTGAAGCTTTTGTGATGTTTCATTCAATAACACAAATAAATCAAACAATGATGAGTTGTTTTTTTTACAAATGTATCTTTATTTTGTGATCAGTGACACAGCACTTTGCAAAAACCAGTCATACATTTGTGAAATAAATGCTTTGATGGCAAATATGCCAACATATCTCTATCCCAACTTTGATAATAGGGCATATATTTGTGTGTGTGTGTGTGTTTGTGTTTGTGTTTTTGTGTGTGTGTGTGTGTGTACACACACACACACACACAAACACACAAAGTGTAAATGTTTCTTGTTTAAGAAAACATTATTCATGTTAACAAACAATTTACCTGGATGAGAAAACGAGCTATATCAAGGTTTGCGTAAAAAAGTGCTCTGTGTAGAGATGTCCACCCCGACTCAGAATCCTTTGCTGCTTGATCTGCATGTTTCTCTGTGACAAGCCATTCAACAACATCTTTTTTACCACATGATGCTGCCACATGGAGAGCCTGCCTGCCTGCCGAATCATACAGTTCAGTTCCATGGTAGCACATACTAGCAAATGACTGAATTTGTGACAGTGTTGCCTTCGTTATGGCAACATTTAACTCGTGAGCATGTTTCCTGGATCGACATTTTGCAGTACATTCTGGTTCCAACAGGCGTGACATTTTACTTTGTTGTAGTTGTTGTTGTTTTTGTTGTGATGAGAAAATGTAAAGTCTTGCTAGCAGCACAACATTAGATGCTAAGACTGGCTACACAGCCAGTCTAAAGTATAGCCCTACAGGGCAGCCATATTTTCAGTTTTCAACAAGCCATAATTATAAACATTCTCTGAAATAATGATACAGATTCTGCTTTTAACTGTACTGGCATTTATTCATAACAAATATTTTTAAAAATAATAATAAAATTTAAAAGCAGATATATATACACACACACATAAATGTGTGTCTGTAAGTATGTACATGGGTATACACATAAATACACACATAAAGTAATTAATATATTATATCTTTTAATACATGTATTTCATTTATTTTTAACATTTCAAACATAGAAAAATATTGTTTATAACTCCAAAACACACATAATAAAACATAATACAAAACAAATAATAATTTGTAAAAAGACAAAAGTAAATAAAAATATACGATTGTAAATCAGAAAGAATATATTTTTAAAAAATAAATTAAAACTTAATCTAATGAAAAAATAAATAAATAAATGCAGTTCAACCAAACATATATCTGACATGTGCTGTATAATATATCACATTAGATAACTTCTGACATCTTCAAGATCTTACATTTAGCCTACTCATCTACTGTCAGTGTCAGTGTCAATACTGACAATAATTTCAAGTTAAAAAAGGACAAGAGAAACGTCCACCGACTCTGACACAAACATTATTTTGTGTTAACAAAAGATCAGACAAACAAAACAAAATTATATGACAATGCATAGACAGTTTTAAGAGACTGTGTTTATGTATCAATATCGTAAATATAATTCTCAGTTCTTATTTCCACTTTCCACTTTCATTTTGTAATTTCCATCTGTCAAAAAAAAAATGCATTCAAGTATTAGATATGATTTCGTTTGAATAAATAACAAAAAAGTATATACCTGATTTAATCCAATATCGAGAAGGTAAAAGATGAATAAAAAACAGTGATGAAATCAGCTAAATACATCATTTTCAAACAGTCGGCAACGTTAATGGAGGCAGACATTTTGGTTTCGTGGCGTATTCTCGATCCCAGCTTGTTAACAATATAAATAAATATTGAAAAAATAAATATTCATATTCATATAAATTGAAAAAGATACAAATAGTTTGTCCTAAATGCAATTAAAATAATTTAATTTATAATAAAAAAAAAAAAAAAAAAAGATCAAAATAACATTGGAAATAACCAATCAAATTCAGTAGCAACACGGCACAAGTTTTAGACGTATCAATGGTTCATTTAGATCGAAGTTCAAGGTGATTTTTAGTTTAAACTTTAATAAATATGCTTAACATTTTAAAAGGAAAAGAGAATGTTAATTCTGTACAAGACGTTTTTTTGTGCCCCCCCCCTCACTCTCATTATTTTGATAATTTAAAAATAACTATTCATAATTTACGCGCACCTGCTAACTTCGACCAATTCTACGGTTTTAATTGGGTTAAATAAAGGTTAAAAAGGAACGTAGTAGGCCGAGAATTCGGAAAATAAACAAATTACATAATTTGGTTAAACTATTATTTTGATCTAGTTTGATACATGCAGCTTTGCGGAGACTTCTGCAACAGTTTCTTGTAATAAATAAGATGCAGAATATCAGATGATAATTCAGTTTATTATGATTATTAGTTTAAAAAAAAAAAAAAATACCATTGAATTAATCCCACTCGGCTCCTGATACTTACGTTTTTTCTCATTTTCTCTTTCGTTTCCTTTCTTTTCTTTTCTCCTTCTTGTTAAAAATAAATAAATACAAATAATTAAAATAATTAAAATTAAAATTAAAAAGGAAAGTTCTAATTGATTTTAAAGATGATTTGTTACTGGTGCAGAAATTACAGGTTTTGAGAAGCCTAACTGTTGTCATTTGTTAATGTTTGAATATACATAAAATCATATACAGACACAATATACATATATATATATTCACAGAAAAAAATATCCTAAAATTTTTTTTGCATGCACACAATGTATGCAGACAAGTAATTGTTCATCACAGTAATTCTAGTAAACATGATTAGTAGAGCAATAATAATAATAAAAAAAATGTGTTGCTGATAAAATTAGAAGGATGTCAAATAAGCTTTATTTTATGAATATAAAATGTACACTGATACATTTGCAAAAGATTTAAATATACCAAGAAGTTAAATTTGCAATAGCTAATTAAATTACTATTAAACTATTTTCCATTAATACATATATTTAATTTCTAATTAATTATTATAAATTAAATCTAAGCAGGATGGTTAGGTAAACTCTTATGTATAACATACATATATAAATTAAAAAATATATAATTACTGATTAGCTAAATTTTTCTATGTGCATTTTGACTGTTTCTTCACAAAAGATTAAAAAAACAAAAAAACCCAGATTGTATTTTTTTCTCCTTTCTAATAGATTCTGGCTGATATTTCTTATATCTTGCTATCAGGTTTTAATTGCTTTTCAGTTTGATGGAGTGACATTGTTATCTTCAGTCCTGGTCCGGATTACAATTTCTTGTAGTCGGGGGTATTATTTTCCATTTTGTATGAAACGTCATTGATTTTTCTCTGACAATTTGCTGAAATTGTGTTCCAGCAGGGGAAGAGGCAGCTTTCTCTGCGGCTGGCATGTCACATGGCTCAGCTGTCGTAACTGTCTGCTGCTCACTGGGCTCACCAGAATCTAAACTTCCGAGCTGTCTCGCAGCCTTTGAAGATAATTCTCTGAACCTGAGTGCAGTGTTGTGTTATCAGAAACCAGTGTTTCCTTTTCCACATCTTATCATAAACTTATTATCAACTTACCATCACCTACAAGTATTCTAAGATATAATAATTTCATTTTTATTTTTTGTACATAGGTGTTTTGTAAAAAAGACAAAACAAAAAAAATATGAACAGGTGTTGTGATCTCATATAAAAAAAAATTAAAATTAAAAAAATTCATATAATAATTTCATAGACATCTTAATAAGTTATTCTTTGAAAGTCTAATGCAGTCTGTTGCTTTTCGTCTTTAGATGGAATTTTCTGTTGTTCCGGCGTTGTTTTCCGATAACTGAATTCTGCTGCAGTCTAAAAGCTTTTAATGGATTTCTGATCGCTGGATGAGAACCCCTCACTCCTGGGACTGTTCTACTTACTTTTAACACAGTTTCCACTCAGGTGACACTTGTTATTAAGAGGTAAGTCATGTGTATGAATTAATAATGTATGTACATACTGATAGCTCTTATATTAATATCTGATCTGAATGTCCAAGGACTTGGCAGTGATTTCTGATTATTTTAGTTTTACTTCTGAATTCCTTTTCAAATAAGGATCTGTTTCATTGACATTTAATTTAGAATTTTAATAATGTTAAAAAACAAAAATTAAAAATTAAAAAAATAATTAAAAAAAAATAATCACACCTATAAAAATGTGAAAAGGAAAAGATAAAAACTAAAAAGGTTTAAAATATTTGTATATACATATACATTCTTTACCATATGTTACTTTTTATGGTTATTATTCATGTTTGGTAATCATACATAACACGTATTTTATATTATTCATGTTTGTTAAAAAAAAAAAAACCATTATTAATAATTTAGAACATTTATTATTATTTTTAAAATTTTTAATTTGTCTATGGGTGTTTTTTATGGAAATAGTGTAAAATAATAGTTGACATAAGTTTGTAAATCATGAATATGTGGCTTTCATTTTATTGTGATTTGTTTATTAATAAGCATATTTAAAATTTACACTTCTGTTTTCTTTTTTCATAAACACATTCAGTATTCTGATAAATAAACAAGTTATTAAGAAAACTTTCATATTGTTATGATTTTATATTCTAATATAATCCACAATAAAATAAAGTAAAGAAAAGTAAAGTAGAAGAAATAATGAATTTCAAAAATTGTTTAAACAAAAGACAACAACATATATATATATATATATATATATAATTTTATTCTTAAGATCTGGAAATATAAAAAAAAAAAATTGATAAGAAAAATATCATTAACTTTTCAGGAAACATTAGACATATTTAGTACTATGTTTATTTATCAAAAGTTGAGAAATATTTCAGTATTTATCATTAATCTTTCATTTACAATAATTTTATTCATCTCAGACAAAAATATGATAGGAACTGTAATAGAAGAAAACATTTTTAAGGATTATTAACCTTAGCACTAAAATAATTAAAATTGCTAAAATTTCTACAACAGGATGGGGTGAAAAATATATATACAATTTTTGACCTATTTTCCTACTCAGATTAAAAAAAAATAATTATAAAATAAAATAAATAGTAATAGTAATAGTAAAATAATAAAATTGTAAAAATAGAAATAAATAATGTATATTATTCTAAATATAATACTTAAATTGAAGCTAATTTTGGTTTCTTATTTTACTGGTTTTCTTGCTTAATGGTACAGTAAACATGATCATTCATTTGTCCATTTGTCATTCTTGCCAGATACCCAAGTGTGATTTATTAAAGTCTATGGTATGTGTTTTTCTCTATGAATATAGATACACATTAAATAATTCCTTCCATCAAGTCAATAAAAGTAGCATGTTTTTGATATCTAAATGAATAATATATTTATTTACACATTAGAACATGCTTAATATTGTTTTTATTTTCAGAATATTTAAGGTATAAAAATGTTTAATAATAAAAAAATCAATAAAAAAAATCACCTCCCCACCAAAACAAACACCTTCCCAAAACTACATAAAACAACAACAAAAACCATAACTACTTCCATCAAAAAAACCCCTGAACATCAACAACAAGGAAAAAAAAAGAAAAAGAAAAAAGAAGAGGTAATTTTTGTTCAAATAAGACATTATCTGATGTTTTGTATTGTTAAAACTGAACAGACTTTTAAGTTTAGCTACATAAAATACTTGTCTGTCTCAGTTATTTCAGAAAAACAGTTTAACTGCTTCTAAACACAGCTGCAAAATGAAACAAATAGGCACAACCACATATAACGTTTCATCAATAATAGACATAGTTAATTTGTACTCAGGATATAATTTTTTTTTTTTTAAATTTAGCATTATTTGGAGATCAAAAAAGGAAAAAAATATAAAAATCATCATTATTGGTACTTAGCATTACTTGGATATAATATGTGTGTGTGTGTGTGTAAATTCATCATTATTGATACTTGGCATCAGTTGAACATAAGAACATAATTTTTTATTATCTATTTCTATATCTGTCTATCTACATCTGTAATATATATACTCACACACGTGTGTATGACTATATATAATTATTTATTTATTTATTTATTCAATTACTTGGACATAAAAGAAAGAAAATAATTAAGATAGTAAGTCTGTTGTTGCATACAAGGGTCATGTGAAGAATTTGTAGACAATTGATCCTCTAGATAATTAGTATTGAAAATTCTGCAGCATGCCAGCAAGTGTCTCTCTGTTTCTACATAGATTGGTGGCACCAAGCCAAACACTTTATCCACAGAGTTTTGGACATCTTTATTAAACACTTTTTATGGTGGAGACTATTGTAGGTTAATGGAGACAGTCATTACAACCTAAGAATTGTCTGTACATTTTATCGTCTGATAAAACTGCATAAAAATCAATTTAATATGGGGACAGGTCTGGCTAATTATACAGAAAGTAATTTCCATTCTCTGCATTCAGTTTTATACCATCATCATAGATAATCCACCAGCCTGATTGTGTAGGTTGCATCAGATTACAAAGATGTATGATAAAGAGACAGTCTACAGCAGCAGCGGAATGACATAATGCTGGTATCAATATTTATGAAACAGAAGTCAAGAAGAAAATATTTCTTAATCCTTTTGACTTAAGGTCTAATAACTAGAATATTATTTTGTATACACTAGATATTGATTCTTAATTGTTTTAATTCCACATAGAATATCGCCTAAATGAACAGTTAAAATATAGAAGAAATATTGGATTTTCGTTACATTGTGAAATAATTAATCCTTGATGTTTATAATGTATGTATGTTTGTGTGTATGTTGGTCTGTCTCTCTCTATATATGTAATTGGTTTGTGCAGGATGCACAATGAAATATGAAATGACATTTTCTAAATGTCTGATTGTCTGGCTTTTCTTAAGATATTATTTTGCAGGATATTGATAATTTTTATATTTTTCTGGTTAATGTATTTCTGAGTTTAAAAGAAATATATTCTGTTTAATAAACATGACTTAAATACATTGATTCTCTGACTGTTTCTTTGATAACGAACATTTACTAATTTTGACATTTACTCTTCAGTTGAAACACATTACTATTTATTATTTTTTTTCACTAGGCAAACATGTTTTTGTTGTTGTTGTTGTTTTGTTTGTTTTCTCAACTTGAAATTCCCAGTGGACAGCTTAGACCCTGACTTTTTGTCTCCAAATTAGATTAATCAGCATTTATCACTGGGTTAATCTCATTCTTGAGTACATTCTTTTACAATTTTGTTTTTTTGGTTTTTTTTGTTTGTTGAGATTCACCAACTTATGAATTTTCTTATTTCTCACCTCCAAATTTTCATTTTTTAAATTTTAACATCATTTAACATAAAATTATAATCATTTTGTTTCATATTAAGAGAAATTCACAGCCAATCACTCCCCCCACCAAAAACAACACCCACCAACAAAACCACATATATATATATATAAAAACAAGAAAAGAAAAGAAGCTATTAACATTTTAATTAATATATTTTTGTTTAAATTGAATTATTTTTTTAGTCTGCACATAAAATTATAAAATATTCTGCCTAGCATAGTGTTTGTGAAATGTAATCTAAAAAAAAAACATTCCCAAAAACCAAACAATATCTTTCCTTGCAAACATGTTTATTTTCATGTTGTTAATTTTGAAACAATTCACTGATACGAGAAAACTCGGAATGGAATGCAAGTTCACACACAATGCTGATGGTTTTGATTGCTTACTTTGTGATTTATGATTTTTGTGTTTGTCCTGACTCAAATATCACAGCTAATCAGTCGAATGAATTGGTGGTCTAGGATTAATTTCTCTTTTGTTTGACTGCCAAAACTGTTCATTCCTTTCCTCTCTGATATATATCTCTTTCACATGCAGTGCAGGGCTCCTTTGTTTGGCAAATTCTTCAAAATAACTTTGCTGTTAAAAATGAAATAGATTTAGACTTGCATGCTTTTCTGGTGATGCACAAGATACTTCAGTTGCTTATGGTGTTAGGAGATGAAGACAGTTGATATTTATCAGTTCAGAAAGTGTGAAAGAAAGAAATGTTATGACTTTTATGTAATTGAATGTATGTCTGTTTATTTTTATTTAAAGAATTATTAGGAAAGAGATTTTGGAATTAATTTTATGGTGATATTATATTTAGCATGAATATTTAATGATATCAACAGAAAAAAAGTTTTTTACATTCACACATACACACATACATGGAAAAATACACTCAGATATACATATTCACATATATTACACACACACACACAGATACATACATTTATACACATATACCCAAATAAAAAACACACACACACACACATACACATACATAAACACACTCAGACACACACATACACACACACAAATACATGTAGATAGAAAAACATGTCTTGGCCTTTATTTAACAGTTGTATGAGACTGGCTAGAAAGAAAAATACCTCAAGTATCAGGTTCATTCCAGAGTTGTTGGTGCCCCTAGCACACTGATATCAACACCCCGACTTACTGTCATGAAATTTCCTTTAAGACATGTCACACACACATACACAAATACATGGAGACAAGACCTTTGCTTACCATCATAGAATTTGCTTTGTGATTTGCTTTTGACTTCAGAATCATCATAACAGAAATAATTAAAAATGAAACTTTAGAAAATCTGTCTCCACTCAAAGTATTTTTATATTTGGGTGGGAGGGGGTTATTTTATTTATTATTTTAACATTGTATTTGGAACATCACAACCCTGTGACAAACGTGTACTGATCTTATCACATTCTTATTACTTCTTATTACCTACATACATATATTGGCATCTTATTACACACACACATGCACATATATATGTATGTATCCCATTCTTATTATATATATATATATGTATGTCAGTATAAGTGCGTGTGTGTGTCTATATATCAAATTTACATTTAACATCCCTTACAACATATCTGTTTTAAGAAGAAAAAAGAATCATCTCTTTTCCCCTTATTTTACTGTTCTTGAATATTTCACTGTTGTCCTTTGTTAAAATATTAAGAGATAACAACAAGTGGCATATTTTTGCTGTGGATTTTCATAAAATGAATTCTTATTCTTTAGACAAAAACTGTACCTAATGTATTTTCCATTTTTTTCTTTTACAAAACACAAATTTTTTTTTTTTAAAAAGCAAAAAAAAAAAAAAGGTTTCATAACAAACAATTTGTTGGTACCAATAGGTAATCTAAATATATTTGCTGATGTGAATGTTGAACAGGTCAGCTGTTAAATATTTAACTGAATTCGTATATAAATTTTGTTTTCTTGGAATATAATTGCTTTCCTCAGTTATTTGTCTCAGAGATGTCAAAAATGTTTCAGACCACTAAATATCCAATGAAGCCTAAATCTTGAGAGAGGAACACTATGTAATTATTTGTCTAAGAATGTAAAGAAATGTCAGTATGTTTCCACATTAAGAACTGATAGGTTGCAGAACACTATTTATTGTCTAATGTTTCATAGATGTTTCCCCTTAAGACATGTTGTTATACATGCAGATGATAATCATACTGAAAATGATTGATATTGATATTATTGATATTGAAATTACTGATATTGATGATATTGATACTGATATTATTGATATTGATAATGATATTGAAATTATTGATATTCATAATGATATTGAAATTATTGATACTGATATTATTGATAATGATCCTGAAATTACTGCTTTTGATATTGATAAAGATATTGATAATATTAAAATTATGAATAATGATATTATTGATATTGAAATTATTAATATTGATAACAGTATCCCAATTATTGATTCTGATAATGATATTGAAATTATTAATGCTGATAATGATACTGAAATCATTGATATTGATAATGATACTGAAATTACTGATGCTGATTAATAGTGATATTATTTTAGATTGTATAGCATGTTGTCTTTGGCTCTGCTGTAATAATTGTGCAATGTTATATACTTACATTTGTATTAAAATTATATTTCATTTTAAGAAGAAAATTCAGTATTAAAGATAGAAATTTAAATGTTTATATTTTGCTGGTATATATTGTAAGTAATCATTTTGTGTGAATTTTGTAAAGAAATTTCAGATTAGTTTAAAAACATGAAATGTGATTTTTATTGTTTTATTTTGGTTCTTAAAAAAAAAATATATATATATGAATTTAGATTCTAATATAACCTTCTCAAAAAATAAGAATAAAGAAATAAATAAATATAATAAAAAAAAAATAAAAAACGTCATTGAAAATAAACATTATAAGTAAATAATTATAAATTAAAGTAAAAAATTAGTTCTGTGCTGATTCTAAGAAACCAACGTTTCATGATATTTACAAATCCAGTTTAAAATTAAGCTCACAGACTAAGACTAGGGCAGATATTTTGCTTTCAGTAGTGTCATATTGATTGTTAGTCAACTATCTTTCTTAATTTAATGCGTGTATAAAGTTAGTGGTTACACTTGATAAATGAGCTGTTGTTTGCAAATATTTTGATGGCACCCATGCATTGAATATTACCCTGCAGCATAATTAAATCATATAATGATGATCTTTCATGACTGATTTGTTTGTAATGAGAGAAAATCGATTAATCTGAAATAAAATAGAGCGTGTTACTCAGTTTTTGAAATAACTCAAGGTTTTTTGAATTTAGTGATATATATATATTTATTTCCTTTTTTATTTTTTTATTTTTTGAAATCAAAGAAGCAACAAAAACATCAATGAAATAAAATGTTTGTGTGTGTGTTAAAAACATCTATGGAAATGTTAAGATTATTTTAACTTACTTAAAAGTAAAAACTCAAATTAGTTCTTACAAAAAAAATTAAAATGTAATACAGCAAAATATTTGAAATGTTTAAAAAGTTAGAAGAGTACTGAAAAACATCAGTGAAAATGAAAATAAAATATTTAAAAAGTTATAAATTAATATACTGAAAAACATCAATGGAAATTGAGATTAAAAAAAAAGAAGAGAAAAAAAGGTTAAATATCTGTATGTTGAAAGGCATTTTCGTGAACATGAAAGGATAAATCAAATTCATTGTTTTTATTAGGAAAAAGTGATAATATGATAACAGTTACTGGAAATGAAAAAAAAAAAAGACCTGAAAAGTGTAATATAACCCAAATTAAATAATTTCAATTTTTTTTAAAATTAATGTTTTGAAAAACACTTTAAGAATAAATGAAAATATTATCATAAAATTACTCAGATAAAATAACAATTTAAAAAAAAAAGTCATTTGTTGAAATCAAGAAGAAAGAAAGGTTATCGTCTCCACTGTGCAGATCCTTCTAGTAATTGAGTTTGTCTTGTCTGACAGTTTTGGGCTGAGTTCGCAGAGAAGCTGTGAAAACTCATTTCTCCTGTCACCACAGACCTGTCGGCATGAGAAGCAATCACACAGTATCAATTATTTAGTAATCCGCAGGTTTCTAATGGTAATGCTGTATTATGACAAGAACTGTAGTTTGTCACAAAAGATGAATGTAACTGTATTAAGCACCAGATTCTGGGTTGGTTGTATGTTTCCTGTGGCAATTTAAGTAGGTATAGGGGATTTTTTATTATTATTATTTTTTTTTTAAAATTTTAAATGCTCTTGGACAAAATGTGACCAAAATAATATATATTATTATTATTATTTTTACTACTGTGGTTTTTATTGATATTGAAGTCTTGTTAGTACTTTTTTAAAATAACGTGGTTGACACATACATTATTGAAGTTAGTCTTTGAAATTGTAAAATTGTAAGCTATGAATTTGTTGATAATAATAATAATTTTAACAGTAACATCAACAACATCAGCAACAGTCAATCAATTAATAAATGAATGAATGAATCAGTAATAACAATAATAATAATAACAACCGCAGTAATAATAATATCATCATCATCATTTATTTATTTATTTATGTCACTTTGTTTTTAGTAATATGTAATATCTATATAATGTGTGACTGTATAACATTTACATATATATTTTTTTAAACATATCTAGTCTCATAATTTCATAAATATTTAGTATACAACTTGTTAACAGATATTTATGCTGTTTAAGGTAAAAAAAAAAACCCACAAATAAGCAAATTAATTACAATTCCAAAAATGTGTTTTCAGCTAGTACTGTTTTCTGTTCATTGTTATCTGTAAACTGTCAAAAAAAAAAAAAAAAGTCATTTTTAATCTGTGGAATATTTAAGAGAAACAGCAATCCCATAGGCATACCAAACTGAATATTCTTGGTCCTTCCATTTGACATAGAAATATTTTAGCTTTGAGGTTCTTGTATTATCTGATACTCAACTTAAACAAACAACATAGCTGGCATGATTTTTATTACAGTTACTTTGTATTTTAACAGAAATGACTTACAAAATATAACTTACATGTTTAAAAAGAGAATGAGAAATTAAACTAATGTTACTATGTTAACAATATTGTAATGGTGGGTGTGAAAAATCTTTAACAGAGTACACATCAATATTATCATCATTGTTCCAGTTACATATCACTATTTCTTCCATTTTTTTTCTTTCTACCTCATCATGCTAATAATAAAAAATAAAAACTGTTGTAAATTTTTTTCCTATGACAAATATTAATAATTTTATTATTTCTGTTGCATATAGTAAAATACACACAAACACACGCACAGACTTTAATAACCTAACCTCCTCCAAACATTTGTAGTACCTGTATTGCACATTCACATACAGATGCACATACACACTCAGACACACACAGACAGAGACACATACAGACACTCAAACAATAATCTCCTGAAATGAACATGCAGTATAAATATTGCTTATGACTGTAATGGTGACAGTAACTGAAAGAAGAACCAACAAGAACAAAAACAAACATAAAAATGTGGCTGTTAAATACAGGTTTGCATATTGTTAATTATTATTTTTCTCTGGTTGTGTATCACAGTTATGAAACTGTCAGGTTTGATCTATTCTATAAGTAATACTTTGATAGCTACTGCTAGTAAGAACATTCTGATTCTGAAAACAAACACATCCATTTTCTGAAGATTGACCCTTATAAAATGAGATCAATGATACAAAAACAAAGTGTACATATATATGTATAAAACCATTTTTAAAACCATTTTTGGTTTTGTTAGAGTCTTTTACATTTATGTTTTACTCTGTTTCATCCTTTTACTTTTGGAAACTTAAATACTATTATTATTATAATTATCATCATATTAAAAATCATCATCATCATCATATTATCATTATCATTATTATTACAGTCATTATTATTATTATTGCTATTGTTGTTTTATTTTTTTAATAAAAATTTTGGTTAGTTATAAAATATTAAATCTTTATCACACGAAGCTGAAATACAACTTTTACAGGTACCTACATACACACACAAACTTACTTGTACGTAGATACATCAATCCATGCATCCATCTATAAATACATATCACTGTACATATATACATAAAAATAAACACATACACACACATACATAAATATATACATACAAATGAGTATGTGTGTGCATTAGCATATTTCTGCAGACAAATTTTTATTATTATACATTTATATATATATTTTTTTATTTCAGAGTAAACTTCAAGTTAAATTTGTTCTGAACATTCATCTATTCAGATGAATATTTTTCTATTATATAAGTAATGTTATGGTGTCATGTAGTTTCATTTTGATCCAGATATGTGTACTATTGTTATTATTATTGTTTTTATTGTTATTTTTATTATTATATGATCATGATCATTATCATTATGATTCTTCTTTTTCTTTGTCTTATTATTAACATTTTAATGATGATAATAATAATATTATTTTATTGATGTTATTAAATAACTCAGAATATATGTCTAAATATTCTTTGCTTCAAAAAAGAGTTATTTCTTACAAATGAAGATTTTTGTTGATCCATCTAACAAAGTATTACTTTTAAGATTTAACCTTATTTTATAAATCAAAAAAAATAAAAATAGAAGAGAGAGAGAGAGAGAGAGACACACACACACACACACACACAGAGACACACACACACACACAGGGAATTACATTATTAAAAACATATTAAATACACTTTTATCACAGCAAGGAATTCATGACCATTTCTGTTTAACATTATTTATTTCATTGATATGATTGTAAAAAAAACATTAAACAAACCAATACCATAGCAAGGAACCTTTGATGATTTTTCTTTAACAAAGAATTACATTATTTCTTTCATTGACATGATTGTAAAAAGCATATTAAACACACTAATATCATACAAGAAATGCATTACAAAAAATTACATTATTTTATTAACTGACTGTAAAAAGTATATTAAAGAAACCAGTATTATAGGAAGGAATCTTAGACAAAAAAAAAAAAAAAAAAAAAAGAAAAGAAATGTATATCTCATTTCTTTCAGTTATTGTAAAAAAAGCGTATTAAACACACCAATATCCATGACCATTTCTCTTAAACACACTCTGAATGCTTGCAGGCATCATAGACTGTTAGTGATTTGGGGTTTTCAGAATTCCATTTAAGCCAATAAATCTCCATCAGCTGGCAAAAAGAAAAGTGCCTGTGTTTCTTAGATAAGCTGGATCAAAAGCTAACATCAATCTGAATACGTGGCAGGGTTTGTCTACAACTGTGCACATGTTTGATTGTCAAATAATGGCTTCCATTTCTGGTATTGTAAATTGACTAAGAGTTTGTGAAACGCAGCAAATGTCATTCTTCAGCATCATTTCTTTACTGACATCTCTTCATATTTGCTAAAAACTGATGGCAAAATTCATCACCCAAAAAAAAAAAAAAAAAAACCATCAGAGTATAAACATATATATATATATATATACACATATATATATATTCTGCTAGTATGTTTTTATGTTGTTAAACTAAAAATGACAGTTTATGGATTTTGGTGTGTTTTCCTTGATATCTTACTTTATTATTATTATTCCTAATTTTTTTGAAAATGAATAAACAATTTATCCTTACAAATTGTTAAACACTGCTAATGGAATATCTGTGTGAAAAAAACATGAGTTCATATTGATTTTGCACTCAGCATTTATTTTTTTTTTTTTTGTTATGTCTATTTATTGTTTTTCAGGTTTTTTTTTTTTTTTTTTTTTTTTTTTAAAGAAATAAATAAAGAAATTGATGAAAACCAAAATTTTCTGAATATCAAATCATAATAACAAAACATAGGACTAAACTTTTATAATCTTTCTCAAAAAAAATAAAAAATAAAAATAAAATAAATATAATTTTTTTTTTTTTAAATTAAATTAAAAAAAAAAAATTAGTTATTGTAAATCTCCTAGTATCAGTCACAACAGATATTATTAAAATGAAACAGAATCCTTGATACACACCACAGTTATCTAATTTCATCCTCCCACATTTTCTAAAGCAAGTCTTCTTGTAAGAAGCTTAATTTTACAGAGAGATTTAAAAAAAATTTTGTTTCAATGTTTTAAAATTTTGATTAACCATATTAAGAACCAAATTAAAAATCTCTGTGTGGATGTGAGTGTATGTGTGTATATGTTTTTATGTGCATGTGTGTGTGTGTGTGTGTGTGTGTGTGTGTATCATGCGCGAAGAAGTGGGTAAACTAAAAAATACATTTTTGAATATTAAAAGAAAACATTCTTACAAATAAATAACTTTCTGTGTTATATCTTATGAGCGTTTAATTTTTATATTATTTTTTTTAATTATTTTTTAAATTGATTACTGTAATGTGTATAGTATCAACCCTATCAGATGTAGTTTAAATAAAAGAAGTAATATTACTGAGAACAGAAAACATTTTCCCATGATTAGTTCCAGTTAAGATGGATTTCAGAAGTAATATTTGTTAAATTACAAAATGATTTTTTAATAGTGATCTGTGGGAATCTTAATTTTAAAACCATGAAACAAACATTAATTTATCTCTCTGTATGTCAGTCTACTGTCTATCTGTCTCCTTCTCACTCTTTGTATCTTTCTGTTTCTCTCTGTCTCTGTGTCTGTCTGTTTCTCTCTCAACATATTTAAAACAAATTAGCTGGAAAAACTCATTGATATTTGTATAAACACTAGTGCTTTAAAAATAATTCCAACCAAGATGACATTTTCAAAATAACAGTAGATATACTGAAGAAAAATTCATTAGGGTAATAAAAAACCCAAATGTTTTTAATTTTTAATAGAAAGTCATTTATCATATGGTTCCACCATATTTCAGAAGAATTCCTTTGACATTTAAGAGATGAATTAATTCCTGAGCTAAGAAAGAAAGAACATTTTGGATTTTGACAAGCCTTTTTTTTTTTTAAATTTTAAATTTTAATTTTTTAATTTTTTTTTAATTGATAGCTGTTTGACAAATGCAAAGAAACCAATAAATACCATGTATATGATGATATTATTAGAACAGAAAAATATCAGCTTCAAAATATTAAACTGTACCCTTCTGATATATTTTATGATTGAATAAGATTAGCCAACAATAACAACAAATAAATAATTTAAAAAAAAAAAAAAAAAAAAAAATATTAATAAATGAAATGAAATTAAAAAGAAATAAATAATTAAAAAAAAAGTTAAAAAAAAAAAAAAACCTTTTCCATTTCTCCCCTTGGTATAATTAAAAGGTAAAATATTTATTTCTAGACATTATTTCAGTAATAATGATAATAATAATAATAATAAAAAGAAGAAGAAGAAGATGAAAAAGCAAAGAAAAAAAAAGAAAAAAGAAAAATAATAAATAACCCTACATAAAATTTTTATTAAAAATATTTGACAAGAAACACTAATATTGTATTTCAGTTTTTAATTTGGCTCTTTGCTTAAATGATTTTCATAAGTCATTCCTTTCTCAAAGTCTAGCAACATTAATATTAATATACTTTATTTTCTAGCAACATTAATATTAATACATTTTATTTCCTAGCAACATTAAAATGAGATTTTATTTTCTGCATCATTAATATTAAATTTTATTTTCTAGCAATACCAATATTAGATTTTGTTTTTGAGCAACATTAATATTACATTTTATCTTACAGTTTATTTTCTAGCAATATTTAATATTTTATAAAAAAAAATACTTTATTTTCTAGCAACATTAATATTACATTTTTTTTTCTTTTTAGCAACATTATTATTAGATTGTCTAGCAATATTAATAATAATTTTTCTAGTGATATTAATATTAGATTTCATTATGCATATCCCTTCTTTAGTAAGCTAAATGAATATATTTTCTGACAAATAATATTTTGAACAAATATTGATGACTGGCATAAAATTAATCTTAGTGAAATGAACTTGGACAGTTCCAGTTGATACTAACAATGCTGAAAGAAGAATTCTTCATATATATATATATATATATGCTGATTAACCACAGTCCTTAAAAAGATAATTTAATGATATTTGTTTACAAGTAAACTTCAGTTCCTATGGGCCCATGGTTATGGAGAGTTCACTTCTTTGATATTCTGCTGGAGATAAAAAAAAAAAATTAAATAATAATAATAAATAAGAAAAAATAAAAATTAAAAAAGATATATGTTTGAAAAGCAACATTGCACACAAAAAACATAACCAACTTACTTTTATTTTTTTATTTAAAATACAAATTTTCATATAACATCTACTTTATCAGCTGTCATTTTAGGAAATATATTTAAAATGATTAAAAATCATAAAGGAAATATTAAAATATGATCACTTTTTAGACACATTTTTACTTGCCTATTTCTTTTATTTCCTTAACAACACAGAAGATCTTCACAATCCACACAACTCTAACTGTTTTTGTGCTATGTATAATGGAGAAAAACATGGAATTAATTTCTCTGCTTTGTTCATGTGACAAGGCTGTGACATTTTGTTGGTTGTTGATGTGTCATGAAAACTGATAGTTTCCTGTCAGCATCATTGTTGTTGCCGTTGATCAAATTTATTAAACTTGTGTCTCAAAGAGTCTTGTTGCTATGGAATCTCCACTTCATCGTCCATAACAACAGCAGTGAAAACTTTGCCAAATTGAATGGCAGGGAGGACACAAAACAGTTTGATTAGTTTTACAAGGTGCTTTATTTCGTGGAAGCCAAAACACCATTTTAAAATGGTCCTGTGTAATATGCTATGATGTTTACCTCACTGATGGGAGAGTTAGAGGAGTTTGCTGATTGGAAAATACAAAGAAATGTCAGTCTAAAATCCATTAATTAATTTCACTCTGTCATATCTTTTTTTTTTCTTCTTCTTTTCTTTTTTTTTTTGAGGCTTTAAAAAAGATTACAAAGGTCCCTTCTCAGTCTTTTTTTTTTTTTTTTTTTTTTTTTTTTTTTTTTTTGAGGCAGTGAAGGAAATTATATCTTTCCTATCTTTTTTTTTTTGTAGCAATGAAGGAGATTTTATCTGTCCCATCTCTTTTTTTTTTTTTTTTTTTTTTTTTTTTGGTTTTGGCAGTGAATCTCATCTGTCTCTCTCCATTTTTTTTTGTTGTTGAGGAAATTATATGTGTTCTGTTTTTTTTTTCTTTTTTCTGAGACAGTGAAGGAGATTTCATCTGTCCCATCTCTGTCTGTTTTCTTTTTCTTTTTTTGGAGTCTGTGAAGGAGGTTATATTCAGTTCCATTTCTTTTCTTTTTTTTTTTTTTTTTTTTTTTTCTTTTTTGTTGCAATGAAGGTGACTAGATTACATCTGTCCCAACTCTCTCTCTTTCTTTTTTCTTTTCTTTTCTGACCAATCTCTGTTTTTTATTTTTTTTTATTTAAAAAAATATTTTTTACTTATTTATTTATTTATGTTTTTGAGTCAGTAAAGATTACATTTGTCCCATCTTTTCTTTCTTTCTTTTTTTCATGCAGTGAAGGAAATTACATGTCCAATCACTTTTTTTTGTTTCTTTTTTTGTTTTGAGTCTGTGAAGGCGATTACATCTTCTGGGTCCATCTATTGTTCAGTGGTCTTATCTAGTTTTATGTACAGCTGAGAGTTTGTAGAAAGTAAAAAATGAGCTGCTTTTATTCTGGATCACAGACTTTTGTGCCAAGAATGAACTATGACAATCAATCTGGAACTTAATTTGGTCCAAGACAGAATACCGTTCATCTCCATTTAGAGTGATACATTGAGTCCTGTTTGAAAGAACATGCTTGTAATTCAAATAGATTGTAAAGTATTTTTTTATATTGTTTTTCTTTGATGTACATAATAAAATAGATAATAACAAAGGCATGTTCATCTGAAATAATGCCAGGACTGTTATGCAGCTGTGTTGTAACATTGCTATATGAAACCATTTCAAACATCTTTACAGCCTTTGAAATACAAAATTAGATTTTATGAGTAACTTTGGTTTAAGCAATAAAGTGTTTATTATAAATATAGAAATATCTAAATTTACAGCTAGTTTTGATTTTTATACTTGATAGATAACTTAAAGCAAATTTATTATTTCTCTGTTTCTTTTTGCATTAATGGTATTATTATTATTATTATTATTATTTATTTATTTATTTATTTAAATTAAAAAACTAAAATATATGGATTTACTTTTTCTGTTACTTCAGTATTCAGAATCTAATGTTTGTACCATAACTGGTTCTAAAATATAGCTTTATAGCTGTAATAATACTTAATTTACATTTGAATAATTATCATATATGCAATTCTAGCAGATAATTAATATATATTTTATATCCATCATGCATTCACAAATAAATATACATTAAACAACAACAGCCACAGAAATATACAGGGAAGTACATACCATATACTTTATTAATCAAATCTATCACCAAACACTGGAGAGCTTTGATCCAACATCCTTTCAAACTGTACATCGCACTTGTAACAATTTAATTTGCATTAGCGCTAATCTCGTGTATCTTGGAACAATTCTGTTCTAATTGGTCAGAAAGTGAAACCTCCTGTTAAACGACAAGTCAACGGAAATATGCGAAAACTGAGAAAAATCAAAGAGGAAACAAATCAATGCAGAAGTCTCAGCATCCACCACTAGATCATCATTGTTGTGACAGTAAATCTTCCAGCTACCTTTTTACAACTGACTGCAGATACATCATATTTTTAATTTCTCTATCTCTTTACTCTCTTTCCATTACGCTAAAGGATTATTACCTCTTTGCCCAGCCGCAGTCATTTTCGCAAATTTGAAATTGAAATATGAGGCAGATGCAGTGTGAAGAAAGAGTGCCCAGTGTTCAAAATAATTCTTCTAAATTTAGAAGAGATGAGATGTGAAAAAGATTCTTGTTTACACTTTAAAATTGTTTTTTTTAAAACAAAACAAACAAAAAAATAGCTTGAACACATATATTTCTGTGAAACTTGAACCCATTTATCTGTAATTAAACTTTGAATATTTAAGAGAGTGGAGAAAATACTGACCATTTAAAAAAAGGACTTCTCTAAATCAAAAAGTGTAAGATGTGAAAAAGATTCTTATTTACAGTTAAAAGAACAACAAACCAAAAAAAAAAAGAAGAAAGAAAAAAATCATAAATCTTGGACACATGATCTGTGAAACATAGACCAACAGATCTGAAATCAAATTTTAAATATTTATTATCAAGAGAGTTAAGCAATACTATCTAGTGTAAAAATAACTCTTCTAAATCAAGAAGTATGTTATGTGAAACAGATTGTTGTTTACTCTGAAAAATATTTTTAAAAATTAAAAAAAAAGAGATAAATAAACAAATAAAAATAAAAAATAAATCTGTTAACTTGGGCATATATTTGTGTGAAACCTAGACACTTTGATCTGAAATCAAATTTCTTATATTTATTATCAAGAGAGTGAAGAAATACTGGCCACTTAAATCAATAAGTATGAGATGTGAAATAGATTCTTGTTTACCCTAAAAAAGTTATACATCTTGAACACATATATTTCTGTGGAATATAAACCCATTTATCATAAATCAAATTTTGAATATTTATTAACAAGCACTGATGTATTTTATGCTGTTCTATACATTCAAAAAAAACAAAAAAAACAAAAAAAACAACAACAAACAAATGCTACATCTTGGACACCTATATTTCTGTAAAATATAGTTCACTTTATCTGAAACCAAATTCCGAATATTTATTATCAAACTGAAGTATTTTATGCTGTTCTTGAATCTTGAAGTTTAAGTAAATAAAAATAATTGCATTTTATTATCCACTTAAGACTTCTGACAAATTATTATTGTCCATTTGTAGCAAATAATTTTTCTTCTTTTTATCATTTATCTTCATCTTCTTGTACTCCTTTTTATCTTTTTTCTTCTTGTTGTTAATGTTTGTGTTATTTCTTGTAACGAATGATTAAAAAATGAAGATAGTAATAAAATTTTATTAATTTTGGTTATCTGTTAGTGTTCTTATGTCTGTCTGTCTGTCAGTGATCAAATAAATAAAAGTATTAAAGATGAAAAGGGATAAATTATACTGGTCTTTATTTAGATGTTATTTTTTTTTTAAAGAAGGATTTAAGTAATGTTTGATATATTTACTTTTTAATTATGATTTTTACAAAAGAGTCTTTTTCTTCCTTTGATCATAGTTAATACATGAAGACATATAAAATGGAATAAAACAGGATTTTAAAAATATTATTTATTTTTTAATCAAATATCAAACACACACATGCACACACATTCACATATTTACAAATATTTTTATGTGTTGGTGTGTCTGTGTATATGTGTCTTCCAAAACCCCCCAAAATCCTTCCTCACCAAACAAATTCTAAAGAAACAACAACAAATCTAACAGTATATCACAAACAACAAAAATGTATATATGATAAAGTTACACTGATGACAAAAAACTAAATGAATGCTAAATAATAATAACAATAAGAAAAGAAAAGAAAAAATGAAGCAACAAACCACTAAAAAAACATTGACATTTAATTTTCTGAACAATTAATATTTAATTTTTCCTTCTGATATTAATTTTAACTAGACATTTTAAAAATGATATATAAATGCTAATATCTATTATTTATATATTCACTCTGGTTGTTATTTTTGCAGAAAATTTGATATATTGCCAGATACGGTCTGTAATTATCATATTGAATATCTCAAATGAAACTTGACACATTATGATGTGCAGATAGAGTAACTCAGTGTGTGTGTGTGTGTGTGTGTGTGACAACAGCTTACAGTGATTTTTTCATTTTTTTTCATTTTTGATTTAAAAAAACATATATATAAAAAAAAATTTTATTGTTATTGTTATTGTTGTTGTTGTTGTTATTATTATTATTATTGCTATAACTGTATTGTAATTACTTTTATTATTATAGTCATTATTATTATTATTATTTTATTTAATCTTGAAACATAATTTTAAAAAAAAAGCAATTCCTAATTTAATTTTTTCAGCTTACAGTGTTTGTTTTGATTTGAAAAAAAAAGCAACAAAACATTTATTTAATACTTAAATTGTTATTACTGTTGCTGTTATTGTTGTTGTTTTTATTACTTTTATTATTTTTATTATTATTATTACTACTATATTGTAACTACTTTTATTATTATTGTCATTATCATCATCATCATTATTATTATTATTATTATTTAATTCAATCTTAAAACATAATTTTAAAGAAAGCAGTTCCTAATTTAATTTTTACACCTTACAGTGTTTCAATTTTGTTATGTTTTTTTTTTTTTTTTTTTTTTAAAAACAATATTCACTTAAAAATCCTTTTAAAAATTTAAAAATTTTCACAAATGTCTTCTTTTTTTATATAATATAAAATAAATAAATGAATGATTTTGAATACTAACCTTGAAATATGAATAATTTATTTTTGAAAACAACAAACACTTATTTAATGTGATAGCTTCTTGGTTTGTTTTCAGTTTTTATAACAAAAAGTATTTTAATATTTTTTCTTTAAAATGAGCAAAAAATTGGTAGTTAGTGGTAAATAAATGAAATAAAAAAAATAAATGAAATAAAATGTAATAAAACAAAACAAAATAAAATGAATTTAAAATAAAATGAAATTTAATAAAATAAAATAAAATAAATTTATCACAGGTATTATGTTACATTCATTGAAAAAGCATAGTAGATATAAATCCAACTGTCAGAAATAATGAGTTATTATTTTTTATATTTTACTCTAGAAATGAATAAATAATACATATCTACTCCATTAATGATTTTATTTTATCCTATGTCATCTTTGGTGGTTTGCTATTTGCTAAAAGTTGACAGAAATGAAGAGAAAAAGAATCACATTATCTCAAACCATCTTCAGGTTGTATAGTTAACTCAAGCTAACAAATATCTGCATAATCATAACTTATAGAAGTTTAGTGTTGTTTAGAAAATTGTGGATATGTGCTTTGTTGAATGATCCTTGTTATCAAACATTTATTTATAAACTGTATGTTTGGTAGTGTTGTTTAGAAATATGTAAATGTGTTTTAATATATAGCTTCACCATCAAACATTTGTTTGCAAACAGTAAGTTTGGTAGTGTTCAGAAATATGTAAATGTATTTTAATGTACAGACTTTACTATCAAACATTTGTTTGCTAACTATATGTGTTGTTTAGAAATATGGAAATGTATTTTAATATATAATTTTGGCTATCAGATATTTGTTTGCAAACATGGAGATATGTTTAAGTACATGGTCTTTACAGTCAAACATTTGTTTGCTAATTGTATGTTTGGTAAATTTGTTTAGAAATGTGGGATTATGTTTCAGTGTAGTCTTTACTATCAAATGGTATGTGTGGACTTGTTTGCAGACAAAAGTTTGATGGTGTAGTCAGGGCTTAAGGCGTTTTAGAAATATGGAAATATATTTTGTTTGCGAGCTGTATGTTTGGTCTTGTTTACAAACAGAAGTTTGATGAAGTAGTCAGGGTTTAAGATTATTTTAGACAAAACTTAGCTTTTCTTGTAATTGACCCAAGAGCAGCTGTTTCAGATCAATACGAACATTTGATTCTCCGATATTGACATGCAAAACAGGAGCTGTCTTTTGTCTGAATATCAGCTGGTGAAACTCAAGTACAATGCTTGTGGGCGAGTGCTAGGATTAGCTAGTAAAGTGTATACATTGCCTTGTTGTGATACTGATGCTGATGCAGAAACAGGGAGTAAAACTAATTTCAGTTTTAGGTAAAAAAAAAAATTAATGTTAAGAACAGTCATGTTTTTGTTGGGCATTGCTGTGAAATTTTAGACAAGATTTGAAAAAAACTAAATAACAAACATTTATTTAGTACTTATTTGTTGTTGATGTTGTTACTGTTATTATTATCTTTATCATTACTATTATTGTTATTATTAGCATTATTATTATTATTATTATTTGATCTCAAAACATATTTTTTAAAACAGTAATTCCTGATGTAATTTAAAAATGTCTTTATTTACCTGTAATAATTTTATTATTATTATTATTAATAATGAATTACACAGTAGATGCATATTTAGATTATCAAGAATTTATGTAACTTTTATCTTTTCCTTATTAGTAGCTTTTGATTAAGAAAAAAAAAATATATAAAAATAAAAAATAAAATAAATAAATATAAAGAGTTAACATTAATATGTATAATTTTTGTTTTCTTTACCATTATCTTTTTGGTAAAGAAAAGAAAAAAAACAACAATTAAATAAATGAATATAAAGATTTAACAGGATTTATATAATTTTTATGTTTTCTTTATCAGCAGCTTTTTGATAAAGAAATAACAAAGAAATAAATGAAAATGAAGATATTTATTTATTGTTAACAAAAATTTATGTAACTGTTATGTTTTTCTTATCAGTATCATTTAGATAAAGAAAAAACCCAAACAAACAAAAAAAACCCAATAAATAAATTAATATAGAGATTTTTATTTATTGTTAACAGGAATTTATGTCAATATTATGTTTCCCTTATCAGTAGCTTTTTGAGAATGAAAAAAAAACAATAAATAAATTAATATAAATATTTTTATTTATTGTATAAACATGTTATTTTTAATGACTGGCTTCGCTTCCTTTAAGTTTATTGATTAAGAAGGAAGCATTCTACAATTCATTTTTCAATTTACAAGTATGAGCTTTTAATTTGTTCTCCGGGTGTGCTGGCCTCACTTATCATATTAGAATGCTGATATGAGAGACAGCCTCCTTTAATGCTAAATGTTGCAATAATCACATTTAAGCAAGCCATCGTTAGAATCCCTGGGGGTGGCTATTGATGATTTAATGCCATTCATCAAACTGGCAGTTTCCACGGTTTCCAGGCATCCAAGGTGTTACCAGGAGACACAAGATTTCTGCCTATATCTATTTTCTTCTGTGAGGCAAATTTTATCACAGATAAAGTAATCAAGAAGATGTAGATATGGGGTTTTTTAAAAACTGTAATTGGAGGTGCAATAATGTAAAAAAGACAGGTGATATTTCTTCTTTTTCTTTTACAGTTAAAAAGGTTACCATGGTAAAAACGAATACAGCAGATCTCTGTGCTATATTGAGCTGGGTTCTAGATGTCAGGTCAGAGATGGTGAAATAATCTGCAGCAGACAGTGAAAGCAGTTCTCTAGATCTCTAACAGTTTAGAAAAGAAGAACAACAAGAAAGAAAAGAACATAAATAAAGATGAAAAGATGCTGTATTTCGTATAAGTGCATATTTTTCGTTTATCAATGGATGTATTGTTTACCTGGAATAAAATTTCTTTGGATGTAATGGATAACATGTATCATTCACCTGTGGTAAGTACAATAAACCTTTGTTTGTCCTTTATTAAAACTGAATTAACTGTTCATTGGATATATATCATTTTATCTGTTTAGTCATATTTTTATTCAGTCTCATATGCATTTTATACTTCACTGTTAATGATCTCTGCCTATCTTCATATCTGTGTTTATTTATACATGCAATTAACAAGTGTATTAAAATGTATTAATATTTACCTCTAATTATTTTAATCATTTATGTGTTCATTTATGTCTCTATGCAATGTATCATGTATATGTATATTGCATGTATACTAGTATGTATGTATGTATATATAAGAATGTATGTATGTATGTATATATAAGTATGTATGCATGTATGTATGTATATGTGTATGTGTATGTTTTTATATCTATTTGTGAAAGTGTGAATATGTATGTGTGTGTGTGTATCTGTTTGTGTTGAATTAAGTATGTATGCATGTATGTATATCTGAAAATATGTATCTATGTATGCACACACACACACACTGTGTGTATTCCTGCTTCCAAATATATATTGTTGTTTCATTTGTCTGTTTAGTGCTAGCCTGGTATCATTTAAAAGGGTTATTTTTAATTTTTTTTTTTTTTTTAATGGTGCAGTAAGCACTTTTCTTTGCCACAAGCCCAAAGAAACAGGTAAAATGTCTGGTTTTTGTATCATGTATACCAATTAATGGGTATATGAAGTTTTTGTTATAGAAATTCTGATAATCAAAATGATTGCAGATTATTGCTGGTGACTTTTTAAAATTGCTAATTTGTCAGTTATGGATAATGTCTGTTGTCTTCACCAATTAGAAGAAAGAAAATAAATAAATAAATAAATAAATAAATTGATAAAAATGATGGTAGTAATTTATTAAATGATAGATCTTCTGGTTTCCATGTTCAGAACACAGTTATTTTTATATCTTTTCAGTGACAGATTATCTGTTTTCCATGTTCAGAACACAATATATGAAGCTAGACTTACAAGCATCTTTTTATAATAAAACCATGAGAGAAAAAACTTAATGACAAAGTCTAAAACAAGATCTGTTTGTCTGAAATAATGTTGTGTTTATCATCATCTGACAGACACATCTACATTGTCAACATTGTCGCGACATGCACTGTCATCTTTTAACATTGAAAGACATTTATCTCAATTTACGAAATGAAATGTTAAAAAGCTTTCTATTTCCTCACACAACACTGGTTAAATCAGTGGTCAGTGCAAGAATTAGACATTTACTTTATAAAATTGACTTCTTTTTTCTATGCCAGGAAATTGAATTTCCACTTTCATCCTATTTTACTTAGATGTTATTGACTTTGTTGTAATTCTTCAACTTAGAACTTTTCACTGTTGAGTTCTTTTGACTCGAAATATCAGTTTCCTTTAAGAAGTAAAAAAGTGAGAAATTATTTTTTTTGTTTTTCTTTTCAAAAATCAATATTTGGCTATTTTATTTCCAGATCAGAGAAAAATATCTTGGTATTCATGTAACCAGTAATGGCAGAAATCACATTTTCTCCTCCCCCACCCCATATGCAACTTTAATATAACAGACCCAAAGCAAATGTGCAAACATTTTTTTACACAAATGTCATTATTATGCAAACTAATAAATAATTAAAGGCCTTTTTCACTTCTTCTTCTTATTATTCTTTTATTTTTCTCTCATTAAACAAACTCAGTTATTCAGACTGAAAATATGTTGTAATATTTCAAATAATATAAATACCTTTAAAAATATTGCTTCCATTACATTTTGTAGTAATAATTTTTGCATGAAATTTTGTAGTAATGTTTCACTTACCTGAAAAATATGTGAATTACTATTTATTTATTATTATTATTGTATTTATTAATGTTATTATTATTATGATTGTCATCATTACTGTTGTTACTATTATTATATTATTATCAATAAATGAAGAAATATATTTATATCTATCTATCTGTCTATCTCTCTCTGTCTTTTTGTTTGTCTCTCTGTCTGTCTATTTATCTCTATCTATCTGGGGCTGCTTACCTATTGTTCTGTTTCTCTCTGTTTCACTCTCTCTCGCTCTGTTTCTCTCTCTCTCTGTCTCTCTCCCTCCCTCCCCCCCCCCTCTCTCTCTCCCTCTCTCTCTCTCTCTCTCTCTCTTTCTCTCTCTTTTCTCTCTCTCTCTTTTTTTCTCTCTCTCTCTCTGTATAAATTATGCTAAATAAAGTAACAAAAGTGTGCTTGCTGTTTAATTAAATCTAGTAATAATCAGATGAAATTAAAACTTATTGCCTGTACACATAAATACATCTGCAGGTGAATGAACATACACTTTAATTACACTTAATTTGGTCTGCTAAATACTTACGAGATCAAAACAGTTTAGAAATAGAATGACCAATGGCCTGAGGAATTAAGCATTAATTTCCTTGAATCCTACAAACTCTACATAAAAATTTGTGACACCAGCATGTGAAAATCAATACATCTACTCTAAATGGCTGGAACCAGTGTATTTTCACTGAGTTGGAATTTCTCAGTCCATTATGTTTCGGTGGCAGTATGGACCCATTACTGCACAATGGCAGAGTCTGCTCTTGTAACTTCAGCTTTCATTCTCTGTGTTCATGTGTGTAAATTGTTTGAATGTAGATGCAAGCAGGTCTGAAATTCTTCCAGTATTGGTTTAATTTCTAAAATTGATGGCTTTTGTAGAGTGATGCTGTCAACGCAATACAAGTCTTTGTGCTGTTTTCTTGAAAGCTGAATCAGGTAAATTTTTAAAATGAACAAACCAACAGTAATAATAATACTTGGAAATATATTGTATGTATGATACTGTAAAACAAGTATTTTTTGTTTACATTATGTTAAAACAGTTAAATTTCTAAATAGTGAAACAACAGTAATACTTTGAAATATTTTGTATGTCTGATATTGTGTTACAAGTTAAACCAGGTAAATTTATTAAAAAAATCCCTATCAAAAAAACAATAATAATACTTTGAAATATATTGTTTGTATGATATTGTATTACATATCTTTTTTGTTTTTTTCAAAGCTAAACTAGGTAAATTTCTAAAACAACGACAACAACAATAATACTTTGAAATATCTTACACACACACACACCCACACACACACATAAATTATATTGGTTGTAAATAATTAATAATTGAAGACAAACTGAAGGATATTAATAATTTTATATTTAGGTATGATTTAATTTAGATATGTATACAGTGCCACATTCACTATACAAAATATTACACATAGAAAGAAAAAAATTATTGTAATGCAGCATATGACAGCTGTCACACACACATATACAGATGCATTCAGTAAGTAAGTTAACTGTTTTATCACTAAACCTGTGGCTGCAAACTTGTGAACAGCCACACATTACATAGGGTAAATAAGAAAAGAGGGTTTATGAATACAAAGTATGAATATGTCATACTTGACAAATGTATTTTGAAACTAATTAAAGAGTTATATTGATAGTGTATATGATTTATGAAGTTAGTTAGGTGTACATTCTGAAATATTTCATTCTTTTTCTGTTCAAAGACACACATATACAAATACATGCATATACATCCAAATACAAACACACAAACATACATACATACATACACAGGCAGTCAGACCCACCCACTCAATACATACACTGACACAACACAACATACATATACACATGCACGCGCACACACACGCACACACACACACACACACCTACATATATACAACCAAACACACAAATATTTACTAAATCAGACATTTTTATTAATGAAACAGATAATTTAAAAATAGTTATAAGACACACCAGTTTATTTGTATTGTATTTCTAATGGGCAGAATAATAGTATTCATTGACTCTGTTGATCTTGTCTCCATCTCTGTTGAATATTTAATCAAAATATTGTGAATTAGCTTAATCAGTGTAGGATTTAATTTGGTTTTTATTTGTGTGAATTTCTTGTACAAATGCAGTAGACACGATACATTTTTATTAATTACAGAATTATTGAAACATCACTGGATTGGTTATGTTGAAAACCATTGAAATGGTAATATGTGTGTTGTGTTTGTGTGTGTATGTGTGTGTAAGAGATCTCTGAATTTTAATATGCATTATTCACATATATATATATATTTACTTATTTATTTATTTTTACATATGTATAGATTTCTATTTTCTGTCTTTTTATTTTTTTATTTCTGAAAAACAAAAAGTAAATAATAGGCATGTTTTAAAAGACATGCCTCCAGCATGGTGACTGTTTTGTGTTTTGATTGAACTAACATCTAACAATAATTTTATCTTTAATCACTGCATTACAATGGCAGCCAGTGAGATGTGGATGGGCTCAGGAGTTTGATGTCCACCTTTCATCACTGGTTTTATCTTGGCAGCCTTACAGAAGAACAGTAGCATCATGAAACAGTGGCAATCTTACAAAAACAGAACAGTGGCAGTTTACTGAAACTCTTCTTGCTGTTACAAAACATTTAAAAAAAAAACCCCCAAAAAACAACATTCTTTAGTGTTTGTAATGTCAAGATCTTGCTAAGAAGTCATTCATTTGTAAAATGTCTGTCCTTATGTACAAGAAACAAAAACATATTCAAAGATTGTTTTCAGGTTATTCATTGTTGTTATTATAAAAAGCACTTTTCTATTGTATCTCTTCATAAAAATATTTCACCAAAACACTGTTATATTTAGTTCCCATTTTGGGTTAGTTGGGATTAGCACTAATTATTATATTGGAATATATATTATCTGTTAAATGTGTCCAGTAATAGCATCATGCATGAGCCAGAAATTTGATCATGTAACATTTATATTTTATTTAATTTTATATACAGTACAACTACACTATGGTAAAGTGATTAATAATTTGCCCACATGTTCAGAACAAAGCAGGGCAAAGCCATCCATATGTACTAATTTATAATAAAAATTTTCTTAAAGATTATTGGAATAAATATGTCCAACAGAATGCATCCTGTATGAAGTGGTAAAATATGTTTGCTGTAAAATGTATCCATCCATAGGCACAAATTAGAAACCTAATCCCAACCAGTATCAGTTGGTACATCAAAGTTTTTGGTATGTCAAGATCACATGTCAATTTAATTTTATTTTAGTTTCTTTTTTATAAAGTACATCTATTTATGGTAAAGTGATTAATATTTTGATTATAACTTCAGAACTAAGTAGGGCAAGACCATCCATATGTATTAATTATTCTTTTTTTTCCCCCTTTCCTTAAAAGATATTGGAATTAATATGACCTGCAATATGCATCATGCAAAAACACAAATTAGAAACAGAATCTCAGCCAGTATCAATTGGTACATCAAAATCTTTCATAAGTAGTCTCTTCTTTGTAGGAAAGTGCACTGGTATGATCCCTTTCTATTAATGCAGGAATATAATGGATTTCCTTTCAACACAGTGTCTTCTGTCAGAAATAACAAATGTAATTATAGAAAATTAATTATTATACTGCAGTGCTCCTGTTAACCAAATTTTGTTTTGTTGATGTTCATCAGTTGACAGTACAGAATTATTAGTTTGGAGAATTTTATTTCTTATTTTTCTCTATTTATCAATCTTCATCAGGTTGTCCTCTTCGTGGTGTTGCCAGGTCAAGAATTGACTTGTTTGTTGGAGTTTCTGGGTGGTGCTGTATAGATCATTTCTGTGTGTTAATGGTGTAGGTAAGAGTTGTTTTCAATGTGATGTTAGGATGGGACTGTGTAGGAGGATGTTTTCTATGGTTTCAGTTGTAAAAATTTAGTTCAGATAAATGAGGGTAAATAGAGATAAATAAGATGTCAGAATAATAAGTCAGGATCACAGAGCATTTATTTTTTTTTTTTTAGTTTTTCTTATTAAAAAAGGGGAAATTTGTCTTTACCAATTCAAATTTCAAAACTTGTGCAAGATAAAAGCTTTTCCTTGCAAGATACAAGCTTTTTACCTTTCTTAAATATTGTACTTTGCCAGAAATGAGCAATTAAAAAACAAATTGTTTGTAAATAACACTTTTCTTATCTTTCATTCTTATAACATGCAGAGCCAAAATGATTAGAGGTGATTTTGAAGCAAATGGTTTAGACAGCATAACCTTTTAAATGATATAAGTGAAAAAAAAACCACATTTCTTATTCTCCTTATTTTTAGAGATATAGTACATGTTATTTAATTATGCAGTGTTTTGTTTTGAGTGTTTTTAGTTATGTTAATTTGTGGTTGAGGGGAAATTGGCAAAGGAGCAAGGTTAAAGCAAATGGTTTTGTTTTAATAGAGTAACCTTTTAAATGACACAAGAAAAAAATTGGATAATTAATTTCTTATTCTTCTTATTTTTTGAGATATAGTACATATTATTTAATTTATTTTGAGTATGTTTTTAGTTACATTAATTTGTGGCTGAGGGAAATTTGGCAAGGAAACACACTTGTAACTCGTTTATTTAAAAATGGTTAGCTTGATTTATTTATGGAAGTTAATTCAATTATTATTGGGATATTCTTTTGTTCAGTCTGTTCTGGTGCCAGTGAAATGGGAAAACAGGTGATAAAATAAATCATAAATAGATAGCTTTCATGATTATTTCAAAAAATCACTGGAATGGATCACTTTTACATATTACTTTAGGAGTTGTGTCTGATGTTTTTTTTTGTGTTTTTTTGGTGGGGTTGTTTTATTTTATTTATTTTATATTTTTTTTATTTTTAGCTTCTAATCTTATGCCATCTCCTAACTTACAGAAGATCGATTTAACATATAAATTTGCTAAATGTTTAAATTTAATTAAAGGAATATGTCAAACTGACTTTCCTAATGCTAACCAGTATGAAAAACATGCACTGCCATATGTCATGTGTAAAATAGGAAAACAGGTGATAAAATAAATCATAAATAGATAGTTTTCAAGATTATTTCACAAAATCACTGGAATGGATCTCTGTTACATATTATTTTAGGAGTTTGTGTCTTTTTTTTGTTTTTTTTTTTTGTCGAACTTCTTTCTTTCTTTCTTTCTTTTCTTTTTTCCTTATTTATTTATTTATTTATTTATTTATTTATTTATTATGATTATTATTATCATTATTTATTTATTTATTTATTTATTATGATTATTATTTTTTTTTTTTTTGGGGAATAAAAATTTTAATTTTTCGCTTCCAGTCTTGTGCCTTATCCTAGCTTACAGAAGATGAATTTAACATATAAATTAGCTAAATGTATTCATTTAACAAAGGAATAAGTTTAACTGACTTGCACTGCCATATGTCTATTAAGAATATCAAAAAAATTATAAAACAAACCATAAATAGATAGTTTTTGTGATTATTTTACAAAATCACTTGGATGGATCTTCTATTACATATTACTGTAGGAGTTGTGTCTTTTTCTCTTTTTTTTGGAGGGAGTGCTGGTGTTTTATTCTTTTCTTCTTTTTTTTTGTACTATTAATTGTTTATGTTTTATCTTTTAATCCTATGCCATCTCCTAGCTTACAGAAGATGTATTTAACATATAAATTTGCTAAATGTTTAAATTTAAATAAAGGAATATGTCACAATGCCTTAATGCTAGTCAGCAAGAGAAACAAGTATTGCCATGAGTCGTGTAAAATAGGAAAACAGGAGATTAAATTATTTCACAAAATCACAATGATGGATCTCTATTACATATTATTTTAGGAGTTTGTGTTTATTTATTTATTTATTTTTATTATTATTATTATTTTTTAAATTTAATTTTGTTGTTTTCTTTTCAGAATTATTATTTTTTTTCTAATCTTCTAATCTTCTACCATATCCTAGCTTACAGAATTTAACGTAAATTTGCTAAATGTATAATTTAATTAAATTAATATGTCAAACTTCCCATAAGTCAATTGTAAAATGTTTGAAACTCATTTTATATTATGACAATGATTTCAAAATTGTTATTTGTATTTTCTGATTAATTAAAATTTGAACAACCAAAACACCACCACCAACAACAATATAAATATATATTAATAAATAAAAAATAATTTTTTCCCTCTCATCCAAAATCCACTGTAGGTATCTCTTATTATACTTACTGAGGTTGTCATTAGCATCATTATTTATTGGTCATGTTCTTATCATTTAGAACATAAGTATTAAGGTATAATTCATTTTTTGTATCTTTTTTTTTTGTAGACTGTTTGAATGATGAAAAAAGAAAGAACGTGCACACACATACACACAATTTAGAAATAAATATATGCATGATAAAATTAATCATTAATTCTAAAAATAAATTTCAAAATTTATTATTTTGTTTGTTTATTTTTCTTTTGTTTAATTTATTGATTTAATTATTACCTGGCTACAAAACCTTTATGTCAGCACTGGTACTCAAGAATAAATGACTATGATTAATAAAATGGATAGTTTTTGTCTTTACTGTCATATATTTAATGCAAATCATCCTTATTTTTACGTGTTTTATATATACACATTAAAACAGTCTGTATATTATGCAGAAAATGGATCTGTATTTTCAACAGAGCACTTTCATTGGTATTAAATGTATATAATACATTAAAAAACATAATTAAAATATATTTTATATATACACATTAAGATCTGTATTTTCGACAGAGCACTCTCATTGATATTAAATGTATACATGATATAATGTAAAACAAATATTTTAAAATTTATTTTATATATAGTATATAAACATTCTGACAGTGTATATTATACAGAAAACACCTCTGTATGAACGCTCTCATCGGTATGCCATTGCAGCAAGTGTTATGTGTATAATAAGATGCGGCATCTTGGCTGAATGTGGGTAATTGACACTTTATTAGGTTCACTGCCTGAGACTGTACACTGGTATTCAGTAATAAATTGCTTCCATTACATGTGGTCCTCTGAATGCCGGGTGACTTTGGCAGATTGTTAACATTTTTGATAACATCAGTGTTTCAATAAATTTGTTCAGAAGACAGCAGTGTTACAATAAAATATTCAAACAGAGTTAGCAGAAAAGATCAGCATTTGCCCACAAGCCAAAATAAATAAATCAAATAATAATAATAAGAAGAAGAAGAAGAAGAAGAAGAAAGAAAATTAAAAAAAAATTAAAATACAAATGAAATTAATAAAAATTAAAAATTGGCTTTCAGAATTTTTTATTGTGATAGCCTGATGCTGAATAAAAAGGAGAATGTGGGATTCATAATAAAACCATCAAAGTATGAGGCTAATGTTCTATAAAATGTCTGTTGATTACTAGATAATTATTTTCTTTTTAATTGTATATTTTGAAAAAATAAATAATAATAACAACAACAACAATAACAAAAAATAAATAAATAAATAAGTAAATAATGAAAAAAGGTGAAAAAATGAAATAAAATTAAAGAAGGAATAATAGTAAAGAAAAGATAAGAAAACAAATCTCACCACTCATAAAAACAGTATTAATTATTACAGTTTTTAAAAATATTGAAATTATGTTTATTTAAAATTGTGTGTTTTGCTCTGTACTCTTCTAACAACTAACTAATTCTGAAGTCTTCATTTTAGATAATTTATAACAGTTACTGTTCTACTTTTGGTGTCAGATTCTAAGATTTCAAAATGTCATCACTTCTGCTGACACCCACTAATATTTAGGTGTATAATTTTCAACAAATTCATTAACCGGCTTCATTACCACAGAGAGCCATTCCTTGATTGATAATGAGTTTTTGATACATGACCCTTTGATTGAACAAGTTCTTTTCTGATGATGGCCAATGAGAAACATCTTAGATTTTGCGGTGGGCTGTAAAATTCTTGCACTTGACTGCCGCTTAATGCAATACATACATGTATCTGGAGATTGCATTTAATCATGCATGCAAAACAATCATTATGATTAAAAGTACACAAGTTTATATGACTGTTGTGTTAACTCTTTACAGCCTGAACCTCTTTGAATCAGTATGGCAACAGCACCATAATTTGTAGTTATTAATTCCCCCTGACTAAATTTAATGAAATTCTTGAACATATTTCATTTCTTTGTGGGTTTTTCTTATTGTTTTCATCAGAAGGTTTTTTTATGTGCTTTCTGGTTGTGTTATTTGCATGAATTATTTCGATATTAAATATTATATTATGAGTAGTGTAAGATTGTTATAGATTTATGTAGCTCAGATGTCATTAAAGAAAACAGCATTCAGAATATTTTTTCTGTTTGAATGACTTATGCAGCTGTTAGTAATCATTAAATATTTTTATATATATCAAAATCATTAAATGTTTTTTATATACATATCTTCATCTTTAAATGTTTTTATATATTTCTTCATCATTAAATGTTTTTATATTTTTCTTTATCATTAAATGTTTTTATATGTTTCTTTATCGTTAAATGTTTTTATACACAACTTTCTCATTAATGGTTTTTATACATATAATCATGAAATGTTTTATATATATATATCTTCATCATTAAATGTTTTTATATATATCATAATCATTAAATGTTTTTATATATATCACAATCATTAAATGTTTTTATATATCATAATCATTAAATGTTTTTATATATATTATAATCATTAAATGTTTTTATATATATATCAAAATTGTTAAATGTTTTTATCTGTAACAGAATTAAAAGCAACTATGATGTCATTCTTAATTCATCAGAGCAGATAATGTTTTTTATTTAATATTTAAAATTAATAATAGCAGCAGTAGTAGTAGTAGTTGTTATAATAATAATAACTATAATTAAGATATTAAAATAATAATAATAATAATATATAAAAACCATATAATTTTGTCTCACTGAATGGAATAAAAAAACACATTCCCAAATCAAGTTTATTTACATTTGAAGCACCCCAGTAAGCCTTGAAGTTTTGACAGCTTTTACCTTAACTATTTTTATCTTTACTGTTACAAAAAACAAAAACAAGAACAAAACAACAAAAACAACCAAAAAACAAAACAAACAACTTCGAACAACAACAAACACACCAAATAAAGAAATCCCTCAACATTATTTTTTTTTTATTATTATTATTATTATTATAATAAAAGAAAGAAACTGATGACATGGACATTTTAAAGAAAGATTATTAACATAAAGACTCTTTGGAAAGTTCTTGCTTATTTATCAGATAGGTTGATAATCTGAGAGCAATAAACATACAATTAAAGCTTAGGTTCCTGAAATAACTTTTGGATGTGCAGAGATAACCACATAATTAATATCTCTCTTGGTTCATGACTTGAGAACAGGTGATGTTTCCTTAACTGTGATAAAAAATTTGAAAGATTCATAATTTGGTTCACCTTTCTTCAGATTCTTTGGATTTTGTTTTTAGTTAGGCTTGTTAATGGTAACTCAATGGTAAATGAATGAATAATTTAAATAGTGTTTTTTTTAAAATCTTTTTCACTTTTCAGTAAAGGTCCTTTGATTTGCTGTTTTTATTTTATTTATTTTAATTCTTGAAACAAAATAAGTAAAAATCCAACAACAACAACAATAATAAAAACAAAAATAATGAAAACTCCTGTTTTATTTAATTTGGTCCTTTATGGAAATTCTATCAAACATTTTTTAAAATGATTTATCTATTTATTCATTTATTTATTTTCAGGTGGTGTATATTCACCCACATCAGCAATGATGAGTTGAATTATGGGTAATAAGCTGTGTGCACCACTGCTGAAGAGGAGTTATCGAAATGACAGTTACCCTTGGCATGCTCGAAAAGATTCACATTTACTAAGGTGAGAATAATTTTTATTATGTACAGTATATGTTAGTTTTTATCATATATCTGTATGTAACATCTGTATTTATGGTTTACTTGTAACATCTCATTATAAACAGTATATATCTATACTAAGGTGAGGACATTTTTATTATATATGATACATATCAGTTTTTATGATATACTTGTAATATCTCTGAATAAACAAAACATATCTCTTGATATTATTATTATTGTGGTTAATATTTGTATCATTTAATTTTTTTTTTTTTTTTTTAAATATTATTAATGGACTAATGTTGTTATTATTATGAAGTAATTAATCAATCAATCATTTTATTTATTTTTTCAATGTATTTATTCAGTTGAGGTCTATCTAGACTACACTTATTTTAAAACAAATTTTAGGTTGATGTATCAAGGTTTTATTTTTTAAATGATAGGAGTAAGATTTTTAATAAAATCCATCATATTATCTGTAGCATGACAGGCAGTTGCCATCAAAGGGTGTTTAACTACAAACACTGACGTGAAAATTATTGACATTTTCAAACATTCATTACAATCTTTTGTTATTTTCTTCTAAATCCCATTAAGGAAAAGCGATTGAACCACAGCAGTTGATGTGTTCTTACATTTGTGTTATCTCGCAGTTTCATTATTACTTGTAATGAGGTTTGCATGATTAAAATCCACCATTATTGTAATCTTCAGAGGATGTATGTAAAAGGAAATAACAACTGATTTGGTCTATTAAATGCATTGTAGGCTAATATTTGCTTCTATTGCTTTTTTTTCTTTGCTTTTTTTTAATAACAACAATAAGCAAGAAAGAAAAAAAATGCAATAGGATGTAGCTATGTGATAAAGCAATAATCTAATTTGACAAATAATTCAATAGACAATGTTTTTTTTTTCATCAATAAATGAATCAAATTAGCAACAAATGAAATATATTCATAAAGAACTACATGTTTTTTTCTAATATTACTATCAAGTATCATTATGCAAATATAATTTGGTCACTTCTGTTTGGTCTGAAGACATAATGTTTTTCTAACATCACTACCAGTATTCACTTCTGCTTGGTCATCATTAATTTTGTAATTAAGTTATGTCGTGTCATTTGATATTTTAATTAAACTCTTACACTTGGCTAGAATATTGGTCCCAGTGTCTGGATATAATGATTACACAGGGTGAAAACACTTGTGCATGACTGTAACCACCTTCATACATCAAGCAGTACTTAGCATTATGAGTAATTTTATATAGTGAGTTATAACAAAATCTCTGTTGTATTTTATCACATTTTGCAATGGTCTGGTACAGACTCTGGGTCCCTGAAAACCTCTACCATTATTTAAATTTATTGCAGTCAAATAATATTGTCTATATATATATAGTAATTAAACCTGTTTGCACATTGATGTATGATAACCTTTTTGGATTAGTTCCACTACTTTCTGTATTTCTTCCTTTATTGTTCACTTATTGTCACTGGATTCTTTTTATTATATTATATTATTTTTTATTACTATGATCATTTCCAGCCAAGCAGACGTAATAGTTTAGACAATAGACACGCTGCTCAAGTTACCAAGATAATTACATTAGCAGACTTGACCAGTTTGTATTGCTTGCAGTGTAGTTGTCTTCTTCCTCTATTCTTAGAAATTAGAACACAGCCAGCATGGCAATAAAAAAATATAAAAACAAATATAAGAAAGTAACAGAAATTATACTATATTGTCTAAGAAAGAAGACAAGCTTCGAAGAAAATTTTTTGTTCATGAAATCATATCCTCCTAGGTGGCAGAATAGATATTGATTTTGCAAATCAAACATATTTATATAGATTTTAATGGACTGGTGCCAGGAGAGAGATGCAGTAAGATGGATGGTTGTGTCTGGAAAAGACCAGTTTTTCAATTTTTTTTTTTCAAATGCTGAAAAGAAGGAACTTTAACCTTAGGAGATATTAACTTCTGTTTTTTTGAAGGGAACATCAGGTGTCTTAAGGAAATAGTTTTTCATTCCTTAAAGTAATTTTTTATTGCAGAATAAAACTAGTTACAAATTATTCTGACTGAATAATTATTTTTGTTATGCAGCAGTTAAACACTCTATTTTCAATTTAATTTACCCAAAAATAGAAATCAAACACAGTTTTGTAAAAAAAAAAAAATATTAAAAAAATGCCACCGATTTTTGCACTGATTTGCTTTTTCTTTAACTTTTATTAAGGCCGATGAAATATTAATACTTGATGTTAGAAAATGTATTTTACTGTTGAGTCCACTTAGCAGAAATCAATAGAACAGCTAGAAGGTATTTAGAGGAGTCTGGCAGAATGTACAGGAGTCACACAGACACAAAATGGATTACAATCTTACATTCAACCTTCTAATTCTGTGTAGGAATCTACAGCAACTCTACAAACGATCCCAGTCGAGGTACGGAGCTGTCAGCATCTATTCCATGTTATTTGATCTGTGTAAAATAGAAAGAAAAAAAAAATGGATGAAACTTGAGATCTGAGAGAAAAAAGAAAGAAAAGGAAATTATCCTGAGAGGGAAATTTCTCTGATTAACCTTCAGAGATTCCGAATTTGATTGTCTGAAATTTTATTTTTTTTATTTATTTTATTTTTTTTTGATGATAATAAGTAAGTGTCAGTGTAAATATTTTTTTGGCACTGTTCCATTAGAGAATGGTTCAAGCAAGCTTGTGATGGACAAAGTATCTTTGTGTCTTCAGAGTCTTATTAAATAGGCCATTTAAAGTGGTAGAGCATTATTATTTGAGGGTACATTGTTTTAACGTAAAATATACAGTCAAACAGTTAATAATGAGGTTGTACTGTTTAAATGTAAAATGTACAGATAATCTGTTAATACAGTTAATTATTTGAGGTTGTACAGTTTAAATGTAAAATGTACAGATAATCTGTTAATACAGTTAATTATTTGAGGTTGTACAGTTTAAATGTAAAATGTGCAGTTTAACTGTTAATTACTTGATGTTTTACTGTTTAAATGTAAAATGTGCAGTACTGTATGCTGTACTGTTTAAATGTAAAATTTATAGTCAAACAGTTAATACAGTTAATTATTTGAGTACGTACATTTTAAATGTACTGTTTAAATGTTAAATATAGAAAGAAATTTGATTATGAAATATAACACCTTTTTTTTTCTTTTCTTTTTTTTCAGATTGTGGGCTGATGTTTTCAAGGTACATGGAAATGGAGAATACATGCGATGGCAGAGGGTGTCTGATGATGTTGTTCCCATCAACATCACCTGTATTGAGGACACACCCAACACTGTTTTTCAGATAACAGCCTACAACAGACATGTGGAGAAGATATTTGATGTCAAGATCTCACAACCAGGTTTAAAACATTTTTTTTAAATTGTGGTTAAAATTCTTTCTACATTCTATGTGTGTGTGTGTGCGCGCTTGTCTTTGTATCTATATTTCATCTGTTGTTATTTTCCTTAAATTCTTTCTGTGTTTTCTCTGTCTGTCTTTTTTCTGTATATTTTATCTGTTGTTATTTTTCTTAAAATGAAAATCTTTCTATATGCTGTATTTTTTTGTCTGGGTGTGTCTGTGTGTTTTTTTTTTTATGTATATTATTTCAGTCTGTATAGTTATTTCTGTTTCATTAAAAAAAAAAAAAAAAAAAAATCAATTTATCAGAATATTATTTTACTTTTTAGTTAATTACAATTAATAAATTTTTCTTATTACATATATGAAAATCTGTTAATTGATTCTTTTGGCTTTTAATAATTAGATTTTGTATCTTAAAATTAATTCAGAATGCTATGAATTAATGCTTATCTTAGTGACCTTACAGATATCTCATTCAGACTGTATACAAGTGTATACTGTTTAATCGTGTGAACTTCCACATTAAATGCTGCTACAGCTACTGCTGCTGCTACTACTACTAGTACTACAAATACTAATAATAACAATAATTTTGATAGGATATCACTGAGAAAAATCAATGTATGTGTATGTCTGTGTAAGAGAGAGAGAAATATTCAGAGATGAAGAGAGGTAGAGGACAAAGAGGGATATAGATAGGTGTAGAGAAACAGAGAAAGATATAGAGAGACAGAGAGAAAGAGAAAGACAGAGAAAGACTTACAGACAAAGACAGAGAGAAAGTAAGAAAGAGCAAAGAAAGACAGACAAAACAAGTCAAACACTGATTGCGCTGAATTATTACTTATAATTAAAAAAAATATTTGAATTAAATTTTATTTTATTATTATTTTTTCTTTATACATTTGAAATCAGTGTTTTCCAATTCAAATCTTATTTTCTTGCCATTACTCAGATACTAAGATCTGAATAGTAAAATGAAGTTTGAACAAGATCATTATGATGCACAGGAATGTTTGGCTTGGATGAGTAATTGTTTCCCTTTGTGTAACTCTCCTGGCTGTAGCAACAGAAAGGAAACAGAGCTGATCTTGCAGCAGCAATCAGATATATTCATGGAATTTGTGCCATGCCATTAGATCAGTCTGGGGCAGTGATTAAATAAACTTGTTGATTACCTAAGCTGTCAGATCTGATGAAGATTTTTCTTTAGCTTGGCAATGAATGTGACACATCTAACTTGGCAAATTAGTACTGATTTAGCTTCAGGGGACAATGCTTCATATTTTATCAGAATTATTGCTCCGGTATTAGTCCAATAAATATTAGGAAGTTTTAATTATTCTGTTTTATTTGTGGCATTCTGTTATTTATTATTGTTATTCTTACTATTATTATTATTATTATATATTTTATCTTTATTGTTATTATTATTGTTATTGTTCTTGTTATTATTATTATTATTATTATTATCATTACTGTCATTATTATTGTCATCATTATTATTTTATTATTATTATTATATTCATTACATTTTTAAGGCTTTTATTGTTATTATTATTATTATTATTATTATTATATTCATTACATTTTTAAGGCTTTTATTGTTATTATTATTATTATTATTATTATTATATCATCATCATCACCATCATGATTATTGTCATTATTTTTTCTTTTTCAATTGTAATAATAATAATAATAGTATTGATGATGTTAATAATAATTATTACAACAACAACAACAACAATAATAATGATCTATACAGACCACTAGGGAGTGCATTAAAAAATTTCAGTTCTTAGCTGTGTCGATGTATGTTGACACCTGGTGGTTTTAATAGATTAATTAAGCTGCCCTACTTTTTCTTCTGTATGTTTATTTGTTTTATTTATTTATTAATTTATTTTTATTTTTTTATTTTTTTTACCCAGTATTTATAAAAAAATAAATAAATAAATAAATAGATAAAATAAAAATAAAAGTAAAAAATTATGATAATAATAATAATAATAATAATTATTGTTATTATTACTTTTATTTTTGTTATTATTATTATTATTATTATTATTATTATTATTATTATTATTATCATCATCATCATCATTGTCGTCAGTACTAGTCGTAGTAGTAGTGGTAACAGCAGTAATAGTAGTAATAGTAGTAAGTAGTAATAAAAGTAGTAGTAGTAGTAGAAGTGATGTTAGTAGTAACAGTAAAAACAGCAGCAGTATTAAGAGTAATTATTACAATTATTAACAATAATACAATTAAGTAATTATTCATTTTCAACAGCTAATGCTAGGGTACTCCATGAAGTCTGTGGTACAGTATTCACTATAACCTAAATTACAAATAAGTATTTATTGTAGATGTTATGACAAACAACATATGTCACACTGGATGTTTACGTCCTGTATGTGCTTATAAGAATACAAGTGGCTAGGAAATAATTTCCATTATGCAACATATTGATTATCAATTTTTATTTTACTTCAGAGTATCATATTCACACTCTTGTTTACAAACTGCTTTGTTATATGGGTGATATTTCAGTTGTTATTTATATCAGTTTGACTGCATATAATACACTTTGACTATACATTTTTTTCTTTTAATTTTCTTTAATTTTAATTTTCTATACATATACATAGGAGAAAAAAAAACCTCATCAAAATATAAATATTACATTTCAGTCATTGTTTATGTCAGTGTGACTGTAAATAATACAATTTTATAATAGGTCTACATTTTTAAATTTTATTTATTTATTTAGTTTTATTACACATATAGAGAGAAAAAAATCCTCAAAATCTTTTTATTTTTATTATACCTAGAAAGAATAACTCAGCATCAAAATATTACATTTGAGTCATTATTTGTATCAATTTAACAGTAAATTATACAATTTGACAACACATTTTAAAAAAAAGATTTTTTTTTATTTATTTTGTTTTGTTTTACTTACATATACATTTAAAGAAAAAAGAAAAATAAGAATATTACATTTGAATTATTTTTATCAGTTTAACAGTAAATAATACAATTTGAAAATCTTTTTTTTATTATTTTTTTATTTTATTTATACGTTATGTTTTTTACTGCATATAAACACTGAAAGAAAATTAAAAAGAATATTACATATGATTACTTTTATATTTATTTAATTTTTTATATTTTTTATATTTTATTATTATTGTTGTTGTTGTTGTTGTTGTTGTACCACACATATAAATAGAAAAAAAAATTAAAATAAAATTTTTACCTTTTAGTCATTATTTATATCAGTTTAAATGTGAATGATACCACTTGATAATAAAAAAATTTAAAATTTTATTTATTATTTTTTAAAAATTTGTTGCTGCACATAAAAACAAAAACTAAATAAAAATATTACATGAGTCACTATTTATTTCCATTTAATTGTAAATAATTAATGTGACTGTACTTTGTTTTTTAATTTTTTTTATTAATTTTATTTTGTTTTACTATATATATATATATAGAGAGAGAGAGAGAGAGAGAGAGAGAGAGAGAGAGAGAGATACCTCAAAATAAAAATCTTACGTTTCAGTCATTGTTTATATTAGTTTATCTGTAAATAATATATTCTGCCAAATCATTTATTTATTTTATTTATTATTATTATTATTAAGAATATTTTACACAACACATATACATAGAAAGAAAAATCCAAAACTGTCACCAGTTTAAACTTTTTTATCTAATTTCCCATTCCAACTATTCCAATAACATTCCTCCCAATGACTGCATCTGTACAGATAATTAGAAAAAGAATAATTCAAATTAATATTTAAAAAAAAAAAAAAAAACTCCAACAATATAATAAATAAAAAAATTAATTTAAATTTTTTTTAAAATTCAACAATAAAACAACAAAACAACCCAGCAACAACAAACAAAAATATATTTATATTCAAATTGATAAATAAAAAATCAACAACAAAACCCCCCAAAACAACAACAACAACAGCATAAACTCAGACACTAATTTGTTAACATAATGGGTTAATCAGAAAACTAATTCTATGAAACAGCTCTTTTGTTGTAGTATCTAATTAGAAAGGTGGTCTGCCCACATTTACAGACAGAAAAAAATTAAATAATTATGAAGTATTTCATACTTCAGGTTTACAGCCTTGGTCCCAGTTTTATGCAAGAAATGTTTTTCTTTCTTTTAGTCAAATATTTTCAAAGTTTAATGATGCAAGTCCAGCTTAGATGGGTTTTTTTTTTCTTCTTTTATTTCTTTTTTTTTAAAATCAAGTATTAATTTTGGTTTAAATCATCAGTAACATCTAGTTCACATTAAACTTAAAATAAAAAAATGTTTTTTGTAATAATAATAATTTTTATAATATGCATTGCAGAAAACATAATTTTACTTTTTTATATTTATAACTTTATATATATGTTTTGGTTTTATGTTATGAAATTTTGTACGTTTTTTATAAACAATACTTAAAATTTTTCTTAAAATTCACATACCGCCCCATATACACATATATTTAATTCAATAAATTTGAGTAAATACAAAAAAGGTGTTCCATTTGCCACACCCTGTATTACTAATAATTTTTATGATAATAATAAATTTTAAAATATTAATACTCTTAATACTGAGAGTGGAAATCTTTTAATTTTCTCTGAAAAGCTATACATGCTTCTTATTAATCTATAAAATAAAAAAATAATCTCAAATGTTTTTAATATACCTCTGACATCAAACACGTTTCCTAAGAATTCATCACAGATGCACTAAGAAATAATATGTGCTATAATATTTTACAGTAATTTGATATTAATGTTTCTAATTTCTACCTTCTGTCTTGTAATTTTCATATTCAGTGTAATAATTTTTGTATTTCAGACCAAAATGTTTGATGGTCTTAGTAATAAAAAAATAATAATAATAAAAAATAATAATAAATAAACAATAATAGTAATAGTAATAACAGGAAAAAATAAAATTAATATTAATAATAATAATAGTGGTAATAATAAATATATTGATAAAAAAAAATGTCAAAAAATCATAACTGTTTTTTAGCTTACATTTTTCATTTAATAATTCAATAAATTTTTGTTTAATGATTTGGAATACATCAAGCTGATATGTGTATTTTTTATTATTATTAAATAAATATGGTGGTTAAATGGTACTTAAGTAACAAAAATGATTAAGCAGTAATTATAAAAATGTTTTATATTTATTGAATTTTTTTTTTTTTTTTTTTTTTCCATACAGGGACTATCATCTGTCCTGCTACTGAATGTTTTGTTCACTGGCGTGATCCAACAAGTGGGTGTGAGTGGGGACTTAATTTTCAGACACCCACAGATGCATGTCGCTTTAAAGACTGCTGTTCGGTAACATTTATTTATTTATTTATTTATGAATAAACTTTGTTTTAATTAATTAATTTTTATTTATTTTATTTTATTTATTATTTTTTTTAAATAAATAAACAAATAAAAATTATTTATAACAAAGTTTGTTCATGAATAAACTTATTTTTGTTATAAATAATTTTTATTTTTATTTTTTATTTTTTTTTTGGCTTAAATAAATCATTTTTTCTTCATAAATAAACCTTACTGTTTTGTATAAATAAACTTTTTTTCTTCTCACAAATAAATTTATTTTTGGGTATAAATAAACCTTTTGTTTTCCATAAATAAAGATATTATTTGCACAAATAAACCTTTTTTTTTCTTTAGATAATTTTTTTTGGATATGAATAATCTTTTCTGGGAGGCATAAATAACCTTTTTTCTTTTTTCATAAATACATTTATTTTTTGGCATGAATAAATCTTTTTTTTCTTCTTTTAATCCCCATAAATAAACTTCTATATATATATATTTGGTATTAACACTTTTTCATAAAAAAAAAAAAATGTCTTTGCATAGCTACATCTTTTTAATATATATATATATATATATATATATATATATATATATATATATATATATATATATATATATATATGTATGTATGTATGTATATATATTTTTTTTTTTTTTTTTAAATATTAATCTCACTATTGTTATCTCTTTTTTTTTAACAAACTTTTATTAGTATTTTTTCACTTAAAATGCTTTTTAAAAAGCCAGAATTTTTTAAGCTTAAGATCATACCTTGACATTAAAAACAAAGTTATATGTTAAAAATAAAGTTATTTGTTTTATGTTAAAATTTAAATTACAGTTTTGTTAAGATTTAAGTTATAATTATGTTACGGTTCAAGTTAAATGTTAGGATTTCAATTATAGTTATGTTAGATTCAAGTTATAATATAATTATGTTAAGATTCAAGTTATATGTTAAGATTTAAATTATAATTGTGTTTAGATTCAATTTAAATTATAGTTATGTTCATATTCCAGTTTTGCATTAAGATTCAAGTCATATTAAGATTTGAATTATAGTTATGTTAAGATTTAAGTTTTATGTTAAGATTAAAGTCATATTAAGATTAAAGTTGTTAAGATCCAAGACAATGAATACCTGCTCCAGCCTCTTTCACCATCTGGAAGATAAATCATATTGATCGCAGACTTCCATCATGTTTGATAGACATTATCGATTTTGTCCTGTTTTAACTCTGTGACACTAAAATGAGCCCCTACTGATGGCAGTTAATGATTGCTTCAGCCCCGTTCGATAAGTCTGTCTCTTTTCCAGTGTCTTCATTTTTAACCCCGATTATTGATCTTTAATGAGTTTGTTTCAGTCATCTTTGCTTGGACATGGACAAATCACTCCAAATGTCAAAGCAGAGTAATTTGCTTGACATTCTGCTTGTGTTAAACTTTTTATGTACCGTATTTAAGGAAAACAGTTTGACTTGTCAATATAGATAAAAAAAAAATAATATTTTTGTAATGCCTTAGAAATACTTTTAATGCTTAGAAGGTATTTTGAATGGCTTAGAAATACTTTTAATGTAGAGATGTCAATATATATATAGATAGATAGATAGATAGAACCTTAACATTTTTTAAAAATGCTTTGAAGATACTTATAATGCTTTAGAATAACTTTTATTGCATGAAAGATATTTGTAATGCCTTAGACTTTTAATGTGTGGAAAGACACTTTTAATGCATCAAAGATATTTATAATGCTTTAGAAACTCTTTTAATACATCAAAAGACATTTTGAAAAACAAATTGATATATCTGTTAAAAATATTTTAAAATATTTTTAAAAATAATTTTTACTTTAGGGTTGTCTGCGAAAAAAGAAAAAAAAAATTACTTCTATTAAAAAAAAAAAAAACTATATCTGTGAAAGCTCTTAGATGTTATTTAGATGTGTGAGAGGTTTTTAAAGCCTGGACATGCTTTTAATATTTAGGAAATGTTTTGGGTATTTTAAATATTCATGGAAAGAATCTTTAATATATAGGAAATGATGCATATTATTTTAAATATACTTAATCTTGATGACAATGTTGGTAATTTTGGTGAAGATTTTAAAACATAGGAAGTTCTTCTTCTGGAAAATATATTTAATATTTAATCAAATATAATTGAATAATTTTTAAAACTAGTTTTTCCAAGAAAAATATATAAGAAGGATTTTTTAATTATACAGCAAATAGTCTAGGATATTCAGACACAAGAAACATTATGCACTGAATGTAAATATATTTCTCAACATGTATTTTAAAGGTTTAATTTTTATAAAAAAATAAAAATAATAATAAAATGAATAAATAATATAAGCAAATGAAAAAAAATTAAAAAGAACATTGTTATTATTATCCAAGGATAATAACATAGAAGGATTTTAAAAATATCCCAAATACTTCTACTTATTAAGACAGATTGAACAACATGCACTGAATGTAAATATATTTCTAAATTTTTTTCTTCAACTGTTTGATTTTGAAAAAAAAATTATTATTATTTTTTCCATGAAAGGTTTATTAATGTCTGAGAAGGTTTTTTAAAAATATTCAGAGAAAACAAATGTAGAAAAAAACCAACAACATATATTATTATTATTATACAAAAATACATAATTAAGGATTTTTAAAAATAATTGCTAATAGACTGTGATATTCAGACACAAGAAACATTTCCTGAATGAAAATACATTTCCGAATATGTATTTTAAAGGTTTGATTTTGATGATTTCTTTCAGTTTCCAACACAACGATTTGCACGCAAAGCATCCTCTGCCAACTCCCTTCAGCTTAGTCCACCTAAGGTCAGAATGATATACTCAAATGTTAAACAGCTTCTTGCTTCTTTCTGTTTTATTTTAGCTGCTTTATTTTACTGCACTCAAAATTACATCCTTTATCATTTCTGCCCTCCGTATGTGTATTCTAGATACTGTCTTTTGTAAAAGGTGGGAAGACTCAGAAAAAAAAAAAATTCTCTTTCATTTGCTTATCAGTTTGTTGAGATTTTTGTAAAGTTTGCCTGAAAACTGAAGGTGAACAGTACTGTTTATCATATCTGCCTTCTGTATGTGTTTATTTATATGTGGGTTTTTTTTGTGTATACTAAGTACTGTCTTTTGTAAAGGGTGGAAGAGTGGGGAAAAACATTATTTGTTTAGTCATGTGTTGTCATCTGCAGGTGACTTTTGTAAAGTTCACATGTAAATTTATGGTGAATGATATTCTTTATCATTTCTGTCTTCTATATGTATTTATTTAAATGTGTATTTTTATGTATACAAAACACTGTCTTCTTTAAAGGGAGGAAGAATAAGGAAAAAAATATTTTCTTTTATTTGCTTAGCAATATGTTGTCATCTGCAGGCAATGTCTGCACATACATTTATAGTAAATGATAAATTTTATCATTTCTGCTTTCTGTATCTGATGTGTATTTGTGTTTGTTTTTTTATGTATACTGGACAGTCTTTTATGTAGGTGGGGAGAATGAGGGAAAACATTTTCTCTTTTGTTTGCTTAAGAAGGGGTCATGTGAAGTTTGTGCATATATTTATAGTGAAGTCACAACTTAAAGACACTGTCTGTAACCAGATGAAATTTTTTTTATTTTATTTATTTTTTTTTTTTTTTTCACATCTAATGATTCTTTTGTTAGAGTCTTTTTAAACTAATCTGATCTAGGATACTGATATCCAGATATTTTACATATATAATTATTATTATTATTATTAATTTTTTTTTTCATTTAACAATTCCTTTGTTTTGTTTGTTTTTACTGTAATCTGATCGAGGATGAAAATGCATTTTATTACTTAAATTTTTTTATTTTAAATTGAAAAAATAAAAAAGAAGAAACTATTCATGAGGTCATTTGAATATTTTAACATCATATATTGTTTTGTGAACATGACTATTAATATAAAAAGGAATAAATAAATAAATATTTTTGTAAAATATATTAATAAATTATTAAATGATGTGGGGTTTTTTAACTGTTAAATTTATTAATGAAAAAATAAACTATAATATTTTTCTAAACTGAAAAACGTAATAAAATATTAAACTAGTTTTAAATATTAAATAAATGTTATTTTGTCAATCAGTCAGAGAGATACAATTTATCCTCTGTAAGTTTTAACTAACTTGAATACAATATTAAAACTGATGTTTCCAAACAAAGTTGTTTATTTTGTTACTGTATAATGTAGACAATATTAATTTCTCGTTTTTTTGTTTGTTTGTTAGTTGTATTTTTTTAATTCTAAAATAATGTCAATAAATTATTAAACTAGTTAGTTAAAAAAAATATATATATATATTTTGTCAGGTATGATTTATTCAATGTAAATTTTAACATAACTATCTTGTTTTCAAGGCAAAATTTGTTTATTTTGTTTCTAATATCTTTGATTGTTTCAGCTAAATTGGATACCATGTTGTGTTGGTTTTTGTGATTGTTATTTATTTATTTTTATTTATTTATTTATTTTTGCAATATGTCGCTTTTGCTGTTGCTTCTATTTTGCTAATTAATTTGCATCTTTGACATTTGCTGTACCAATAATTGTTTTGTTTTTTGTATAGGGGAGATTACTCCTGGTGCTTTCTTTCTTGTTATCCAAAACAAGGTTACTCTCTATGTTATTGGATTTCTCAATTAAACATGCACAGATAAACATTTTATCTTACTTCTTGTTTTTCTTATTCATCTGACTAATTAATAATAATTTATCTTTTAAAATTATAATTACAATTTTTTGTATGGACAGTAAAACAAACTAAATTTTTTATTTTTTTTTGTTAATCTAGTAAATTCAGTTTCTGTTTCCAGCACATTCATAGTAAAGTTGCATAGTAAAAATACTCAAATTTATTTTAATTAACTCAGTAAATCCAGTTTTTTATTTCTAGCATATACATAGTAAAGATGCAGTGTAAAAAAAAATACTCAGTTTTTTTGTTTTACTCATATTTTAATTTTTGTTTCCTGTTTGTTCATAGTAAAGCTGCAGAGTAAACATACTCAAATGTTTTTTACTTATCTCAGTAAATTAAATTTTTGTTCATAGGAAAAAAATTATCAAATTGTTTTTACTCAGTAATTTATTTTTTTTTTTTTTTCTAGCTTGTTCATAGTAAAAATATTCATGTTTTTTATATTTAATTCAGAAAATACAATTTTGTTTTCCAGCTTGTTTTAGTAAAATTACTTTTTTTTAATTAAGTCAGAAATTCCATTTTTGTTTCCATTTTGTTCATAATAAAAATACATAGTAAATGATACTAAAATTGTTTAGTTAACTCAGTAAATTCATATTTTGTTTCCAGCATGTTTATAGTAAAAATGCTCAAATATTTTGTACTCGGTAATTTCAATTTTTGTTTCCAGCCTGTTCATAGTAAAAACATACACATTTTTTTTTTTTTTAGTCATCTCAGTTTTTAATTCCATTATGTTTATAGTAAAAATACTGAAAGTTTTCTGTTAACTCAGAAAATTCAAATTTTGTTTCCAGCGTGTTCGCAGTAAAGCTGCATCTGCATCTTCTCCTAGTTCTCCCAGTCACCAGAGACAGTCTCAGGGCCAGACAGAACCCAGTGGTGCCTGTGATCACCTTGATGTTGCTGTTGTACGAGTACAGAATCAGTCACCAAGGAGGGAGTCACCAAACATGTTGAGTTTCAAACCTGACGATGCTGAAGATAGGAGTGGATACAGATACTCTGCCATGGTTAAACCAGCATCCAACAGTTCAGTTTATGACAACTGTACAGCATCTAGTTTAAGAAACACTGGCTCTGCAGGTGATGGAGAGACTGTTGTTTTTCGCAAGTCTATGCCGCAGTGTCCTTCATCACTGACATCATCGCCGGCTAAAAGCATCACTGATCGACCTAATTCTGCAATGTCAGCTGTCACTGTGGACAGCTTGGGCAGTCCCCACCTCAGCTCTTTAGCAAGCAGTGGCAGAGAAAAACAAATGGGAAATGGAGCTGTGATAGAAAAGCCTCCAGATTATAGCAAGTGTGTTAACCTGGATTCTCAGACAAGACCGGCTAGCAGCCTGTCTCAGGCAACAGTCACCAGCAGTCCAGGACTGCCAGAAAGTAAGCTGTCTCAAGGCTCCAGACTAACTGTGGACATTTCTGCCTCAAGACACACCTCTTCATCAGAATCCCCAGAGTGGCCATCTCCCCCTGAACCATTAACTCCCCAGACTCCACTCACCCCTTTGTATGCTAACACTATGTTTGACAGTGAAACTATTCAACGGATGCTGCGGTCTCTTCCGGCTTCTCCGGTAGACAAGGAAGATCTTGGTTTCCATGATGATCCAAACTGTGATGGTGTCAGTCACAATGGAAACTGTAAATCAGTGTCTTTGTCACGTACAAAGAGTCTGAACACACACGATAGGTGTTCTCGTGTTTCGAACTCACGACACAAGACTCCAAGTTCCACAGAAGAGACAGCCATGAGTACTGTGAAAATTCCAGAACTTCCAAAATCTCGACAGCTGACCAAAGTACTCGTAGAACAGGAACTGCTGAGAAAGAACCAGTGTGCACAGAGTTCCTACCCTGACAGTGGCATTGGAGGAATGATGGGGGAGACGTCAGGGTCGCAGTTGTCTGGGGACAGTGGAACAGCTCAGCTAAAAAGAGGTACTGTTCATTTTTTGTTCCTTAAATGTCTGTTTTTTTACTTATTATGTAATTGTAGATTATTTATTTGTTTATTTATTTATTTATTTACTTATTCATTTACCTATTTTATTTCATTTGTTTATTTATTTACTTCATTTTATTTTATTTATTTTATTTTATTTATTTATTTGTATATTTATTATTTATTATTTATTTGTTTTTGTTATTTATTTCATTCTATTCCATTCATTTTATTTATTTATTTATTTATTTCATTTCATTTCATTTATTTATTTCAATTTATTGTGATTTCATTCATTTATTTACTATTTTACTGATTATTAGTATCTTTTTACTTACTAAATTATTGCTTATATTATTATTATTACTATTATTATTTTATTATTATTTACTTACTGTTTATTATTATCTTTTTACTTACTTAATTATTGCTATTATTATTATTATTATTATTAGTGTGTTTTCTAGTTAATTTCTCATCATTAACTGGAAAACTTCTCCAAAATTTAAGTTCACTTACTTCATTTCCTAAATGTTTATGGTGGATATATTTTGAACTGGCAAATGTTTACATACAGACTTACATTTTCTTTTATGTTATACAGAGAAAACAAAATATGAGTTTTTTTATATGTTACATACACAAAACAAAATATAGTTTTTTATGTTACAGACACAAAACAAAATATGAGTTTTTTATATGTTACACATAAAAAACAAAATATTAATACTCACTCTCTCTCTGTCTCTTATTGTTCAAAATATTTTGCAGCAAATGGATCTGAATATTATATATATATATATATATATATATATATATATATATTGTTTTGTGGCAGAATTTTAAAATCCCATTAACTTTTCTCTTTCTTTTGATTTAAGTTTAACAATATATATATAGCCAGTGTTTGTGGCAGAAATTTTATAATCCATTAACTTTTCATTTTCTTTTGATTTAAGTTCAATATATATATCTAGCTTTGGTGCAGAAATTTACAATTCCATTAACCTTTCTTTTTCTTTCAAATTATGCTTAAACACACACACACACACACACACACACACACACACACACACACACACTCACATATCTTTGTGGCTGATATTAAAAATTCCATTGCCCTTTCATTTTAATTTTATTTTATGCTTATCAAACTTCTTCAGACACATTATTATTATTAGTGCTAGCAGTTTATTTCTTATTGTCTGCACCAGCTGTGTAGGAAAGACTGAAAGTGTCTGACTTGTTATGTACATAGTGTCTGTTTGTACATGTAATTTAATTACTGGATAAACTCTAAACCTGAGTAATAGGCTTAACCTGAAATAGAAGAAGTTAGGTCTGAATGGGTCACTGAGAGATGCACTGATATGACTGGAGCATATATATATATATATATATATTTTTTTTTTTTCTCTTCAGTGTATTCATATATTGAATTCTAGCTTATAGAATAGTTAGCATTATCATTTAGTTACTTGTATTTTTTGTTAGTACTGGCATTACTGCCATATTATTATTATTATTATTATTATTATTATTATTATTATTATTATTATTTAATTGTGTTAAGTACTTCACTGGTTGAAGTCCAAACTTATGGAATACATTTCTTTGAATTATCCTTTAGTCACTATTTTTGTTAGTACTTGAACTACTGGAGTATATATTTTTTTTACTTGTGTTGTTTACTTCAAGTTCAACTTGTGAATTACTTTGCATTATTTTCCTTTAGTCATTTGTATTTTTGTTAGTACCTAAACTACTGGAGTTTTTTCCTTTAAATGTGTTATATACTTCACTGGCTGGAGTCCAACTTATGGATTACTTTACTCTGAATTATCCTGTTACTTGTCTAATCATCTTGCTGGGTTGATTGACTTGTGGAAATGTTTCATTCTCCTAATTTATGAAGGATTTATGGGCTCCTAAGATTCTCTGTGAAGATTTTACTCAACCAGTTATACTGTTCTGGGCTGTAGTTCTTGAAGTATTTATTTCACTTATATCTATCAACATAAAAAGTGATTGGATGTCTGCATTTACTGTAAGATGAAAAAAAAGATGATTTTCTGTAGGTAAGAATTTTTGATATTTATAACTGTAGTCATTAATTTTTATTTTATATATATATTTCAAATGTATATACTCATTTTATTTAGTATTTGTGATAATTTTTATGAATTTTCATAGGTTTTTTTTAGTGCATGTATGTGTGTATGTATACACATATTTGTGTGTACATAGCTACTAAGCTATATTTCTTTATGTGGCTGTTGTTTGTAACTGACATAATTGTAATGATAACAGGTTCAGATTTGTTATCAAATAAATTAAATTTCATTTGTATATTTTTTTTTTATGGATGGTTTGAGTTGAGATATGTAACATCATGTACCAATTTTATTTTACATTACTTTTATTTTTATTTATTTATTTATTAACTTCAAATGTATGTTTATTTTCTCTATTATATTCATATATTATTTCACAGAAAGAAAATTATCATTGTTTCCTTGTAAAGTGTACAGAGAATGTATGGAATGTATGTGGTATGTAGATGGGAAAATCAGCTGGTAAATATACACAGCAACACTAGCAGCATCCTTGTAAAAATAGTTTGATTGTTCTCAAATTAGCATCCTCTGCTGGTAGCATGCACTTAAATGACTACACAGCAGTAAAGTTTGAAAGTTAATATCCTCGGATTAAACTGCGTAAACTACTCAACTTGTAATTAATCCAGCTTGTTAATGTAATATCTCATTATACTTGATGTCCACATAACAACAATTCAGTTTCAAGTCAGTTTTCTGCTCTATGAATAGATTCTTCTTTTACCTGTAATTATCACCTGTTATCACTTGTCATTGGTTTGAGTTCAGGTAATGCACAAACTATAATTATAGCTAAGCTGGGGATGAGATAGACAGGTGAATTGTTGTGAAGCATACATAAGTGACATCCTCTGTCCTTGCTGTCAAAGACAAACAGTCACATAATGGTATTTTCTGTCATCATCTTCTAGGTGGCTGTACAGAAGGTTTGGTACATAGCTTTATTCTTGTAGTATATACAGAAGCACTGACTTTATGACTTACATATTATGATCTTTATGACGTATAACCTGCGTGATTTATGATCTATAATACAATTTACAATCTACAACCTATGTGTCTTATGACCTGTGTGACTTAAAACTATGCAACTCATGACCTATAATACAATTTACGACTTATGTGACTTGTAACTGGTGATATGACTTACAACCTACGTGTGACTTATGAGTATGTGACTTACAACCATCTGACATTATGACCCTGCAGGTATAAAGCTAGATTTATACTTCTCTGCTGAAACTAACGCAAGATACTTTTTGTCTTTATCACAAGATTTCTGATGACCAGAACCCCCCCTAAAAAAAAACCAAGAGATAACAATTCAGACTAAGCTCAGTATGTTTGTTAAGAAAACAACATCAGTTAACCAAAAGAGACACAACTTAGTTCCACTTCTCAGCACCAATCATTAATAAATAACATTTATTTATTTTATTTTATATATTTTATTTTATTAACATATTTTTTTGTAGCAAGTATTAAAAGAACTGTTGTGCAAATTGTGTTTGGTGTAAGCTAACTAAAGGGTTTAATTAAAAATAATAAATACAAACCCTTTAGTCAGTTTAAATCAAACACAATTAAGGTTGAAATAATTTGATTAGGTACAGTGCTATACAAACAGTAACACGGATTCTATAAATATAGACTCTGATTTATATCCTAATCAACTTATGACCAATTGGTCAGAATGGCCAGTAGTCAGAAATCTTTATTAAAGGAATAATCTTTTTAGTGTTGTCACTGACCCCATTCTGTGTTGACTATTTGTAAACATTCATGGTATGTGCTCACCTGCTCATAAATACTAAAATCCCAAGCATCTAATTAGCTAGTTCACATAGCTTACAAAGTTATAGGTTTCGTTCTTCTTTCATATTTTCACAATATGTTTGAAATTTAGTAAATGCCAGTATTAAAATGTGTGTATGTGTGTGTGTTTATTTATTTATTTATTAATATCAGTGTTTTTCTTCACTAAATGCTTACAACAATAAAATTGCCAATATTAAAATGTCATCAAATTTATATTTATTTATTTCAGGTTTTTCTTTATTAAATGCATACAATACACAGAAATGCCAGTAATAAAATTTGTCATTAAATATATACTGTAAAACATGAAATTAATGTGCAAGTTAATGCAAAAAAAAAATATGAGTTAATTTGACAGCAGATTTATGCTTTGTTAGATAAGACTAAAATAAACAAAATAGAGAAATAGATGAACCTTTGAACAGTATATAGGTAGTTCAGTCTGGCATGGAGTTAAAAGTGGCAGTGAGTTAGTAGTCAGTTAACACAAAGTTCCTCTTAATAACAGTAACCCAGTCAGCTGGATTGTAAAGGGTACTGAGAGCTAGTACTAGGAGTCCACTGCTTTGACATTGGAATATCTCTTTGCAGAGCCTTCTCAGCACTCACAGCTAATTATCAATAATAACAAAAGAAAACATTTTATTACTTCAGACGGGTCATATTACATAACATGGTGAAGAAAATAATTTAAATTATGTCATACTAGAGGGAAAAGTGTTTATTTCTGTATCTGAAAACGTTTGGCTCGTAGCTATAACAATTAAATCATATTCTGATCAGTATGAATATTATGCTGGCTGGGAAATAAAATTAAAGTATTACAGTCATCGCGTTAATTAATATACACATTTCATTTAGTGCTCTGATGGCACATTATTTTATACATGAATTAATTTCATAGTTTACAGTATGTATTTATTCATATCAGTAACTTTTTATACTGTGTCCAAGTTGATTACAACATGCAACTAATATTTATATTTTGTGAGTTAAAAACTAATATTTATATTTTGTGTGTTAAAATAAACTTCTAAAATGAAAAGAACTTTATTACTTTGAGCTGGCTGTTTATGTTTTTGGCTGTAGAGTGTTTATTTTACTTAACAGAAATATAGGATGTTGATTTCTTGGTTATCTTGTTTATATCCTGTTATGGTTTAGTTATATGCTACCATAGTTACTAAGAGTTAATGTTCAAATACTTAAGTTTACTAAAAACTTTTATAAGATGTTTTTCTCACCTATTAAGATTAGAAAAGTAATTATCTGTCAATGTCACTGTGGAAGGTTGATCCTGCATTCTCTTCTCTGTTAAGTTTGTCATTATATGTCTTGTACTGTTCTATATATTGTAACTAATAAGTGTCAAAGTAGCCTAAATAAAAATATTTTTTTTCACTGATTAACTGATTGTAAATATACATATATTTGGTAAAGTATACAAATGGTTTAAAAGAATTTTTAATTTTTTTTATAATTTCAACCAATTATATTATTTCTTTCAGATTTTATTGATATTTTTAAAATGTTTTTACATTACATTACTTTATTTTAATTTATTTCATTTTACTTTTCTTTACAATACACTGCTAAACTATATCACAATACATTACTTTATTTTACTTTACTTTCCTTTAGTTTACTTTACAATACTTTAATTTATTTTATATTTCCTTTCCTTTAATTTAATTTATTTTATATTTCCTTTCCTTTTCTTTCATTTTATTTTAAAGTAATTACTTACTGTTCATTACACTGTAAAGCATCAAAACGAAATTAGAAAAAAGGGCAGCCTGAATGAATAACAACAGATTTGTCATTTACTTCTTATACTTTATTATTAACAAAGATTGGTTTATACAAACAAAATAACAATTTTGTAGTAAGTGAAATGTATTAAGCTAAATTTCATTTCATTACCACTAATACAGTTTAAACTGTATTGCTAGTTAAACATTCCATATATTATAGAAAGGAACAAAAAACAACAACAAACAAATGAAATGACAATTTATCATGCTTACATGTACATGCATTAAAAAAAATTAAAAAAATACCCCCCCCCTGAAAACCCCCTAGTTCATGCAACTTACATTAACAATAATAAGCCAGTTTTCATACTTACATATATGTTACAAACAACACATGGAACAAAACAAAAACAAAAAACAAAAAAAAACATCAACAACCTCCATACTAGTACATTTAACTTATATTAACACTTACAAAACAGCATATAATATAATAAATATGATAACTAGCTTATAACTGCAAAACAACTAAATAACAAGAAATGCTTGTTGGGTTTTTGTTTTTCCAATTACCTGCCAGCATTCACTCCCCCTCCCCCACTGTGACAGTTCAGACACCCAGGGGCTAAGTTATTTCACATTTAATTGCTCCAGACAAGTTTATGGACTCTCTATCTTGATGTGTGCATTTTTAATGAGATACATATGAGGTATTGGATTACATAGATCTGTTTCTTCTGCATGCATAGTCATCAGTAAACATGTGTTAACAGTTTTATTAAGTTTGATAATTATATAACACTTTTTCTAGTCACTAATAATATGAGAGATAATATTTTACTTCTAAAATAATTATTAATCATATGAGAGAGACAACATTTTACTCATAATATACAGTTACTAATGATATGAAAGATATTTAACTTGTCTGTTATTAATGATATGAGAGAGATATTTTATTTATAACATAATTATGTTACATACATATCATGAAAAAAAAATGTATGTATAACATATTTATGACATGAGCGAGAGTTAGTATTATAACATATAGTGATTACTAATATGAAAAAGAGATTTTATTTATAAGATATAGTTATTAATGATATGAGAGATATATTTTATTTATATCATAGTTTATTAATAATATGAGAGAGAAGATAATATTTTACTTACAAAATACAGTTATTAAAGATATGAAAGTCAGATAATATATAACACAATGAATGTGGAATTTTTATTATAATGCATAAAATTTTACTTACAGTAATATACAACAGATGACAAATATAAGCAAAATAAAGAAATGATACTGTTTTATAGCAACAAAGGGCCAGTGTAAGGCTGTGTGTAAATAAATAATCTCTGTTTCATTTAGATTGTTTAGAAAATATAAAATATTATATATTAAACATTTCATTTATGTGTTATATAGTTTTAAAATGTATGCAAAGACACACATATATACACATGCATATTATATATACACACATGAATACACACATACACAAAATTAAAAACAATATGATACAAATGCACATAAGCACATACAAATAAATACACATAAACACATACACACAACTACACACCAATACACACATGCCTACAAAAAAACACATACTCACAGATTCATACACCAACAAATACACATACAAATACACACACACAAAACACAGACAAGTACACACAAATGTAGACACACACACTCATACAAACATGCATACACATCGATAAATAAAATGCCCATGAATCTGATATCAGAATGCTTCATCTGATTAACTCTTTGTTTTCTGATTAGCTATAGATTTATACTGACAGCTTATTTGAATGCTTTCGTCTTTTTTTCTGTCTTTTTTGTGTGAATGTGTTAAAATTAAGATGCTTAGTTGGGTTTTCTGTCAGCAAAATTGTATTAAAAAAAAAATAGATAAAGAAAAGAAAAACCAAAAAGAAAGAAAAAATCCTCAAACAGCAGCAACTGGAGTAAATGTCTTTGACAAATCACATCATTTTTCTTTTGTTCATCAACATAATTTTCTTTTCTGCTAAAACAATTTCAATTCTGATTTAAAAATTGTTTTTTTTTTTTTTTCACAATTCAGACATGAAAGAAAAAAATGTTGAAAGGACAATAAAACTAATCCAAAAACTGACATCATACAAACATACTGCCACATTTTGTCAAAACAAGGTTTAAAAAAAGATAATGTATTTAGCAGGCATTGCTATAAGCAATTCTCATTGTTCTTAGAGCAGGACGTCAAAATGACATTTATATTGCTTTGGGGGATGTTGAGTGACATTCAGGCCATACATAGCCAGTCACAGAGATGTTATCACTGACACTGTTGTAGTAGACTTGTTGGTCATGTTCTGAATGCGTACCCTACTTCAGTTTTCTGTCCGGATATGGTTCTTTACTGTAAGCTTGTTGCAGACTTCTATATTCAGACTTCTTCTGTAATGAAAGGTAATTTAAGTTACTTAATTTTACACAGATTTAGTTTTGTAGAATGTTGAAAAATGTGGTTGTGTGAATATGAAGGATAATGAAAATACGTTTTGTGTGAATAGTATTTATTGTGTCTCTGTTTATGTTTATGTATGAGTATATGTGTGCATACATGGATGTATGTGTTTCTGTGTATTTGTATGCAATTCTTGGTGTGTTGTGTGAAGAGTATTTATTGTCTTTGTTTGTGTTTATGTGTGTGTCTTAGTGTGTGTGTGTGTGTGATGCGTACATGTGTGTTTGTCCATGAATGTGTATGTATATTTCTGTATGTGTTTCTCTATGTGTTTGTATGTGATTCTTGTTTGTTCTATATGTGTGTGTGTGTGTGTATGGACTGTCTATCTGCCTGCATGTTTAAGCCTAAATCGAATCTCCATAACTCATAATTGCTTACAAGGTCATGCAAAGAGCAAGTGGATACACTTTCATTTACTGAATATTTATTATTAACTTTGTGATTCAAAAACATTATGAAATACCTTTCCTCAAACTGTAACATCATCAGATGATTTGAACAGTTTAAAAAAAAATAATAAAAAAATTCTAAATGATAAGCAGAAAAATAATTAGTAGAGTATTTTTCTTCATTTGTCAAATGAATTTAAAAAAAAAAAAAATTATTTGTTGTCTCCGTGGAGATCCTTTCATTTCGTATTTTTAAATACGATACAGTTTGTCTGATAAAAATATTTTTCTTCTACTGGGTATATTACAACCAAATTAATTTTCATTATTGCCTGAAGGAAAAATAATAAATATATTATAACGACATTATCACCTGCAAAATAAAAAAGAAAAGAAACAAAAAAAATCAAAATGATAAACACTAGATATATTATAACTTCATTATCACATGCAAAAAAAAAAAAAAATAATAATAATAATAATAATAAGAAAGAAAGAAAATAAAAAATAAATAAAAATAAAATAAAAGCTCATCTTCTGATATCAACTACCTATTCAGCTATTCCAAAGAGACAAAGATTTTGGTATCTTTATGCAATTTGAGCCTAATTATCAATGTAAGCATAACAAATACCAAATCTCAATCTAGTTGTTTTGAGGGTCTTTTGGTTTTTTGTTCCTTCTTTCCTTCAGTTAGGATTTGTCATAACTTGACTGTGTTTGATAAATACACTCTTGTTTTCATCTTGAGAAATCTTAATCTCTTTGTTTAGGATAATTTCACCAAGTAAGTAGATTAAAACTGATGACAGCCTGACAGAAGATTTGTAATTTTAACAGCAAAACCCAGTCATTATTGTCTTTTTTACTGTTATTATTATTTTTATTTTTACTCTTGTTATTATTGTTGTTATTTTTACCACCATTAATACTATTATTATTATTATTATTATTATTATCATTATTATTTTTATTACTACTACTAGTACTATTATTATCATTACTGTAGTATTACAATTATTATTATTATTATCATCAGTTACTGTTTTGCCACCAAAAAAATAAAAATAAAACAAATACCGTAACTCATACATCAAACTTCCAAATTTAAAAAAAAAAAAAAATAAAATAAAGGAAAAGGAAAATAATAATAATAATAATAATAACAATAACAATAACAATAACAATAACAATAACAATATCAATAACAAATAAATAAATAAATAAAAAGAACAAAAATAACAATTTCTTATTCATTTTATTTTGAAATAATAATAATAATAATGTTTTAAAATTAATTAATTAATTTAAAATACACTTCCGTTATCATTGGTTATTACTGGGTATTAATAGTTAACAATTGTGACAGTAAAGATTCAAACAGAAGTTGACTGGATATTAAAACCAGTGGAGCATTGGTCATCTGTTAGTTATCCATTGTTTATTAAAATTTTGTTTATGTGAGAAAATAGAGAAAATTGAGAGCTGCCCACTGGGAATTGTCCAATTAATGTTTGACCAGTCCAAAAATGGATTTTATTTCATATTAGTTTCAAAATTCAGCTTGATACATCAAAAGCTATATGAAAGTTACAATTTTTATTATTACTTATTTAAAATAAATAGTATGTGTTCTGGTTTGAATAATTAAATAAAATTGCTGTTTTGTTGTCAAATTAAAATATTAAAGTACAGAGCCAATACTTCTGTCATGTTTATGATTGTCAGATAAATATGTCGCAGTAAAGAGTATGAAATCTTTTATTTCCAGTGTGATATTTATTGCCAAATTATTATTATCTGTTTTTACATAATGTTATTTCGGCAATTATTTATTTTCTTTTATTTTAAACATGTGTTACTGTGGTAATCAGAACTGTTAAAAGGATATTTTAATTTTATTTTATTTTTATTTTTACTAAGTTCGAAATTGTTAAATTGTAAAAAATTTCTGTGGTAATTTAGAATTGTTTAAAAAACCCACAAATATTTTTAAGGAATATTTACAATTATTAAAAAAACAAATAATAATAATAATAATAATAATAATAATAATAATAATTATTATTATTATTATTATTATTATTATTATTATTATTATTATTATTATTATTTGTTTTTTTTTTTCTTCTTTTTTTTAAGTAATAAGGAGAATTTTTTTTTTTTTATTAGTTGTAGGAAAAATCTTTATAAAGTGGCAATTTAGAATTGTTAAAATCATTATGTTTAAATGAAAGTTTACAACTATTAAATTGTAAATGATTGAAAATAATTTGAAGTGGTAATTTAGAATTGTTAAAAACAAATATTTTAAAGGAATATTTACAACTTTAAAACATAAAATTATTTTATTTTATTTTTATTTTTTATAAATTGGAATGAATTCTTAAAATCATTATATTTTAAAGGAATATTTACAGCAATTAAAACATAAATATTTTTCTTTTATTTCATTTTTATTTTGAAATATTTTTTTTTTTTATAAATATGAGAGAATTGTTAAAATCATTATTACAACCATAAAAACATACTTGTTAAAATCGTTAATATTAGAAATGTTAAAAACACAAATATTTTAAAGGAATTTTTGCAAAAATACGGACTTAAACAAATTATTTTATTTTATTTTTTATTTTTTTTTTATTAGTAGTACAATGAAAATCTAAACATTTTTATGAGTAGTAGGGAAAACCATTTTACAGTGGTAATTTAGAAGTGTTAAAAACAGATTTTAAAGTATTGTTACAACTGTTAAAATATAAATAATTAGAAATAATTTACAATGTTAATTTATAATTGCCAAAAACACAAATATTTTAACCTATTAAAAGATAAATAATTGAATTATAATTTACAATGATAATTAGAATTGTTAAAAACAAACATACTTTAAATAAATGTTTAAAGCTACTAAAACATAAATAATTGAAAACAGTCACTGGAATTGTTAAAAGACATAAAATCAAGTCTTGCATTGCAAGCAACCAAGCCTTAGAGAATAGACATTCGTCACTGGATAAGGCTACCATCAAAATTTCCCTGACCAGTTGATTACATCTTGTCTTCAGAAGTGTAGCAAAGATGTAAAGATTTTCCCCGCTGGCTGACTGCACACTGACAAAAGGAGGCCATCATACACACAGCCTTGCGACAAATTTAACGGTTTCTAGTGACTGCAGCATCAGGACCCGGACTATTTGAACAATAATACCCCCTCCTCTCAGTGAGTACCCCCCTGGAGGATAAAAAAAAGTCTCTGTCTGCCACTCACCAAGGCTGTTAATGTAAAGACCCTTGTTTTCACCAATCACTGGTTGGGAACTTGTTGTATTGATTAATAGCAGATTTATTCACCAGAACGTTATTCCAGTTTTATAACATTCACCAGAAAACGCTGTTACCACGGTGTGTGTAGGAGACTGATTGCTGTAGGAGAAAGGATCATAAGGAGCTTAATTTTTTTTTTCTTTAATCAAGCAGATTTACCATTAGTGTTGAAATCTTTGCCATCAGTGTTGGAGCTTTTGTTTGTGGTGTCAGTTGTTTGGTTTTTTTGATAACTTACTCACAAAGTAATTCTGTTTGAGGAACAAGATTATACAGTGTTGGAGTCTTTTCTCCAGGATGACACAGAGGTATGGATAATGATTAATTACTTACTAACTTGCTAACTGTGTGAGAGACAGACACACTTAAAATTGGGCTGTCTAGTTAACAAGCATGAGTGTTTTGTTAATACCTGCTGAAACGGTTATTATTAATATTTTGATTGATTCCAAGTGTTTGTGATTGGGTTGTATTTAGCTACATAAAATAGAATGTGATAAATTTAATGATATTATGTTATATAGGTGCATTTGTTTTTCATATGATATTAAATGTAAATAATAATAATAATAATGAAAATAGTGTAATAATTTTAATGAAACTAATGATACTAATGAAAATGATAACAGTGATGATGGAAATAATAATAATAATAAAATAAAAATATTAATGATGATGAAAAAATGATAATAATGATGGTAATATGAAAATTGTAATAACAATGATGATAATGAAAATGATGCTAGTGATAGTAATAGAATTATTTGTTTAATAATTTTTAAATGGTAATTTTAAATAAATGAATAAACAAATAAACAAAATAAAATAAAAATAAAATAAGTACATAAATAAATACTCACTAATTGATATATAATATAAATACAGTAACAGAAATAGACTGGTTAAGGAATAAACAGATTATTTTCAATAAAAAAATAGACAGTTCAGGTACATGCCCGGGTTAACCTAGTTAACGAAAATGTAAGTAGGCTAGCAGACTGCCATTTGTTTAAAAACCTGTTTTTACAGGGATTTATCAGTGAACTTGGCTGTAATTAACTCCAAATTTTATCTAGCCCCAAGCTGCCTCAATCTCTCTCTGTCAAGTTCTGTGTAAACTTTACCCTGGGTTTGTAATCTTGGATTACAGAATGATATGGCTTAGTGCAGTGCACATGCAAATGTGACAAGGTAATGGTTAAATGTGTATGTTTTTCATGAACTGGAATTGTAGAAGACATAAATTTTAACATTTATTTCACTCCTGTTGTTATTCATTATATATTCATTGACTGAGGTTTTGTTTTTGTATTTAATTGTTAGGGGCATTAGTGTCTATAATAAGGCTGTATGTGTGTGTGTATCTAAGTATCTGTGTATATTTATGTATGTATTTATGTAAGTATGGATGTATATATATATATATATATATATATGTAAGTATGTGTGTATGTATGTACAAAGACATAGCAAGGGCAAAGAGAGGCAGAGGCGTTACTCCCAGGATGTTAATATTATATATCTTGTCTTTCTTATGTTACATACAATTTTTGTTTTGAATTATGATTCTGGGACTCTTATGTTTTTGTCCTGGGAAACATGGTTGTTATGCGTTGTGTGTGTGTGTGTGTGAAAGAGAGAGAGAGAGAGAGAGAGAGAGAGAGAGAGAGAGAGAGAGAGAGAGAGAGAGAGAGAGAGAGAAAGCATATTTCAGGGTAAAAAGGAACACAATAACTGAATGAAATAACACATGAATGTAAACAATATATCACACAGTGACACATACAACAGTTATCTAACATATTACAGTGACTGTCAGTCGTAATGTTATAAATGATGACATTTAATGAACACTTCTCATGTAATTACATGTGTGACTTGTCATCAACAGGTATAAGTAATTATTACCTCAGAAGACTGATTTTTTTTTTTTTTTTTTTTTTTTATGTGTGAATCCTTTTCATTGAGGAATCCAGAAACGTTATCATTACAGATAATGAACACTGACAAGCAGTAATCAATAAATCAGTGATAATATTTTCTGTATCAGCCCCTGTGTTTAAGTAGGGTTGACATTTGATAGGATAAATAGTATTAGGTTATCATTTCTCAGGATAAATAAATACATCTTTTCTAACAGGTAGTTTTGAGTTTGAATATAAAACTTAGTGGAAGAGTAAATGAAATAATTTCTGTGATACACATTCATACATTCACAAATATACAAATTGGTTCACTCATTTATGTATGTACATATACAGATACATACATACATACATACATACATACATACAAACATACAAACATATAAACATATAAATATGAATGTATTCACACACACTCATTTATTCATACACAGTCACATTCATCCATCCATTTGTCCATCCAAGTAAAATTTGATTTATGTTTGTATTCTTACAAGAATTTATTTATTTATTTTCACAAAGTTGTATCTCATTTTGACTACATCATAGAAATCTAGAACATATAAATCAGCTGATAAATATGTGTTGAGAAAGAAATAAAAACAAATTCAGGGTGATAATTTTATTCATGTATATTTGTATTTGTATGTCATGTATATGTGCTTGTTTAGTAAATATATTTAATAGACAATTTGATAATGTTACTTGAAATTAAGTTTGCTTTACTGAGCATTTATATTTGTATTTTTAAGATAATTTTTTTATTTATTATTATTATTTTTTTGTAATTTGAGCTCCTTTTAGCAGTACTGAAAGAATAATTAATTCTAGATGGCAGTGTTGTTTGTTTGTTTGTTAATTAATTAATTATTATTATTATGTTGTTGTTATTATTATTATTATTATTATTATGTTATTTTAAAAATAAAACAGAACTGAAAATTAATCCAGCAGACAGGTTAATCATTCCAGATGTTTGTGTGTGTGGTCATTGAAATGATAGCTAAATCTACCTTTCCATCAGCTATAGGAGATAAAAGCTATTTCATGGGCACTTTTCTATAGCAGGAAAATATTGTCATCACTGTTTTATGAGTGTTTAAATTGGAATTATTCAAATTATATTGTTCAGAAAGAAATGATAATGATGATGATGATGATGATGATGATGATGATGATGATGATGATGATGATGATAGTAGTAGTAGTAGTACTGGTAGTAATAGTACTAGCAGTAATAGTAATAATGATTATATTAAAAATAGACAGGTAGCATAATAATAATGATGATGATAATAATAATAATAGTAATAATGATAGTTATATCATAATGTTTAAATACAAATAGCTGAAATAAGAAATACCCAGATAATTTAATGGTTAAGAAACAACAACAACAATAATAATATTAGAGGAATAGTAATAATAATAATAGTGGTAGTAGTAGTAGTAATAACAGTAAAAATGATAATGATAATAATAATAGTAATAATAATGGTCATAGTAATAGCAGTAGCAGCAGTAGTAATAGTAATAACAATAACAATAATGGTAGGAAAAAAACAATAACAACAAGGTTCTTGAAAAATTAGGAATAAAAAATTAATATGTTCTTATTTGAAATGCAAATGGCTGAATAAATGAATATTAAACATCATTTATCTAAATCTTAGACTGCTGGCATTCATGTTGTTTAACATATAAATGAATCAATGCATAATCATCTTAATTTTATATACTATCTGTCTGTAGACACACACATATTCAGAATATTATACAAAAAAACAAATTCAGGATGTCTGCAGAAGATATTGGGTTGGAACAAAAGGCTGTACTCTTTTTCAAAATATGATGTTTGAGCATGTGATTTCATTTCACATGTGACTGAAATAAATGACATGTATTCATATTCTGAAACGTGAACAAAATGGCACATACATGATTGAATACATCTATTACAAATAGGTAAATATCATCTTTGAATTTCTCTTTATAAAAGGCTGTCAACTTTTATTTAAACACAATATATACATGCATCATTTATTCCTATTCATACATGTGAATAAATCTGTGTACAAATATTAAAATACTATTTTTGAATTTCACTTTAAAAAAAAACTATGAACTTTTCTTCCAGTCCAACATACATTTATTCATATATGTGCATCCATCTATCTATGTGTGTCTGTGTGTTTATGAACAATTAAATCTATGTACAAAAATGTAAATATTGTCTTTGAATTTAACTTTAAAGAAACACTATAAACGTTTGTTTGAAACCAGTATTTCCTGGTTAGTTTATTCTTCTGGCTAGGGTCATGAAGCAATCACTGAAGATCATGCAGGATCTTTAAGTACAGTGCTGCAGACTACACTGTGGGCAAGCTGGCACATTCTGATGATATTAATTGAAGGATCTTGTAACTGATGAAACTGTTTGCCTTGGCTCACACAGGATAATGCTTTGATGCAGGGCTTAAATCTGTCTTTTATGATTTAGTTTGGCTCTTTTCTGGAATAATGAAATTTTTTTATTTAATTTTTTAGGGGGTGAAGGATAAATCTCTGGCAATGCCTTTGAGCATTAATATATATTTTGAGTAATTTTAATTTTTGATGGTACAGAATCTATCTGAGACAATGCCTTTCAGCATGAATAATAAGTTTACTTCTTATGGCAGTTTGTGTGTGTGTGTGTGTGTGTGTGTTTTTATCTGTCTATAGTTATGTATGCTTATATTTCTGACTGTATTGTTTTTGAACTTTGTAGAGATACCACACCATAATAGTGTTAAAAGCTGATATAACTGAATTAATTATTTTAGCATATTTCTGTCTTTCCTATTTTCAGTTATAATTCTAACAGTTGTGTTGTTGGTTTTTTTTCCCTCTATTTTAATTATTAATATTAGATAATGAAATAATGAATCACAAGTCTGAGAAACAACAACATTACCCTAACCCATCCACAAAGAAGTTAAGAATTAGTGGATTATTTAGAAGAATACATAATTATCTTTATTTCCATACATTTGTTTTTCATGTTAGCTTTTATAGAAGAGATTTTGCAAGCTGAGAAAAATGGCTAAGATTTGCACCATTCACATCTTTGCTTTACTGTGCTAATTAGATTTTTCTGATATTGATGTCTACAAAATAGCTGTGTAGTTATCCTTATCAGGAATTGATCCCAGTACATATGACTTATCTCTTCATTACCTAATGAAGTTAACATATTTTACATGTTGTAATAAACCTGATGGACACATGTTAAATGATTATAATCCTTTCTAAGTCCTTCAGCTGGTTGATCTTTTATTACTGATCACATGTAAAACAATTGCATGTATGTTTCACATGTAGAACCCCTTTCCTCCAAGTAACAGACTAACAGTGGATATTGATTTTCTGTCCACATCTTCTACACAGACAGCTTTCTTGAAGGCAAATCTAAGTGTTAGCACATATGTGATATTGAAAATTATTTAATATTTTACTTATGTTTTGACAGCATACATTTCTTGAATTTTACATTATGTAGAAAACACCCCAGATATCAGAATAACAGTATATATTGATTTTCAGTTTGCACCATCTACACAGACAGTTTTCCTCAAGGCGAATCTAAGTGTTAACTTGCATGTGATATATGAAAATGATTTCATATTATACTTAGGTTTTGATAGCATACATTTATTGAAAATTGCATTACGTTTGTTTGTATCAGACAGAATTTATAGAGTCCAGACGATTTTTGTTCTGCTTTGATTGTCACTGAAACATTTCAGTGTAAGATGTGACCTCTTTTCTTTTCTGTGTTTCTCTTCTGATAAAGTGATGTTGTAGTGACCTGTGGAATGACTGGATGTGAGATCAATCCTCTGTTGTAACCATTTTCTCTTCTGATAAAGTGATGGTGTTATGCTATAGTAGAGTATTGACCTGTAGTATGACTGGTTGTGAATTCACTTCTCCCCAATGGAATATCTGCAAACCAGATTTTGATGTGTTGTTGTTTGTATAAATGTTCATGTCTGTGGAAAGATTCATGTTATAAAGGCTTGCTGCTAATAGAAAAAGCATAACTTACATTGTTAAATATAAAGATCAAGTATTATTGTGGATATATTAATTATATTAACAAACTGCTGCTATCTAGTATTAAATATTCTTTCAATACTGCTGATACAGCTCACATTACCAAAACAATTTAAAAATTGCCTTCTATCTGTCTCACTGGCAGAATTAAATAATTAATTTGCATGTATGTTTACTGTAGAATGTATGTGTTTCAGGGTGTAATATATATATGTGTGTGTGTATGTGTATGGATAAGTGGAATGTGGATGTTTCTTTGTGTGTGTGTATATGTATGAATGTGAGAATGTATCAGTATGTGTGTATTTGTGTATTTGTGTGTGAGAGTAAATGTAGTGTGTGTGTGTGTGTGTGTGTGTGTGTGTATTTGTGTGTATTTGTGTGTGAATGGTACATGTCAGTACAGTGACTTCATGGCTGTGAGTTTATGTAAATATAAACATGACCATTTATTTACTCTAAAAAGAACATGCTCTTTCTGTCACCAGCCACACAATAAATACCACAATGACCACATGAATGTTTACACTGCAGCTGAAAGTCATTAACTGGCTTAAATAATTTTTCTTTTGTCCAGAAACCTTGCACTTTGTTCTACCCTCTCACTCCATTGTTCCCTTTGACTTCTGCTGCTCTTAGTATTTCCTGCTCAGGGACAGCCAGATGAAAATAACCCACAGCCTGACCATCACACTTGATTAATTAACAATCTCTGCTATTTCGTGCTGTTAATCACCCCTCCCCTGGGAACTGTTTGTTCTGATGGGTCATCATAGAAATCATAAGTGGATCGATAAAGTCCTGTGATGACATTGGACATCTCAAATATTTGACTGTGCAAAACGTCTCAGAAACCATCTTCCAGAGGTCAGTGCAATTTTCCTCTGGCCTTGATGTGGTGACCACAAGGCATTTTAAATGGATTGCCATAGCAACTGTTCAATTTATTCATGCTTGTGCAGGTTAAGCAATTCAGTTTATTCATGTTTATGCCAGTTAAGAAAGGTTTGATTTTAATTTGGAAGAGACAGATGTCATGTGCATGATACTTAGGACAGAAGTGAGAAAATTTTAACATTTATATTTTTTTTATCTTCAGAATATTCTGTTACAAATTGTTGTGTGAAATATGCATGTGTGAATGAAATATTTTCATATAAGGACTCCAAAAAATTCATTTGTTAGATATTTTATTATTGATGGAATAAAATATAATTATTTTATTTATCAATTTTTACTCTCAGTCCATTAATTACACTAATTAATAATAATGTTACACTAATTAATAATAATCATAATAATAATAAAAGTACTAGTAATAATAACAATATTTGTAGTAGCAGTAGAAGTAGTAGTAGTAATACTAATAACAACAACAATAGCAATAGTAACAATAATAAAAGTAGTGGCAGTAGTGATAGTAGTAATATTAATAATAATAGTGATAATAATAATCATAATAGTAACAATACTCAAACTTCTACATGTACATATGCACATACACACACACACACACACACACATACACACACATATACTCAAAACAAAAAGATGAAAAAACAGAAAAAAATTGTTATTCAATAAGCAACAAATAAATAACAATTTGTTTGACAGACTTATTTGTAAGAGCTTTGTAGGGAAAAATAAAACACTATTATTCTTGATCAGTAAACCATATTTCTGCCATGCTTAACTCTACAATATCATCCATTACAAATTACAGTGCTGAAACTAATACAGCATTGAGTTGTTCTGAAACTAATACAGCATTGAGTTGTTCTGGTCTAATGATACAAACAGTGCATATCATTATTAAACTTTTATACTGGGACTACGAAAAGCTGTTGTCAGAAACTGTAGATGACAATAACCATTCAGTCATCATGTATTGAATTATTTTAATATCAAACTGAGGTGAGATTCAGGTTACGAAAACCTGAATATGACTTGCATAAGCCTATTCTGTGTTTTTAGAAGCTGTTTACAAAAGTTGATATATTTTTAATTGACAGGTGTTTAAATTATTGTTAATTGGATAAAGGGTATCTAATTCAGTTTGTTGATATGGTCCTGTTTCTCTAGATTTTCATTTTTCTTTTGTTTCTGTGTCATGGATGTTCCTTTCTATTTATTGGGAATCATTGGGAATTTATCAGAGCTAAAGGTGACTTTGCAGTATTTGAAGATGAATTTTTCTGTGGATGTTGGTAATTGCTTTTGTAGCTGTGCATAATCTAGCATAATGAACAAGATTTTTTTAATGTTGTTGGCTTATAATATTTATTTTTGTTTTTTAATTTATTATTTTATTTTATTTTATTTGTTTTATTTTATTTTATATTGCTTTTTCTTTTATCCATAATCAAATATATTAAGGAATTTGGCCAAGTACATTTTAAAAAAAATCTCTGACTCTCTCTCTCTCTCTACATAAATATGGAATTTTGGCTTTAGTTGTGAAAGATGTTACAAAAGTGTGGGTTTTTTGTTGTAAACTTCTTTTTTAAACTCTCTCTCTCTCTCTCTCTCTCTCTCTCTCTCTATATATATATATATATATATATCTTTGTTTTTCAGTCGGAACAATATATACATCCTTGTTACAGAATGTTGATAATTTGTTTTTCCAGTGCTTTTTTGTTTTTTGTTGGGTTTTTTATGTTTTGTTTTGTAATGTGTTACTGTAACATCAGAGACCAACATTTAATGTCCGGTTACACCATGATGTTGTGTGCAAAGAATTCATTTATAGAACACAAAACAGACAATGAAAAATCTTATTCTGCCACAATTTTTTTTTAAATTTTTTATAATGAGTGTCTGGAATAAGGAAAGAGTGAGAAAAGAAAAGAAAAAAAAGAAGAGCTCCAAGAAAATAAATGAGACTTTTTTTTTTTTACTTTAATTTTTTTCTTTTGTTTTCTTTTTGCAATTTTTCACACTTTGATTTTCTGAGAATGAAAAGTATTGCCTCAAAAAACAAAACAACAACCAAATAAATAAATAAATAAATAAAAATAAAACAAAACCTAGTGACTAAACCAAAAGAACCCCAAACAAAACAACAACAACAACAAAAAGACATGCCACTGATTGACTGTAATATATTAAATGATTCCAGAAACTACAGATACCATTCTCTAACATGTTTCATCTCACAGCAAAATTAATTTGGCTGTTGCATGATACATCTATAACTAGACACATGTGGTGTAATCAGGTACTTTTGATCACTACCAGAGACTGATAATTTGATGTTTTAATTTAATCACTGTTTGATATAACCCGATATATCTGCAGTGTGTGGGCACATGTTCTTTCAGGTAAGCACAGATATTTGAACTTAGTTGGTGAAAATATTTAAAATCCTAAACCAGGTCTTGAGACTGTTGTAATACTGCAGTGCATTACTTCATCTTATATTATTATAATGTTATTATTATTGTTGTTGTTATCTTCATTCTCATCCTTATTATTGTTGTTATTATTATTGTTATTATTTTATCATTACTATTACTATTATATTACTATTAACTATGAATATTATTATTATTATTATTATTACAACTACTACTATTTCTGATATTGATACCTCGTCTGTCTGTTACTAACATTGCTTCTGCCATTACTAATACTAGGTATTATTATTATCATTATTATTATTACAGTTTTATTATCATCATATTTATTATTACTGTTATTATTGTCATTATTACTAGCTGTTACTCATTATTATATTATTATTATAACAATAGATCCTGAAAAAACAACAAAAAAAAACCATAAAAACTAAAATACATTAAAGTGATGAATCAAAAAAGTCAAGACTCAAAAATTAAATTCTGGATCAAAGACTGTTGAATATATATTATGTCATCAATTGGTAATATTAACATTGAAATATGCTGATACATGCAATATTTTATCATTAAATATAAATATTTCATACTTTCTAATATTTCATCTTTCTGGAATATGTATTTCTCTGTATAAAATAATGATGCAACAATATTATTTGTGCAGCTAATAAATATAATAAAAATGAAAAATAAAATCGAGTACATTGACTATATGACTACAGTTTTATCTTTCTATATCTGTCTCTTATAACAATAATAATGATAATAAAAATAACATAACAACAACAACAACAATAATAATAATAGATATTATAATAATGACAGTAATTAATAATGATGATAATAATAATAATAATAATAATAGATATAACAATATTAAATAACAAATAAATATTAATAATAATAATAACAACAAACAAAGCAAACAACAAAAACTCCTACAACTTCATGATCATCTATTGATAATATTAAAGTATGTTGACATTCTTTCATTTTTACTTTTTAAAAATAAACAAACTGAATAAGCAGGAACCAGTTAAGTCAAATATTTTGAATGATGGAACTGTAGATGTTAACAATTGCCCTCTTGTCACACTTAAAGTTTGTCTGAAGAGGTCATTAGTTAGTGTCAGATTTTCTTTTTCACCTGACACTTAACTCTTTATATCCACTACAGTTACTGTTACCACCATATGCTTAACACAGGTAGTGTGCCAGGTGGTGAGTTTTGTTACTGTAATGTTATTTTTATTTGAGTTAGATCAGCCTTTTTTATTTAGTTTGTGTGTGTGTGTGCGTGTGTTTGTGTGTGTGAAAGAGAGAGAGAAATACATATATATAAAGAAAGAGAGAGACTGAGAGAAAGAGTAAAAGTGAGGGAAAGTGAAGGTGAGAGAGCGAGAGAAAGAGACAGTGAAGGAGAAAGTGAGAATGAAATTGAGAGAGACAGAGACACATAGACTGAGAGACAGAGAAAACGAGTTTGACAGTGTTAAAGGGCATGTAACAAAGAGGCTAAAAGACAAATTTAATCTTTACATAATATGTGTTATGAAAAAAATTATATTTGTATCATGTTGGTTTTCATACTTCTTTAGACAATAAATATATTATTTTTGTTGATTTTAATTACCAAATTACTTTCATGTTGGAATATACTGTAACCTAATATACAGAATTTTATTATCTTTTTATTTATTTATTTATTTATTTATTTTTACTCGGTTTTCTTTGAACAATGTCCTCAGGGTATTCATGTAATATTTTCCAGTCTAAAAGTATTGAGAAATAGAGAGAGAGAATCAAATAATTTTTATTAATTTTTGTTAAATTATTGAAGCCAGTAATATTTAGTAAATTAATTTGAGACTAATACCCTGCATCATGTGTTTAACTAGAGTTTGACTATAACCTGACTTTGTGCTTGTTACAATTAAGTGGATGGATTATCAACCACAGAGTTAAGCATCAAACAGGGATGATATCTGCCTTACACAGGATGCTGCCAGGTTGTAGGTTTGTGATAGTTAATGGCTAACATATAAAAAAAAAAAAAAAAAAAATTATTTTCTATTAAAATAAAATTGTGAGGCATTGGGCGGCCATACATCCCAGTTGCTTGTAGCATATCAGCATTTAATGGTTAAAAAAAAAAATTATCAAAAAAAAAGCAAGGAAAAAAAGCAGACTGCATATTTTGAAAATAAGCTACAGTATTTCTAAATAATAAAGTCTGGTCACCAGACTGTATATTTCAAAAGCTAAAACATTTCTAAATAGTGGTGTCTAGTAAGTGAAAATTTCAGTTGCTAATCATGGCCAGTGAAATGTTAAAAATAATAATAATAATAATAATAATAAGCTGAAGAATTTGTAAATAGCAGTAGCTTGTCTAGACTTGCTAAAATAATAATAATAATAAATAAATAAATAAATAAATAAAAGTCTTTTAACCAGGATTGTCTAAGCAATGGAAGTTTGATAATAAGCTGTTTGTTATCAAGACAGAGGTATTAGGTTCAGTTTAATAATTCAGTTTGGATTAAAAAAAGAAAAGGTTTTTAAGTTCTTCTCATTTTTTTTTTTATATATATATATATATATATATATATATATGAGTTTCTTTATGATCTGATATCTGTTCATGATTTCTGGGTTTTTAATATTATCATTTTTATTGATTTATTATTTATTTGTTTATTATTATTATTTTTATTTACTGTTATTTATTATTTTTTTTTTTTTTTTTTTTTTCAATTTTATCTAATTGTTTTGTATCTATCTTATTTTTAGTTGTATATATATTTTTTTAGTGTGAGGCATTATGCAAATATCTCTCTTCAAGTATAACTGCTTGTTCTTACACAGCTATGGAAATTCTCTACAGTTAGGAGTGAAAAATTTAGTTGCTACTGATGTTCAATCTTTACTGGTAATAAATTATAACAGTAATATAACATCTGCATAGAGATTCATGTATTCTTTTTTTTTCTGTATTACTAATAACATCTTACAAAGAAAACTAATCTGGAAAAATAAAATTCACATGCATGTGCACACATACACATATTCACACACACAAATATATATAAAATGGTAAAGAAAGTTATGATGAAAATGTAATATGCATTAGCATGTTTTTATTATTATTATTATTTATTTTAATTTTTTTTTTTTTTTTTTTCATTTTAATACATGTTTTATTTTCTTACATTATACTTAATTTAAACATCTTTAATGATAAAGGATTTCTGCAGCTATTAAACAGTGAATGTACATTTATTTTATAAAAAAGAAGAAGAGAAAAAGCTTTTGCTTTCTAGTCATATTTTTCTAAATCCTAGGTTTTTCCAGTGCACACATGTAATCCAAAGACTGTTTCATGACTTTCATCACATTCACACCATAGTGTTATCAGCTGAACACACAAACATCAACGTGATATTTCTGTCTCTCTTTTTATTCAGGACCAGCAGTTAACCATGACCTTCGGACAAGGTCATCAGGGGGCAGCAGTGGGGGCAGTAACCATAGTGACATCATCAACCAGCTGGGCGAAGGGTCAGATGTCAAACACTTTCTTTCAGCAGAGGTCAGTTTTTGTGTCCATCTGTGTATGTGTGTGTGTGTGTGTGTGTGTGTGTGTGTGTGTGTGTGTGTGTGTTGTGTGTGTGTGGCATGATAATCTTATCATTACACTCTTTAGTCTGCCTGTTTGCTTCTGCCAACCAACACACTTATTGGCTTTGGGTAATCATGTAACCAAGCAGTGTTGCTTGTGTTTACTCTGTGCTTCTCTTCACATCTCTTTCTTTCTCTCTCCTCTCATCTTGCTCACCACCATGGGCTCAAACATTTAATTTAAGATATTATACAGTTTAAAAAACTTTAAAAAAAAAAAAAAAAAAAAAAAAATCAGACCCTTTCTCATTTCTAAGTAAACACATGTGCAGAAAGCAGCCTGCCAGATTTCAGGTAAATATATGTTTTGATTGATTTTTTAGAATTTTCTTTCATTTTAGTATTTGGTTTTGAAATTTATCCATCATTTTGTTTTTTCTTTCTTTTTAATATTTACCTCTCTCTCTCTCTCTCTCTCTCTCTCTCTCTCTCTCTCTCTCTCTCTCTCTCTCTCTCTCTTAACTATTTGTTTTTGATATTTAACAATCAGTTTGTTTTTATTTTTATTGTTGTTGTTGTTGTTATTATTATTGGTATTGATTTGTTTTAAATTTTGCTCTGAAATTAGTTAATCTGACCCCTTTACTGCTATGAGTCTGTTCTTGGGTAATCTTAAAATACACATATAGTGTTTTTCTAATTTACATAGAATAAAACACATCAGATCTTTTTACTTGAAAAATTATTATGTGTAAACTAACTTGAAAATAAATAATAAAAAGAGATGTTGATAATCATAATTTTGAAATAATAATAATAACAGTAGTAATAGTAGTAATAATAATAAAAATATAATAATAATAATAATAATAATAATAATAATAATAATAATAATAATAATAATAATAAGTAATAATAAATAAAAAAAAAGAATTATAATGACATAATAAGCATATTATTTTAATAGGTTTCATTTTATTTTTAAGAAAGAAACTGATAAATATTAATGCTGCTGCTGCTGTTGCTGCTGTTACTACTATGACAACTATTGTGAATAATAAAAAAACAAAAACAACAGAAGATGTAGTAACAAACAGAATACATCATACATTACCCAGATACATATCTATGCAGTTGTTTACAGAAATTATCTGTCTTTTTTTTTTTCTGTCTGTCTTTCTTTTATTTCTTTTTTTTTTCATCTTTTGTTTTCTTGTCATACACTCTCCTACATTCTGTCAGCTTTTATTATTATTATTATCATTATTGTTATTATTATTATTATTTTTTTTTAATTCACATATATTTCTTATAATTCTTTCTGTTTTCATTACTGGAAAACATATTACAACAAACAGTTAAAAACAATACTTAGCTCAGAAATGTGTTGTAATATATATATCTATATCCTGTTTTTTTGGATAAAACTGTTACTTTTCTTGTTTGGTTCAAGAATAGATGGCTTGTTCTTAGGAGATATCTTACTCAGGTTTAAAAAGAAAGAACAAAAAAGAAAAAAAGAAGATATAAAGAGAAAGAAATAGATAAATATTTTTAAAGAAATATTCATAATGTGAACTGAGAAATAATTATGATGTGAACTGAGAAATAATTATGATGATATGAACTGAGATATTGTTTAAAAATATTCATGATGGTGTGATTTGAAGTATTGTCAAAAATATATTCATGATATTTTGAACTGGGAAATATTCATGATGTGAATTGAGAAATAATTATGATGTTGTGAACTGAAGTATTTTTGCAGAAATAATTATGATGCGGTGAGTGAACTGAGAAATACTGACAATGTGAACTGAGGTGTTTTTAAACAAATATTTATGATTTTGTGAACTGAAGTATTGTTAAACAAATATTCACCATGTTGTGAACTGCTAAGCAAATATTTATGACATGTGAATTGTTTTTCTTGCAGCATTCAGATGCAGAAGAGACTGAGACTGATGGATGTTTAGACACGATGACAGAATCCGAATCACAACTCTCCTACGTTAGACAGGTTGGAGCCATCAGGAAAGCTGGGTTTGTACTTTAATAATTCGTCTTAGTAAATAATCATGTTGTGTGGTGGTGGTGTTGTTTTTATATTATTGTTATTGTTATTATCATCATCATTCTATTATTGTTATTATTATTATTATTATTATTATTATTATCATCATCACTGTTATTATTATTACTATTCTTATTATTTTCTTCTTCTTATTATTATTATTATTATTTATTATTTTTATTATTATTATTATTAACTTGTTATTATTTTATTATTATTGTTGTTGTTTTTGTTGTTCCTATTACTTTTCTTCTTATTGTTATTATTATCTATTAGAATAAAGAATAGAAACATAGAAACATTGAAAATATTTCTTTTAACAACAGCCAAGAAGAAAAAAAAAGCTACAACAAATAGTAACATAGCATATATTTTAGTAGAGATATTTTCATATAAAGCACATTGATTTGGATTTTTTCCATTGGTTAGTGGAAGTCAGACACTTGCAAATTATTTTATAAATTCTTTTTGAGAACGTGTGTCTTATTCACCAAATTCTTTAGCTGTTTTCAAGTTTACTGTTTTGGAAGTTACTAAATACACACACACATAGATATATTTACTGTAACTTTGTGAGTGTTACTGATATATATACATCAATAACACTCAAATTTACAGTTAAATGTGACTAATTTGAGGTAGGCCATTCAGACACTGATGGATTTTAACAATATATATCCCTGTGTAATCCTTACTCATATCTCATTTCTTTGTGCCCAGACCACTCTGTTTCTCAGCTCTTTAACAGGCAACTTACCCATGTAGATAATTTGTGTCTTGCCATTGTGACATCATTTGGAAGAATGATCATTCAGCAGAAGCCTGGGAATTTATCCATTCATTACATTTTGTCTTGCGATTGTGACATTGTTTTGAAGATTGATCATTCAGCAAAAGGCTGGAAATTTATCCTATTGTAAATTTTGTTTTGTATGCTAACATGGTTTTGAATATTGGATTATTTGAAAAGAATTCAGCAAAAGTCTTGGAATTTATCCTATCATTAAGTTTTGTTTTGCACAGTTAATTCAAAAGTCTTGGAATTTATCCTATCATTAAGTTTTGTTTTGCACAGTTACATGGTTTTGAGGATTTGATTACTGCAAAGAATTCAGCAGTGGTTTGGAATGTATCCTGCTATTTTCTCTTTCCATGTGCTGTGACATGGTTTTGACATGGTCACTGAATATAATTCAGCAAAAGCTGGGAATTTATCTTGCCTTGTAATATGACACAGAATTCAGCAAAAGGCAAAGAATGTATCCTATCAGAATTAAAAATTAATCACAGCATCACTACCCTTGCCAGTGATAAGTGATATTCTGTTTGTAATTCTATTTGTACTACAAGCCACTGTTAATAATAGAAACTGTTATGCACTTAGGAATGTGTTGAACTACACCAGTGTATATCAGTGGTGATTCTTTTCTCTTTCTTTTTCTGTTTTTCTTTTTTTTACCCATTATTTTATTTCTGATGCTAAATGTTGCAAGATTCTAAAAACTATTTTGTTATTGTTATTGTTATTATTATTACTGTTTTTACAGTTATGATAACATTTTTGTGCCCATTATGAATTATTATTAATTTTTTATTAAACAATTAATATGAACTGAAGATATATGTATAATAATATGTTGTTTTATTTCATTTTTATTTTTATTTATTTTTATTGTTTTTTATTTTGTCTTTAGTTTAATATAATTTATTTTAATTTAATCTTATTTTAATTTATTTTGATCCTTTTTAATTTTTTTCTTTTCTTTTCTTTTCTTTTTCGTTTATTTTTACAATTGTTTATTTTCATTTTCATGTAATTTTATTTTATTTTTAATTTTAATCTTATGTTTATTTTATTTTAGTTTTGTATTTTTTTATTTATTTATTTATTTATTTATTATTTTGATTTAGTTATTTATTATAATTATTATTATTTTTTTTTTTTTAAGTATCTGGTTTTAACAGTGAATATTTAGTAAAGATAAGATTATTTTAACTTCAGATGGCTGGTTGTGAAGAACTGGCTAGTTCACAAGAAGAGGAAGATTGAGTTGGCTCCAAGAAGAAACTGGAAGCGATACTGGGTGTGTCTCAAAGGAACCACCCTCCTTTTTTTTGACTGTGATGACGAAAGTGCCATCACCCAGAACAGTGTACCTAGACACATACTGGGTAACTTCACTTAACTAGCTACTTTATACTAGTATCTTTAAGTTTGAATTCTACATTATATTAGTATGTTAAGTTTTAGTTCTACTTTACACTAATATTTTAAAGCAGTTTAGATAGTGCAATAAGAGGTATGAGATTTGTAATGTTAAAGTTTTATTTTTCTGTATGAAAGACAAATGTATAAATAGTGATAGTGCGAAAAAGTGAAAGATTGAGAGTTACAGTGAGAGAGACAGGCAGAAAGACAAACAGAGACAGAAAGGTAGAATGAAACAGAAATGAAGAGAGTGATAGAGAGAGCTGGAGAGAGGGGTAGAGAGTGAGAGATGGATAGACTGAGAGATACAGTGATAGTGATAATGAGAAAGAGTGTGGAAGGTATTGAGGGAGAGACAGAAAGACAAACTGAAAGAGACAGAATAGATAGAGACAGAAAGAGACAGGCAGAGAGAGACATTGAAAAAGAGGTAGAGTGAAAGACAGAGAGAGTCATAGACACAGACTGAAAAAAGATGTTGAAATGGAGAGAGAGAGAGAGAGAGAGAGAGAGAGAGAGAGAGAGAGAGAGAGAGAGAGAGAGAGAGAGAGAGAGAGAGAGAGAGAGAGAGAGATGAGAACAAGTGTGCAAACATATAAGATGTTATAAAAGAACTGACACAACTATAATTTCTGTAATTTGCACAAGATTAAACATTTTGAAATATTTTAAAATATTTTATTTACTTTAACACATTTTGTGCAGTCTGACTATGAAATAATAGGATATTTGATAAAGTATTTTTATTTTTTATTTTTTATTTCAGTTATTGAAGGAGGGATAGCCCAGGCTGTACCAGAACATCCTAAACGAGATAACATTTTCTCTCTGAGCACTGCTTGTGGGGATGCTTACCTATTTCAGGTCAGTAGTACATTCAAGTAAATATTTATGTAGACTGTGGTAAGCTAATGGTGAGAATTAGTCCCTGCAAAATCTCGGTCCTTCTTGATGTGTGTGTTGTGTGTATATTTTTATGGGTGGTTGTGTGTATGTTTATATATTCTTATTACATTTCTGAAACAGAGCAGTTTTAAATCAAAAGTCTCCCTTTTGAAAGTAAAATATTGGGGTTGTTGTATAAGTAATGATTTATTCAGTAATTTCCTTATATAGAGAGACCCAAAGTCTTAATAAAAATTTAAAGTTACATTTAAAAATTTACTTTCATCTTGTTAAAAACAAACATTTTTCTGGGGGTTTTTAGGCTTCATTTCAGATAAAATGTTTTAAATATTGTTTAATATAAAGTAATTAAATCTTTCAGGCTTCATCTCAGAATGATTTAGAAAACTGGATCCGTGCTATACACTCAGCATGTGCATCTTCCTATGCTAGGCAGCATGGGAAGGATAACACACTCAAGCTGCTGAAAAGTGAACTGGAAAAACTTGAAGCAAATATTGATACAGTAAGACAGTAAATTACTGAAATTTAAATCATCAGTTGAAATTAATCTTTATTTATAATTACTTAACTACTGAAATAAATCTTCTTCATTTAATTTAGAAATTTAAATCATCAACCAAAATAAATCTTTGTTATTTAGAACTATTTAATTTAGAAATTTAAATCAGCAATCAAACTGAACTTTCCTTATTTATACCTACTTAATTTCTGACATCTAGATCATCCACTGAAATAAATCTTTCCTTATTTATAACTAATTAATTACTGAAATTTAAATCAACAGCAAAAATATTTTGTTTGCATGTGTTTATATGTTTATGTATTCATGTGTTTATGTGTATGATAAGGAAACTGTGTGTATATATATATGTTAAAGTTTCTTACGCAACCCAATTTTAAATAAAAAGTAAAACAAATTGCTTGCTCAACTATCCTTCAAAAGTATTAAAATTATTTACTATATTAAAATAAAAATAAATTTTCTTCAATATCAGGATGTAAAGATGAGGAAGATGGCTGAACTTCAGATGACTGTAGTTTCTGATCCCAAAAGCCGTCAAGCCATTGTGAAACAGATAGCCCAGTGGGAGGAGAATCTAGAAAAACTCTACGTTGACCAGTATCGCTTCCGATGTTACATCGCTTCGCTGCTTGGTACTGAGTTGACAAACCCAAAGGTAGGAAGTCATGGATTACTGGTTCTTTAATTAATTTCAGAACTGTCTGCATTCATTTTCAGAAATGTTTTTATTCAGTATTAAAACTGTCTTTATCTATTTTCTGAAAAGCCTATTTAATTTCAGAACCATCTTGATTTAACTATCATTATTCAGTTTCTGAAGTTTACTTGATTCACTAGTTCTTTATTTAATTTCAGAACTGCCTTTATTTAATTTTAGAAAAGTCTTTATTCCAACTCAGAACTTTTGATTTAATTTCAGAAATGTCTTTATTTGATTTCAGAGCTGCATGTAGTTCATTGTATCTGTTGTTCAGTTTCACACTCCAGCCTGTACCCCCACTTTGCATCAAAGATAGAGAACTGCTTTTCCCTCTACCAGAAAGTTCATTTAAAAGACTCTTTGCTAAATAATAAAAATCTACTATTCTCTGAAGACCAAAATACCAATTTAATACCCAATGGCCCACTTTTGGCTATCAAAGATGCATAAGTGCTTTGCTGTCAAACAACATTTATTTAAGACTCTTTTTTAAATAACGAAAACACTGTAGATTTTCTCCAAAGACCAAGACACCAGTTTAATACCAGAAGCCAAACATCAAACAGTCAATGATAACTAAAATGTATCTCTTTTTTTTTAGTGCCACAGATAGAATATTTATATGTAATTTGTTCATTATTTATATAATTTTATTTTGGATCCTTGATAGAATATCTATATGTAATTTAATTTCACCATAAACTGCATGATTTCATTAAATAAATATAAAACTATTAAAACTCAGTTGAATGTCATTTACTTCTGCTGTTGTATTAAAAAATAATTCTAGCCTAGAAAAAAAGAAGGACAAATTATCTGAAAGAGGTACAGTGACATTAGATATGACTGCTTAAAAGCCAGGCTATCAGTAAATGTTTGTATATGACAAAACTGAAATTATAAATACAGGCACTTAAAGGCTAACTTCTGTTCCTATGACAAGGTCATTAAACAGATTGGTTGATAAAGAAGAAGTTGCCTCTTAACCATTTCAAACATACTATACTAGTAGTTGGTTTGAGTCAGTCAACCATCTTTTGATATTATTTTAATGTCACCTTTGCACTATTTATAACATTTTTAGTATATATTTAAATATATGCAGTTGTATACTGTATATTGTAATAAAAAGAATATAGGAAATTGGCTACAATATACTTTATTTAGGTTGCTATAAATACAGGTAGTTGTTTTTATTCGGAATAAAGAAAAAGTTTAAAGGAAACTCCAACTTTATTTTAATTTGCATAACTGTAACATAAAAATACAATCCAAGACAATGATATCATGTACAACTGGGTTCACAATAAAGTACAAATTTATAGATGAAATATGTAGAATGGGGATTGTAATCACTAGTACTTTAGGATGCACAATAAATACAGATTAATAGATGAAATGTCCTGGAGGCTGCAAACCCTAGTGTAGTGAATAACATTTTGTACTATGGGAAGCAGAATAAAGTACAAATATACAGACAAAATATGTTGTACTGAAGATTGTAATCCCTAGACTGGTTGAAAATCTGTTTGTAAGTCTGTGTGGTCTTTAAAATACCAATTTATAGTTGAAATATGTTGTAATGGAAATATAGTACTGTAGTACAGTTAATCCTGACTGACTGCAAAAACAAGACTGAGAATGGGAAATGCAAAATAGGAAGCTTGATGCTGAGACACTGCACTGTCATTTTTTTCCATGAGCGACATTTTGGTAACTGCATAAAATACCAACTTTTAGTAAAGCTGTTTGAAAGTCTGCATGGTCAGTTTATAGTTGAAATATTAGTCTTAGAGATTGTGAACGTTGGCTTAATGAATAAAGACTGTCCACAGGAACAAGACTGAGAAAGGATAATGCCATTTTTTCCATGACAAAAGTTCTCATAACAGTATAAAATACCTACTGGTCTGAGAGCTGATTATAAGTCTAAGTGGTCATTAAAGATGTAGCTTTATAATTGAGGAGCATCTGAATATAATAAATGTGTATTAAAAGATATTATATTTTAATTTCTAGGTATTGCTTGCCAATGCCTCCAAACTGACCAAGACAACTCTGGGTCGACTAGGAATCTTCACAGTGACATCTTTCCATGCTCTGGTGTGTGCCCGAAAACCATTACTACTTCCAAGTATCTATGGCAGGGGCTCTCAGAAGGGGGGCATGTTGTCACCCAAATCTGAAGTGGCACACAAGCCACGGTCAAGGACTCCTACGGCTTTAATGGATTCCACTGTCAACACAGAGTAAGAAAAAAAATAGTTATATATATATAAAAATTGCATTATAAAATTTGATAATAAATTAACATTAATATGTTTGCAAAGTATTTATATAAAATATTTTTTAAATGACTTACATTTAAATTTAGATAATCAAATTCTATTTTTTAAAATTAGTTTGGAATATAAATTAAGTGTGTAAATTAAATATGTTTGAAAATGACTTACATAAAATATAGTAGAAAATGATTTACGTAAAATATATTAAATAAATACTTGTATAAAATATATTTGAAAATTAGTTACATAAAATATATTACAAAATGAGTTACATAAAATATATTTCAAAATTACATAAAATATATTATAAAATTACTTAAATAAAATATATTACAAAATTACTTACACAAAATATATTTCAAAATTACATAAAATATATTTGAAAATTAACTAGTTTTTCATTAAATAATGTCTTCAAATTAATAAAAATTAGAAAATACTGGTATGAACTGATACTGAAATGAACAATTTGATTTATTATTATTACTATTATTATTATTATTATTATTATTATTATTATTTATTTATTTATTTTATTTTTTTCTTAAAATAGATCAGTCTACAAAACAGGCTTAGAGAGGCTGTCTGATTCATTGGACAACATCACTGACATGTCAACTGATTCCAGCCATGGACATGAGAGTCTGTCTCGAATCATTCTACCGAATCAGCAGGTAGTTAGTTATCTTATCTACAGAGTTCAGCCTACATATTAAAATAATCTTCATAAAGACATGGTTTAAAACCATTGCCAGTATGTTACTATTTCTTTTTTTAAATGACACTGCATTGTTTAAAATATCAGTGGGATGAAATGTTTTTGATATTTATTTATTTATTCATTTGTTTGTTTGTTTGTTTACTTATTTATTTGTTTGTATGTATGTTTGTTTGTTTATTTTTGTTTATTTTTGTTTTTAAATTATTGTAATTATTATTCTTTTAAAAAATAAATGAAAACAGACATCAATGTAATGGTTTTGATGACATTTATTTGGCTATTTTAATTATTTTAAATTATTCTAATTATTATCCTTTTTCAAAAACAAAAAAAAAAAAAATTACCAAAAAAAAAAAAAAAAAAAAAAAAATAAAATTAAAAACCCCCAAAACACCCCCAACCATAACATATATCTCTATAGCCTTTTTGTTGTATTTTGTAAATTATTTATGTTATTCCTGTGTAGTTTAAACTGACTGGGTTTATTTTATGAAAAATACAGGTTGTTAGAAAACACAAAACCAGTGAAATACAGGTACAATTTTATTTTGTAAAACATTACATACCACATCTCTTTAATAAAATATTCATATTAAGGTGGCAGGGTTATTATTATTATTATTTTTTTATTTTCCTTATTTTCTTATTTTGATGAATTTTGTATTGTTTCATAAATATATATATTTTTTTTTTTCTCTGATCTTCTTATTTTTGAAATATATTAATAAATTGAATACCTGGATATGCATCTATTTCTTTGATTTTCTTTCCTGATATTTCTTGATTTCCAATTTTTATGAATTTTGAATTTTTTCTTAAATACATTTTTAATTTTGTTTTCTTATTTCTTAACTAGTTTATTAAATACCTGTATGAAATTTTATCTATATCTTAAATAAGATGTAGGTTATTATTACCTTTATTTTGAATATTCTTTAGGCTGTTTTTCTGCATAATTTTTAAAATGAAAATATCTTTATTGCTCTTTCACAAACAAGATTAGTTATACATATCATTCAAAATTCTTTAATTGGCATACATCAAATACAGATACGAAATATTTGATTTTATAACACCTTCCTCTTTACATATTCTTTTATGTGTTTAATTATTTACTCTTTATTATGTAATACTATTTTTATATTTTGTTCCTGACTAATACTGATACATATTTTAATATTTTAAATGTATTATTACATTTAATTATAATATAAATATAATTAATATAATTTTAAATCAATTTTCAATAACAAACGTTTTTTTAAAAACCCCACAAAAAACAAAGAGCAAGAAACAAAATAAAACAAAGAAAAAACAAATAGTCAATAACATTTTGAATATACTGTTTTTCATTTATTAAGTTTACACATTTAAAAGTACTACTACACACTGAATAAATGGTACATATATATATATATAGTTTAATAATATTTTAAATGTATTTTAGCTTGTTGACTAATATAAATTTTTCACAATAATGGTTTTAGTTATTAAGTTTATACTTTAAATATTCTGTTGCATATTAACTGATAGAGATATATTTTTATAATATTTCAAATGTACTGTTACATGGTGATTAATATATATAGATACATGTTAATAACATTTCAAATGTACTTTGAATGTGATTATTGTATGAAGATGTATTTTTATAATATTTAAACACCTGTTGCCTAATATAGTTAATAATGTTTCAAATTTAATAATTTTTGATAATATTTCCAGTTTTCTTATGCATGTGACTGATGTAGATATATATATATTTTAATAATATTTAAATGCATATTGACTAATATAGATATAGTTTAACTTGTCATTATAGTCTTATACTTTTCAGACAATGCTGGTTGGGATAGACAAGAGGACAACGGTTCAGAACTTACTGGAGACAACTTGCAATAAGCGACAACTGAATCCTCGTGACCATTACGTTAGAATCAAACCACTCGGATCTCTTGACGACAAGTTTGTTATACCAGAGAGACACCAGCTGGTTAAACAGCTCGTAAGTGTTTTTTATCTGTTTAATATTTTTAATTAACCCTTTTCTTGCGTTAAGCAGACATATCCACTTACAATTGTGATACCAATGACAATAAGTTATATATGTAAGTGTACACATGTGCGCACACACATGCACACACAAAATATATTAATTTGGTATTTGTTAACTTTCTAATTTTTTTGTCATTGTTTTTGAAAGGATTATATTTATCATCATCATTACTTTCCATTTAAATTTCATTGCAGAAAATATTAATGTCATATAAAATAATTATATATATTTTTTTTTAAAAAGAATAGAAAAAGAAAACAGGAGGAAAAAGATTTGAATTATTTATTAGATTTTCTGTATGTAAGAAGGGAGATAACTAAAGCCAGAATTTAGAACAAATCAAAAGGTTTCTTATGATTTTAAGTTTTCAGAAACAAAACAATCATTAGGAAATGTATTTGTAAGTTACATTTCAACAATAAACAAATAACATTTTCTGAAAAGCTATAAAAAGTATTTATTTGAGTCACACTTAATATATGTAACATTTTAATTTATTGTTTTCTTATTTCTTTGATTTCATTCTTTATTTATTTATTTTACTAATTAATTAATATTTATTTATTTATTTTACTTTCTAAATTATTATTTTTTATTTCACTCTTTTTATATTTTTATATTTTTAATAATGAATTAGCTAGTGTTGATAAATTATTAGTTGGTGACACCTTTTCTTTTGTTCATTGTCTTTTTTACTTTTATGAACACATATATTAAGAGTGACTTACTTACTTACTTACTTACTTACTTACTTACTTACTTTATTTATTTATTTTGTTTATTTATTTACTCATTAACCTATTTATATCATTTTATCTTTTTATTAATTTATTTGTCTGTGTGTGTCTTTATTTTGTTTATATATTTATTCATTTACTTACTAACTTCTTTCATTTTCTCTTTATTATATATTTAATTATTTATTATTTAGTACGTGTGTGTGTCTGTGTGTATGTATATATAATATGTGTTTATCTATTTATTTATTTATTTAACTGTTACAGAGATATGAAGCTCTGGAGGTGTGTCAGAAGAGTATTTTTCAACTAGAGTTGACCAAACTGACAAAGGATGGTGTGTTTGGTTTTGCTGTGGAAGCTGAGTTGGCTGAAGACTTGGACAGAGATGATGAACTGCGTGTGTATGTCTGTGAAATCACACCAGGGTCAGTTGCAGAGAAACGAGGTAAGAAATGACACTTTGAAAATTTGTTTAGGTAATATATATTATGTTTGTGTTTGTGTATATATACATGTATTTGTATGCATGTACGTAATGAGGATGCGTTCTCTGAATATATGTTTATGTGTGTGTGTACATGTGTTTGTGTGTCTGCACATGTTTGTGTGTATGAGTGTTTATGTGTTTTTGTGTACATGTTTGTGTGTCTGTATATACATGTGTTTGTATATCTGTGTATGTACATGTGTTTGTGTGTGTCTGAATGTGTTTGTGTGTTTGTATCTACATGTTTGTGTGTCTGTATGAATATATATGAGTGCATCTGTTGGTGTTCAAAAATTATAATTTCACATTCATACACTGACATTCTTTGTTGTTTTTTTTTCCAGCTTTGCAAGTTGGAGATGAAATTCTAGTGATAAATGGTAAAATTGTGTCAGAACTGGACATGGTGTACATTGAGACACTGCTACATGAGTCGAGGACTTTGTTTTTAACAATACGCTCATTTCGCACCAAACCACCTACGACTGACTTCATCACTGATCATGCAAACACTTACATTGACAACATGGTGTGCCCACCACCCCCTAGTCAACCCCGCATCACTGAGAAACTTATTGGTGATCTGATTGTCCCTGCACCAGCATCACCTGTTGGTAAGTGAGAAAGATGAAAAAAAATAAAATAATAATAATAAATAAAAAATCTTCCCAGATATTATTGCTTTACATAATATTTAAACTTTCAGAAATTAATATATCCTTTTCTTTCTTTCTTCTTTTTCAAAAGGTGTTTGCCTATATCTGTGTGTATATGTGTCTGTGTGTGTGTGTGGATAACAGATAATATTGACAATAGAGATAGAAGATGCATTTAATGCTGTATTAAAATTTAACATTTCCTGTTTCATGGGCATATTGTCATCCCAAAACCACTACACAATTTGAGTAATTTTAACATTTGAAATTAGATGATGTGATTTTATTCTTATCTACCTTTCAGAAGGAATAAAAAGATTATTATTATTAATATTTCATATTTGCAATCATCCTTTTGTTTGTGTAAGCAAGCTGTGTATGCGTGTGAGTGTGAGAGAGAGATAAGAATTTTAGTGTGGGTTTTTTATTGACAATAAATAGTATAGTTAATAATTTCATCTTTGCTATTTGCAGTGATTCTTCTGTTTCTGTGTTATTTTATTATTATATTTTTTGTTTTCTACTAATGATAAATAATATATTCGATAATTTCTTATGTGGCATTGTCAGTCATCCTTCTGAGTGTGAACGTGTCAGTTATTGTATTTACATTTTTTTATTTTTTCTTAATGATAAATAATATATTAATAATTTCATATTTGCAATCATATTTCTGTTTGTATGTGAGTATGTCTGTGCTTTTTATTTAATAACAATTTTACTTTTTAAAAATATTTGCTGTCATCCTTCTGTTTGTCTTTTAGTGTGTCTCTTTCATTTAATTATATTTTTCTTTTTTAATGATTATAAAAAGTATAGTTAATATTTTGTTGTGTTTAAACAGGTGATGAGGAGAAGAAAGATTCTCCTAAGTTAACCAAACAGGGCATCTCTACAGATCAGATAGATGCTCTACTCAGGGTAAGCATAAATAAAATTATATAATTAGGGGTTGTATATATGTTTGCGCATGCACACACCTAAATCATATATGGCTGAGGTTTTATACATACAAATATGGATGAACAAATCTATGTACAAATACATAAATATTTAATTTTCATTTAAAAAGACTGTCAACTTTTGTTCCAGTTCAATATACACCAGCATCATTTATTCATTTTCATATTTACATTATAAATCAAAGCAGTTATACTGAGATGTTTTTGTTTCCATGACAACAGGGTGCTGAACAAGTGACGGCTATCTGCCGAAATTCCAATGGGTCAGTGCAGTCACAAACATCGGCAGGAAGCTGTCCTGTGAGGACCCTCAGTGCTGCGCAACGACTACGCAAAGTCATCATGGAGCTTATTGAGACTGAGAGAGCTTATGTTAAGGTGTGTGATTTATGCTTTATTTCACATATTAATGATTTTTGTATGTAATGTTAAATCTATCTTTGTGTGTGTTTTCATGGATTAATTATTATTGAATAATTGTAATAAAACAGGATATAACTTTTCTAGACTAGTCTTTTTAGTTAGCAGTTAAGGATATTGTAATTGAACAGTCTCATTGGCATGGATATTTCTTTCATAAACTGGTAATAACTAGAGTTGATTAAAAAATCAACTTTTAAGGACATATATATATATATATATATATCTCTTTTTTTGGGGGGGGGTCAAAGACAAACATCAGATTTATTAAATTTGGATCTTGAAAATCACTCAGTATTTAGATGTTTTTTAATTGTCATTCTTATCTTTTTTCATTTCTTTTTGATATATATATATAATTTTTGTGTTTGTCCATATGTGTGTCTGCATGTGTGTATATGTTTGTTGGTATGTGTTTGTATAGTGTATTTGTATGTGTGCATTTGTATATGGATGTATAGGTAAGTGTATATGTGTTTGTGAGTGTTCATGTTTATATGCATGTGTTGTGTATTTAATTAATATTAAACATTTTTTTATATATATAAACTCAGGATTTAAACTGTCTGATGGAGAGATACTTGGTACCACTGCAAGATGAGACATTCCTGACATCAGATGAAATCAACCAGCTTTTCGGAAACATTCAAGAAATTGTTCCATTTCAGAGACAGTTTCTTACCAGCTTGGAGGAGGCCATTGAACTAGAGAGTGATTTCTTTACCACCACTGACCCCAAACAGTTCAGAGTAAGTGAGAGCGGTAACAGTGTTTGTGTAATTCATGTTTCTTTGAAAAAAATGTTTTGTATGTTGGTAGCAATATAAACACACTGAGAAAACAATTAAGAATTTTAAATTCACAAACAGTAGTATTTATTTATGAAATAAATGATAATTTGTGTTTATGTTTTCAGAGAGTGTTGTTTTCTATTGGTGGATCTTTCCTCTACTACGCAAATCACTTCAAAGTGTACAGCTCATTTTGTGCTAGTCATTCGAGATCTCAGAAAGTTCTCAATATTGGTAAGTCTTAATCTTCTACATTTATCTCATATCATTCCATGTATACTAAACCTTTTACAGTAGAATTATTTATTTCATATCATTTCATTTTGCATCAAAATTATTTTTTCATATCATTCCCTGCATATTAACCCTTTTGCATCAGAATTATTTTTCTCATATCAATCCATGTATATTAACCCCTTTTGTATAATGTCACTTATCACTATATATGTGTGTTTTATACATGCACTATACATATGTTATTTACATATATCTCTATATAATATGTATTTTATACATAACACTATATATGTTTTGTAAATATATTTATGTGTATTTTACACATGTAAAGTATATGTGTGTTTTATACATGTACTGTATAGTGTATATTTTATACATGTAAAGTATGTATGTGATATATATATATATATATGTCATTGTTTGTGTGTGTTTCAGATGGTAATGAGGAAATGAAGAATTTCCTGAGGGCTCGAAACCCCAAACAGCAGCACTCTGCCACACTGGAATCATTCCTAATCAAGCCAATTCAACGAATTCTCAAATACCCACTACTGCTACATCAACTGTGTCAGCTGGCACAGCCAGACACTGATGAGCATCATCATCTCACTGGTGTGTATGTTGTAGTCATCTGTGACATTCACAAACACTTCTTTGTAATAAGGTACCAAAGTAGTAAGGTATCAAATTAGTAAAATGTATGTATTTTTACATTTTCTGATTGTAGAAGCACTAGGAATGGAAAAAGGTAAGGTTTTTATTATAAACTGTCTGTATTTTTACAGTATCTGATTGTTCAAGACATCAGAACAAAAAACAAGAAAAGTGTAAAGTGTGACACAGTTTTAAGTCAGGTGTGTGTGTTGTTCATGTTGTAGAAGCACTACGTGGGATGGAGGCAGTTGCTGAGCACATCAATGAGATGCAGAAGATCTATGAAGAGTACGGATCAGTGTTTGACGATCTGTCCAAGACTTTCAAGAAAGTCCATCCACACAAACAGGTAATTCCACAGTAGTGTTGTTTTAGATTCACCACACGGCCAGTATTTTTTGTTACACTGACAAGTGCAGAATATTTTATACAATTTAATGTGTGTAGGGTTTCACTGTTAGGGGCTGATTATTGTATACAGTTCAACAAGTGCAGTTTTCCCTAATTCAGTCAGTTTTTCACTGACAGGTGCATATTATTTTATACAATTTATGGACTGCAGTCTATTTTTGATTGAAGCAGTTTTTCATTGAAAGATGCATAACATTGTAAACAATTTATGGAGTTTTGTTTTTCATTGATTAGGTCCATATTTTTTTAAATACAATTTAAAGAGTACATAGTCTCATTGATTGGACCAGTTTTTAACTGACTGGAGTGATTTTTCACTAAAATATGCACATTTGTTTTAAAGTACAATTCAAGGATTGCAGTTTTTCACTGAATAAACTGACATGTGAAAGAGTTTTAACTGATTAGGGGTTGTGTCTGTTTCAGCCGGTTGATCTGAGTGTGGGTGAACTACAGATGTATGGCATGGTGGAGTGGTGTAACATGCTGGAATACTTGGGCAAGGTGAAGAAGACAATGGACTTTGAAAACACAGTGTTTGTTTTTAGAAGCGGAGTTGTCTTCCTTTGTAAAGAAAGAGCCAAAAGAAGAAAAACAAGGGTATCCTTACTAAACAGTTTTGTGCTTAGGGTTGTTAATATTTCCAGGTCATTGCTGATTTTTTCTTTTAATTAAAAAAAAAAAAAAATTAGTGTGTGTGTGTGTCTAAAAATTGGGTTATTTTACAGTAAATATCTGTGTATTCCTGTATATTTGTATCATATTATTTGTTATTTGTCAAGAATTAAATAGTTCAGTGTATTGTATAAGTGTACATTTGTTATTTATGGAATACTAATCAGTTAAATTTACTTTTTACATCTAGTCAGTACCAAACAAAGGTTCTGATATGTCAGACACAGTCGAACGGTTCCGCACTCTAATTCCCACCCAGGAAGTGCAGGTGCGTGTTGGGAAGATCAGTGACATGGACAGACATTACTGGTGGGATCTCATCCACTCCCGCTCAGACAGTGATGGGCGGCCAGAAAGATTGTACCAGTTCTGCAACAGGTTAGAAAATTGTCATCTCATGTTGTGTAATAGTAATATCTTTTCTTTTGACATCACAAGAATACTTTGGTTAATTTTAGAGGTTTGCAGGTCTAAATTAACCATGGGATTTTTACCACGGAATATGTGATGATTTTTAGTAAAATTTATGTAACTAATCGGTGAAATTCTATGTGTAGAAATACAATTATTTATCTTTTTGTTATTGATTAAATAATACATATGGTATATCTATAGGAGATAGTAGTGATAACAGCAGGAATATTTTTTTATGTTAATTTTACATAGAAAATATGATGATCTTTTAAGGTTGGTAAAGTGTATGAGTTACAGTAGATTTTTTATTATGACATTTGATTAATATTAGAGGTTGAGTTTTGGGGTTTTTTTTGGTATTAACTAAGGAAAATATTATGATCTTAAGTAAATCAGTTCTATAACAGGTTAGTGAAATGTTGTGAGTAATATTAAATCATTTTATATTTTTTCACAATAGGCTATTACTATATGAAGAAAAATGATTTACCTTAAACTATATCTTGTTTGTTTTATATTACAGCACACCAGAAGCTAAGGCAGATTTCATGAAAGTGATTCGACAAACTATTCGAGAAAACGTCAGAAAAATGACGCTGCCTGCAAATCGACCGGTGCAGCAACCAGCAGTAGTGGGCAGTCCAAAAACAACAACGAGACTGGAGCAGATTCCAAGCATCAACAAGAAGAGGACAAACCGACCACTGGATCCTGAGAGGCATTCGATGGACTTTGAGGAGAAATACTGTGTGATAAGCTACGACAGTTCGTTCAGAACTCGCAGCAAGACTATCGGCGATCTCAATGAAGTAAGTTTAGACGAGACTACTTCATATAACACTGTTGTTGTGTCTGAGTCTCAGATACCTCAGAACCAGAGTCCATGCTCCTCCAACTCAAACCTCAGCGGATCAAGTCACAGTGGGTCCGCCCGACTCCTGTATGCCAGTGCCAACCCTCTCAGTTACTCCTCTGGTTCCGTTAATTCTCCAGCAGGCTCCCCTGTCTGGAAGCAGAGACCTGGCATAATGCAGGGCAGTCCTAAGTCTCTTATTAAAGATGGAAAAACGGGTATAATAGTGGGCGACCAGTCTGGTTCTCCCAGACGTAAGGACACTCAGAAAACTGTTGTGTTTGCCAGTCCTCCTGGGCTGTCAGGTTACAAAGATACAGAATGCTAAGATTTTTATGTCATTGTTTTTCTTGTTAATATGCTCATGTGATAATTAATATATATTTAAAATGTTTTAGTATTTATGTGTGGTGCTGTAGGTGATTCCGTGAGTGATGCTTCTTGAAGACATTGTGTTTCCTTTTTTCAGATATTGTGAACGTTTGTGGAATCACATGACTACAACAGGTCATGTGACTTGTATGGTGAGAACATTCTTGCCTGGTCTGGTTTAGGGGCTTGACATTTGTTTTTTTTTTTAGTTGTTTTTTTTTTATGCAAATTGTTCAGCATGGTTTCAGATATGTAGACTGATGGTTTATTTTTGAATTGTGTTGGAAATTTTTAAAAAATATATTTATTATTTTTTTTATTTCTATTATTATTATTTTTTTTTAATTAATATTTTTTTTTTTTTTTTTTTTTGGTTGTGGAAAATTTAAAGTACACCAGCCCAGTTTTGTGTACAAAATTAAATTTCACAGATTTTTTTTTTTCACACTGTATAATTGTCTCCCTACATTCACTGTTATTAAGTATGAAATGATTCTGCTTCTGTATGCATTTAAATTATCATGTAACAGTTGACTGCACAGAGCATGACAAAAACATCTTTACACATTTTGGTTTTTTAATATATATATAACATGTTTGTATCTGTAACATTGTCATTCTTCAACTAATTTATTAACTAGTCTGTGTAGAATAGTAGTATTTTAAAATGTTGACAAATACACATTTTTAAATATCATTTTATCATGTTTCATAATGTTGAGGTTATTTTTAATTATAATTTATCAACGCATAAAGATCATATAATTATTCACTTTTATTAGAAACATATTCTGTTGTTTGTAATATTTTTATTTATTTATTTTTTATTATTATTATTTTTTAAGTAGATGTTGTACTTAATTATTATCAGGTTCATTGTTGAATAACTGCAGTTAGTCTTAAAATATGGTATTTTAAAAATGTTTTTAAACTTGGCAATCTTTTAAAAATGTTTTTTTATTACTTTTTATTTTGTTTTTTGGGTTTTTCTTTTGTTTGTTTATTATTTAGTACCTTAAAATTACAATATTTGTTTATTGCAGAAGTTTATTATTATATATTTATTTCATTTTTTAAAATGTATTTATTTGTTTTTGTTTTGAGAGAGAGAGAGAGAGAAAGAGAGATTTCAGAAAGAACAAACACTGATGCCATCATCATCATCTTCATTATCATCGTAATATTTGTATATTCAATGACTAAATGTTTGTTAAAATATGATGTAAACTTACTGGTGATAACTCAACCACTGACAGCGAAGTTGAAACAAATTAGGCCAAAGGATATAATGTGCAATGTTTTTTGTTTTATTTTAGGTATATTTTCTTGTCCATATGATTGTAATTTATTGCAGTAAATCTTTGTTTTTGTTGTGGCTTTTGTGTTTCATTAGTTACGCTTTAATGAGTGAATGAATATCTGAGGTTGTGCAAACAATTAGTCTAAATACATTTTGTCTGTTTATAACAACTGACTATTCATGTTGACCAGTTACTGATTGTTTATCAAGATCAGTGTTTTCTAATAATAAAGTTTATCAGTAATAAATCATTGATTGTTCATGGAGATATATCTGTTTCTAACAATAATCTAAGTCAGTAATTAAGACATAAATAAATAAACAATTAAGAAAAAAGAACAAGACTTGGAAGTATACAAAATGTATTTATTGACTTCTTGTTGACATCATTGCAGGTTCACATTACTGGACATTGATAAAAAGTATGATAATTAATAGTTAGTGCAGTATAGCTGTCATTAGTAGTTGTTTTTAATTAATAACAGTAATTAATTTATTGTATGCTAATTACTGATTGCTGCAGGCAGCATATCTCACATTATTATTGCTCACTAAATAAATTACTGAACTTTTCTCATTTTATTTTACTTTATTTAAAAAATTTAGATTACAAATAGTCTTGTTGATCATTGAAATAATTCATGAGTGAATAATGATGGATTATTTATACAAAGCTATGGACTAAGGGATAAATAATAATAATGTAAAAAATAAATAAATAAACAGATGAAATGTAGACAGAATATTAATTTTAAATCTTCTCTAAGATTAATGATAATAATTTTTAAAAGGTTTTTGATGAAGAGAATTAGAAATTTTAAAAACTTGTTTTTGTTGTTGAAAAAATGACTTAATATGGAAAAGAATAAATTGTCTGTCTGTAATAATTTGATGACCTTTTTTTTTTTTTTTTCTTTTCATTTATCAAAGTTTATTTAGAATGATTGCATAATTAATGTTGTTACAATTATTAATAGATTTCCAGCTATGTTGATGTGTTTTTCATTGCCAATTCATCTGTTTAAATTCATAATTGTCACTTCTGATGTCAGTAGTGAAAATTCATTTTGAATAGAAATAATATTTATTTCTTTCAAAAGTGGATCCAGACTGGTTTTGTTTTGCAGGGGAGATAACTCCAGTTTCATAATGAAATGGAGACATGCTTTTGATGAACATGTAACACAGTTATGAGAATAAAAATAATTTTCTTTGTTGCATTTACTCTTCTTGGATATGTACTTGTGACATAACTATGACATTCCTTACATACTATAAAAAAAAACTTTAAAAAAAACCTTGTTTTTCTTTCTTTTTAAAATTTTAATTCATCTTTGCTCATTTTAGTCAAATTGCATCAGTTACCAGTAATGACAAATATAGCAGTAATGTAGATACAATTTAAAATTATAAGTAAAGAAAATACATTATAACTACCAGTCTGCTAAACAATTTATCATTTAAATGAATTTAAAAACACCCCAGCACAAAAAATGTATCAGCTTTTCAGCATATATCACTTTTAAAATACCAATTCAATTATAATAATTAGCTATTTGTATGTACTGTGTACAATAATAAAATTAATTTTAGCAAAAAAAATAAATTATAAAAATAAATAAATAAATAAATAAACAAACAAAAATCAATAAAAAGCAATTAACCTATAAGACTTTTCAAAACTTTCTCAAGAATGACAGACCTGTTACCTGTAAATACACCAGTATTGATAAATACTGTCTACTATCAATAAACAAGGGTAAATATAATTACAGGGAGGATCAACTCATTTTCCATAACTCTTTTTACCTGTTACAAGTGCAACAAAATGTTGCATAAATTTTGTTCTTATTTAATTTACTAGGTTCTTCCAGAAAACAGAATATGTAGTTAACAATCTGTAAATGACAAGCCAAAATAAATATCATTGATACTTGGTTGAAATGTGAAATTAAGTAATTTTCTTCTGTAGCCATGTGCCACATTAACTTTGGGTCAAAATACATAACAATTATCTTCTTTCTTTTTTTCTTCTTTTTTGACAGAAAGAGCCACATATTTGTGATTTAATACAATATAATAATTAATTCTGGTGTTGTTGGGTTTTAAAAATATTTTTGGTAGATAGAGCCATGTAATTGTAGTTTAATATAATATAATAATTAATTCAGATATCTTAATTGTTATTTTTGACAGATAGAACCTCATAACTGTGATTTAATATAATACAATGATTAATTTGGATTTTTAAACTATTATTTTTGACAGATAGAGCCATGTAATTGTTATTTTATATAATTTAATACTTAATTTGGATTTTTTAATTATTATTTTTGACAGGTAGAGCCATGTAATTATACAATATAATATAATATAATATAATAATTAACTTGAATTTTTTTATTATTATTATTATCTTTGGCATGTACTGATGATTTAATTTAATGTAATAATTAATTTTATTTATTATTGTTGTTGGAGATTGTCTTACAAGACTCAGAGATAAAGTACTGAGAAAACCTAAAGAAGAAACCTGCAGGTCAGGTCATATTTCATGTCATCACTTCAGTCTTACTTTGTAGTTGTCAGTGTTCTAGTCTATGAAAACAGTTATAAAATAAATTTATCACAAACATTTCTTTTCTTCATTTTTATTTGTTTTACAAGTGATAGAAACATTTCATCATAATCATGAACATTTCTTAATTTTTATTTAACAAGTGATAGAAACATTCCATCATAATCACAAACATTTCTTTATTTTTATTTATTTAACTATTAATAGAAACATTTCATCATAATTGCAAACATTTCTTTTATTTTATTTTATTTATTTAACTATTAATAGAAACATTTCATCATAATTGCAAACATTTCTTTTATTTTATTTTATTTATTTAACTATTAATAGAAACATTTCATCATAATCACAAATATTTCTTTTCCTAATTTTTATGTTTTACTAGTAATAGGAACATTTCATCATAATCACAAACATTTCTTTTCTTCACTTATTTAACTATTAATAGAAACATTTCATCATAATCACAAACATTTCTTTTCCTAATTTTTATGTTTTACTAGTAATAGGAACATTTCATCATAATCACAAACGTTTCTTTTCTTCACTTTTATTTGTTTAACTAGTAATAGAAAGATTCCACAATAGTAAAAAAAAAAAATAATATTATATGTTTAGTTTCATTCATTTTAATCCGAAAAGATATATAAAACATTATAAAATGTTCTGTCGCCATGATCAAAATAATATTATTCATTAGGAAAAAAATGTATTTAGAAAACGAGTGAGTCTACGAGGTTCTTTTTATTTTATTTTTATTTTATTATCTTATTTTTATTTTAAATTGATGAATGAATATTTATTCAGATGTTCTCTTCAACGTATTTTAACAGTAAGTTTCAAAGTTGCACCAGAAGATGTCGCACATCGTTTTTATTTATTGAGGCATCTAAAAGACAACTTGGATGGATAATTCTTACCATTTGTGTGTGTGTTTATACTGGTTTCAGTCCTTTTATAGCAGAATATATCCAATTTTTTATGAATGAAGCACAATCAGGTATTTTGGTTTAAACGATTTCAAACTATCTTAACATATGATCAAAGAGAAATATAATTTTGTTGATAACTAGTTATGAAATTGTGAATGGGTATTTTTCCGCGCGTGCATGCATGTGTGTAGGTGTGTATTTGTTAAAATAGCTTTCTCCAAAGAAAGATATTTAACTTATTTAATTCAGTGCCACTATAAATAACACAAACACTAAATAAAGCTTTTATCATTTTATTTTACAGGAAGATAAACAGATATACGTCAACCATAATCGACGTAGTTCTAACAGAAAATGTTTTATTTTTTGTAATTGTCTCAAACCCATGCAATTTATTTGCAGTACTTATAAAATCATTATGATTCACAGAAACGACCCTCTTCAACAACACCACAATTAATTGAAGAAATTTGCCGGTGTACATTCGTAATGCTTAAACTGAAAAAGAAATCAATTTGTTAGTATGAAATATTTAGTAAAAAAACATTTATTTAAACGTTTGACATCAACTATCAAACGTAGACATATTTGAATTATTTAAGCACCTCACTATATAATACAGGAACAAATGTTTAAGACCATACAGTCAGGATAATGTATGTAATATAGTGATATTTTTATCGTTATGACTGAAAAAGAGAAAGAAAGATATATGGTTTTCGTTTAGTTAAAATATACCCGTGCAGTATGAATAAATTAAAAAAAAAAAATTCTTTTTCACTCTCCAGTTATGTTATTGTTTTATTCAAATTTGATAAAAAGAAGTAAAAAAAAAGCGACTGTTAGAAATGACGTTCGAGAGACCTCACCGCAGATATTGCAGCTGACACATATTTCTTAATTATTTATTTATTTATTTATTATTATTATTATTATTATTATTATTATTATTATTATTATTATTATTATTATTATTATTATTATTATTATTATTATTATTATTATTATTACTTTGACATGAGTAGATACTACAACATATCAATCCGCCATGAAACATTTTTCCTATAAAAGGACAGAAATGACTGTCATTTTGTTTCGGTTTCTGAGATTTGAATTGCTTGACAGTAGATGTAAGATACCATTTTATATGTAACACGATGAAAATTCTTCATCTTAAATTAAATAAAAAAAAAAAATTAAATTAAATTAAATTAAAATAAAATAAAATAAAATAAAATGAATGAATGAATGAATGAATGAATGGCCTTCCGAAAACTAGATAAAGAAAAAGAAACCTACATCATCGAATGTTCCGGAATACTGTGTAGCAACTCCAGTTCCAATTAGAAGAGGATCCCAGCTGACTATTTCTACATACTCATCATGATCTGCACGTAGAAACGGAATAAAATAGAATAAAAATAAAACAAACCAAAATAAAATAAATAAATAAATAAATATGAATTAATAATAATAATAATAATAAATAAATAAAATAAATAAATAAATATGAATTAATAATAATAATAATAATAAATAAATTAAATAAATAAAAAATATGAATTAATAATAATAAATAAATAAATAAATAAATAACTGAAAATAAAAAATAAATAACTCTAGGAATTAAATACATTAATGATAATTGCAATAAATAAATAAATAAATGACGATGACGTTGAAAATAATGATAATAACAATAATAACATCAACAGTATTTATAACAATAGAAATGTTGAACAATTAAGATTTTGTTTCATCTGTATAAATAACTTAAAGCTGATGAACAAAATGAAGAGAAAAGAAAGAAACAAAAAGAAGAAGAAAAAATACTGACTGAGACTGAGAGTAAGTGGTGCTGGGTAACCTCCTGCTAAGAGAGGACCAGACTGAAACTGTACTTCTTGGTTGGTTTTACTAAAACGTACTTCTTGAGGTTGAGTCATATCCTTGGTTTAAAAAATAAAATAAAATATTTTTTATTTTAATAGTTACACCAGAAACATTCATACTTGGTTTGAATTCAAAACGTGTTGGAGTATTACCTTAAAAAACGTGTTAATGTGGTAACTTGTAAAACGTTTCACTTTATTAACTTAGAAAATGTGTTAAGGTATTAACTTATACGGCATGTCAATGTATTAACTTACAAAACGTGTTAACCTATTACATTACAAATTAACTTACAAAACGTGTTAATGCATTGACTAACAAATTAACTTACAAAACGTGTTAATGCATTGACTAACAAATTAACTTACAAAACGTGCTAATGTACAAAAATTACGAAACGTATACTTTATTAATTGACAAAACGTATTAATGTGTTCGCTTAAAAAATAAAAAGTATTAATGTTTTAACTTACAAAATGTATTAACGTATTAACTTATACGGCATATTAATGTATTAATTTACGAAACGTGTTAATGCATTAATTTAACTTATAAAACATTACTTATTAACTTACAAATTTACTTATAAAACAGGTTACTGTATCAAGTTATAAACTGACTTACAAAAGGTGTTACTTATTAACTTTTTAACTTAAAGTATTAATGTTTTAACTTAAACAGGCTGTTAACTTACTAGACCGGTTACAGTAAGAATCTCTGTTCTCGTAACAAATTGCAGTGTGACGGTATCCCATCGACGCAGCATAAGTTTCAGCTGGACCTTAAATAAATAAATAAAATTAAATAAAATTAAATAAATAAAACTAAAATAAACAATAATATAAAAATTGTTAAATAATATATATATGAAATAATAAATTAATAAAAATGTAAAAAAATTAAACAATAGTTAAAGTTATCCACTAATTCTAGAAGTTTTCACCACAGCTGTTGTTACTACTCCTAAATCAATAAATGTATTAGTAAGAAAGTAAATAAATAAATAAATAAGTTTAAAAAAAAAGAAGAGAGAAACTGAATGAATGAATGAATGAATGAATAAATAAATAAATAGCAAGGGGTATCTGCATCTGAACATACATTATTGTGTGTGCGTGTCTTTGTGTCTATGTATATTTACCGAAAACGAAATCACAAACTAAAATAAATAACCATCCGCAATATCTCGCACTAATTTCAGTCGATAATTTATTCGACTTAAAACAGTTTTAACTGACATATGTTAACTTTTCCTCGTTATAATTTAATTCTGAAATTTATATTTTATATCTATAATTTTTATACTAACTTCATTTGTTTTCCACGTAATCATAAAGCTGCCGGCGTTGTCGTTGGCGTTATTCGTCAAGACACTAACGCCTGTCATTGAAACAGGCATCGACGGCTGAAACACGAAACTGATGGAATGGTCACCTCTCCAGTCCTGAGCGGAAAATCGATACATTTTAAGCATCCCTGAACCAGAAAATGTAGATGTTCCGGTAGCCATAACAACCGACCCCAACGGGCTCACCTCCATGTACCCGGTACCAACTGCAGGCGTAACCCCGGCCGTGAAATCATACCACAGACTGACAGTGCAACCACCTGTTTAAAGAAAGAATAAATGTTTTATTTTTTAATATATATATATATATTATTATTATTATTATTATTATTATAAGAAGAAGAAAAAGAAGAAACACAAAATTAAAATAATAATAATAATAATAAATTAATTAATTAAAAAGCAAGAAAATTATGTTCCTAATGGAATCTAAATGTATAACTGACTGATATGCGAATATGAAATATATACATCAAACCATCTGGATGTTAACGAAATACAAAAAGAGTTATAATTATAACTACTACTGCTACTACTACTACTACTACTACTACTACTACTATTACTACTACATACCACTACTATCATTACTACTACTACTACCCATTACTACTGAAACGTCTATTACCACTACTACGTACCACTATCACTACTACTATTACTACCACTGATACCTCACCTACTACTAGTACTATTACTACTGCTACTAACGCTACCACTATATGACTACTGTTACTACTATTAGTATTCCTACTAATACTATTGTTATCGTTATATTTATTTCTGTTATTATTATTACTATTATTATTATCGTTATTATTGTTATAATTATCATTATTACTATAATTACTACTACTACTACTTGCAGCTACTATTACTAATATTATTGTTATTATTTGTACTTCTACGTCTATTACTACAACCGCTATCATTACTACTACAATCACTACCACTACCTCAACAGCACTACTAGTAATGCTACTACTATTATACTACTATTACTGCTACTACTCTATTATTACTATTAAAGTTTTTTGTTTTAATCATTACTACTACAAACACTAACACTACTACGACTACGACTACTAGTATTATCAATACTACCACTGCTACTACTACTACTACTACTATTACTACTACTTCTACCACTACTACAACTATTACTATTACCATTACAATCTTTGCTACTACTATTACCAACACTGTTACTACTTCTACCAGAATCACTACTACTACTGCTGCTACTATTACTAGTACTACTATTACTAAAGCTACTAGTCTACCACTACCACCACCATCACTATTACTACTACTACTTCTACCACTACTACTACTGCTATTACTATTATTATTACTACCACTGCTACTACTGCTACTATTACACTACTACAACTACTACTACTTAAATTCAGCTTTTTGTTTGAATCGTGAAAATCTGTTTAGATACGTACTTATCATCGTGACGGGTGTCACGCATAACAACACTGAGAGAATAATGGCTAAGACCCTCATCATTTTCCTTAGCGTTAACTGAAATAAAAAAATATATATATACATTATTTTAAAATGTTGGACATTTTTGTTTAAATTTTTATTAAATCTTGGAGAGAGATAGAGAAAAATGTAATTTTAAAAATAATAATAATAATAATAATAATAATAAAGAAAGAAAGAAAGAACAATTAAAAAAGAGAAAATTAACGGAATCGAATGAAGAAAGAAAATAGAAACCCGTAAAAAGGACTAAAACAAGGACATATAAATATGAATATAAAAAGTAAATGAAAAAAGAAAAAGTAAGAAAACAACGGTATTTTTTCATGTTTTCCACACAAAGCTATTTTAAATAAATTAATTGTTTCTGAACAGCGACAGAAGTGATTAGCAGTTCCGGGTTGATGATTAAAAAGTATTTAATTTTTTTCTTTTTTTTTCTTGATAAGTCAAATTTATATTTCATTCATTTCCACATAACTATCAAATATACAATCTTAAGTTTGTTTTTCATTAGAAATTGATGACAGGGCAACTAAGATTAATTTAAAAAAAAAAAAAAAAAAAAAAACTGCTGCTATAATCCAGACATTACTAATTATAAGTTTTAAACTGCAATATCGGAGTTTAATATCCGGAAAACTCTTTGGAGAATATGCAGTTTCCCCGACAATTTTAATATAAAATATAAACTTCTCTGGCGGACATTTTTTGTCCTGAACATCAGATAAAAATCAAGCAATTTATTTTAAGTGGGCTAACATATAAGTAAGTATCCGTGTGTTCAGCATGTACAGGACCCTTATTTTTATTTACATTCTGTTGTATTAAAATATTTCCTTTTTTCTTAAACCAAATAAACAAACAAACAAACAAGTAAATAAATAAATGTAAAAAAATAGAACATGTCCGTTTTCTAAATATTTATAATAATAATAATAATAATAATAATAATAATAATAAGTAAATAAATAAATAAATTAGAAATAAGGAAAAGAAAAGAAAAAACCCGTAGTGTCCTAATACTTGTTAAATAAAAATCGTCAAACCGTTTGTCTCTGGTTAGAAAATCGTTTTTCGTTCGACCATTTTCAATACTAACCTGTATCATTCGGACCCTATATAAAATGTTATGGTTCGCGCTGTTCTGTCATTATTAATACTAACATAAAAAGTACCCCTCTATTAATGAAAACAAATAAACAAATAAATAAATAAAAATAAATAATAGTAGTAGTAGTAGTAGTAAAACTTCTACTACTTGAATAATAACTACTACTACTACTGCTGCTATTATTACTACTACTAGTAATAATAATAATAAAATTTTGGAATACAAAATATTTGTTAGCTGATAATCAGAGATTAAAAAGTGTTTTCTTAGTTATTTAACAATTGTTTGACTGAAAAAACACACACACACACACACACACAAACACACAAAGAAGAAAAAAAGGTTCATCACAGCCGATGACAGAAACATCAAGTAATATATTCGATCTTCTAACAAACATTAAAATTATAAGCATTAATTACTCCAATACTATCATCACTTACCGTTTGTTACTATTATCTGTCAACTTTCTTCCTGAAAGTAAAATGTTGATTTAAACATCTTCCTACCCCCGACATCTTTATACTCACTCATTTGATAGATAGCAACGGTTTGATGGTTTGCCGATATCGGATCACGCCAAAGGTTACGCGACGTTTTATCGCGTTTTCGTAAGACCTTAGCCGATAAGACGTACGGTTACGAGATCACACAATTCCATCGTACCGTCTTCTCTCCCCGAAGGCAGTGAGTTCAAACTATCATATGAAAATATTGATCTTAAGATTGGAGGGGGGGGTGGATGGGGAAAGACAGGATTTCATTGCACAAAGATTTGATCGTTTTAATATTTTATTTTAAACGGAATAAATTAACACTTCGTGACTTGTTTATTTTGAACGATTGGAAACCTAAAGAGAGTGAAAAAAGGTGGATCTTGGAGCAACTGCTGGGACGTGAAATAGAAAAGATGTTCAATTCCAAGTAAGTTAGCTACTGCCAGAGGCAAGGTATCTGCAGTATCTACTGACCAGTGTGCATCATCCACTCGAACGTATTCAACCTGCTGGTAGCAGTTAACCTGTTGCTGTTAAAATTCCACAATATTCCGAGGCATTTTCTTTAAAATGATTACAAACTAAGACTTTTAAGTTACAACTTGTAAATGTTTTGGAAGCCTATGTTCTACTGCCTTGTGTTTCCCTCTTGATAAGGTGAAATATTCTGATCTGTATTCAAAATCTGTTCAGAATTTGTGTGAGTCAATGAAAGTTCTGAAATCTGACTTTCTAAAGTAATATTTTCATCAGTATCAAAGAGTCTTGTGACTTCATCCCAGCCTTCCTCTGTGGATTCATACTCCATTCCTGCAAATATTGCTGTTTTCTTCTCCAAGGAATTATTATCAGTCTTGATCATAGCTTGGTTTTGAAGAAAATGAAAGAAAAAACTCTGTGTCTAATAGAGACAAAGATGCCAAAATTTTGATATAAAACATCATGAAAATGTTGACCTAAGAGATTGACAGTGTATGTCAGGCATGTAATCTGTGTTAATTAGTTCATTGATAGATCAAATTAACAGAGTGCTTATGAAATTAAGGTTGTAGCCATTGTTATAACTGCCCATACCTCTTTCTGAACCTATTGCTTCGACAACAATTTGTTTTTCTCAAACTCCGTAAGTGCACTTATGACATTCTGGTTTAATATTTTTAGCACAAATATACTGATTTCACTGGAACCAAACTGTTGTAAGTGCAATCACTACTTTTTGGCATCAACAAATATTAGACCTACTGACATGACCACTTACTGTCCATAATCACTTACGACTGTGTTGTGCTGATTGATATCTCAGAAAGCTATTATACTGCTATCTTGATTCTTTGATATATAAAAGACTATACTACTGTACATGCACTGGTGGTAAAATGTTATTTTTGCAAAAAATGCACTTAAGACCTTCTGTTTTACATAAATTCAATTTATTTATTAAAGCAAATGTTTTATTAATATAAATTAATGCCAGATGAATCTTGAATAATAAATATTAATTTGATTCAATAGGGAAATAAATTTTAAACATTATATTGTTTATAACCAAGTAAAAATGTTAAGAATTTTTTTGTTTGTTTGCAAATTACCAAAATAAAATAAAAATATGGCTATGTGAATGTATCTAGATGGTAGCCAGCCTCATGAAAGATTAATGGATTGTAAAATCAGTATCCGTAAATGACTGAGAAAGCTGTAATAATTTTTTGGACAACGTAATGAAAATACAATACTTTATTTCATCAATTAAAAATAATAAATTGTCTGAGCTGATTTGTACTTAACGTGAGACTAAACATGATACATAATGCTGAATATTATTTCATTAACAATATATGTTTGTATGTAAACAAAGATAACCTGCTAGAAACAGTATCACAATTTTTGTATCACAGACATGACAAATATTAAAATAATAATAAATGTAACATAAATTTACCATAAAAAAAAATACACTAAATTCTGCATTACAGAAACACACAGATAGCTGGACTCTCAAGTAAATTTCATGGATGTATATTATCAGTGATGTACACTACATATACTTCTGTTATTATAAATGCAGTAATAAATACACACTTCAAAAATGAAATGACCTAACACAATTAGCAACAGTGTACAAGTAAATTTCATAGACATTTATAGAGTAATTACTGACACACAGTGTATCAGTATGAAAATTTCTGTTACTGTAAAACCAGTAATTATTATATACTTTAACAATGTCTATCAATAATGAAATGACCTAACCCAATTACCAATGTTGTACAAGTAAATGTCATGGACAACTATGAAGTTAATTATCACTATTGCATATACATATATAAAAAATTTGGCCACTATAGATCTAGTATTATTACATACTTCAACAATATCTGTCAACAAAAATCAATACTGTGTGAATAACAATTAAATGGTTATAACTATATTAAATCTGACCTTTGATACTGTAGAATAACAAGTAATTTATGTAGTAGAAAATTATAGAAATAATATCCTTAAAGTGTCCTTGAGATCATAACATCTGTGTGCTCATTTATGGCTTTTATGTTTATATGTATTGATAATCTGTTTCTGTATAATTCAAAGACAGATGTATTATGAATAGCTTAGATGCACACATAATATACTGTGTCTATTTAAAAAAAAATACTGTCAACCACACTATTGAAAAAGTAAATAAAATATTACTAAATGTAAAAAGAGGAATATAATGGAAAAAATCTGAGTTTAAAAAGTCTGAGTATTTGGTTTAAGAATCTTTCTTCACAGATGTGTGTCAGGTGTTTAGATATCTTCCACAGGTTTGGCTGACGTTTTCTCTGAAACAAAGAAAAAAAATTGTTTTATGATTTACAATCAAGTTTATGTATTTGACTAGAAAAGGGTTTTAACTTGCTGAACCACTGGGATTTTTAGATTTCAACCAGCGACACGTGAGACTGGTGGATCAAAATTCATGTTTCATGTGCTCTGCTGTTTAATGAAAAAATTAATTTTAGAAAGTTAATATATTAACTGAAAAAAGTGGTTCAAAATTTGATGGCCATCACACCTTTCCTGTAATATTTTCATTATACATTTATATAATAATAGTGTCAGGTTATTGTCTTTAACTAAATATTTATTAATTCCTATATTACAAATTATTATTAGCTATTTTAGTACAGAATTAAAACAAAAAAATAAACAAAACATTTTTTTTTTTCTTCCTTTTTTTTTTTTTTTTCTTTTTGACTGATTGAGTCCATAGCTGTGACATTAACATTTTCACATACCTGGGTTGGAAGTTTACTTTTCAGATGGTTTAGGTTTATCAGAGGTGAGACTGATGGGCGACCATGTGCACACTGAAATGGCAAATTGCACTTCGACAAGTTTTCTATCAGCTCAACACACTGTTCTGATGTAAGTGAGTCTCCAAATTTTACAGCGCCTGTAAATATATCTATTGTTCAATCTCTCTTATAAATGTTAAAGAAAAAATGCTATTGATAATATTAAATTCAGTATATACAATACAGGCCTGTACACCATTTGCCCCAAAAACTAACAAGTCCATCCATGGAGGTGTAGAAAAAATGAAATTAGTCTGATTACATGCATCATACTCATGTTGTAATGTGCAGTAGAAATGTGCTGTGACATAACAAATGTTGTTTTTTCCACGGATCATTTTAAGTTTTACTTCCCAGAATGCAGGAAAATACCTCTCCTGCATTATAGATTTTGAGGGCATGTTTCTGGACTCCCCTAGCAACTCAAGCCCTAGGGGCTGTCAACTAGGCCCCTCTCCCAATAAAAATGTCTGCACAGATGGGTCTGCAATAGTTTGATTTACTTCTAATATTTCATAAAAAGTTTTAAACCTAAAGTAATTTTTCGATCTAAAACAAATCTCAGAACACACATTTTTTTCTTCTTCAGTGTCACAGTCTATATGGACTTTTGTAACAACTCGATACCTTTTAAACTTTTGTAACAGTAATATATTTGGGAATCTACTGAATTACTGAGGAACCATATGCTCCCTGATCTAACCTACTTTGGGTGCCCATTGCACTATTTGTTGTTCCAGCTAATTATCCTTAAATTGTTCATCAATTTGTCACTGCTCTTCCCAATCTATGCGAAGGTTTATGTAAAAGTCAAGAACCAGCTTTTATTCCTCAAACTATATAATGTAATGATTTATTGGAATATTTATAGAATTATTATTACCATGACAAGCTTGTGAAGATAAAACTTTGTGTAACGTTTGTGGTAAATGATTTCTAGCTCCACCAGTGTTTTTCATTAACTGTAATAATAAAAGTACTGTTCACATTACAGAATGCCCAGTTGTTATTCCTTAAATGAAGACAAATATAATATGAGATTTTTTTTACTAAACACAAGAAAAGATTATTTCATTAACTGTAGTACAAATTTACTGATACATCTATCTATAAAGTAAAATAATTTTAATTCCTTTCTAAATATTTTTATCTCTGAAAAAATTAAATTTATTTTCAAATTAAAGCTTAGTTTTTGAGGTTATTTATTTACTTTATTACTTTATTACTACCATTATTATTATTTTATTTTTTCTGTAATTTTTTCTTTTTTTCTTACTTTAAATTTTTGTTGTTGTTGCATAATCATTCTAATTAATAAATGATGGATAAGTTTTGTTATAATTTTTAAAAACAGAACCATAAGATTGTATCCAAATTTCTATTACCTGAATATGATCTTTCAGCAATGTCTGTAAATATGAAGAAAAAAAAATATGATTAAGAAATACTGTATAAAATAAACAGATATGTTAAAAATAGCTATAAAACAATTTAAGGAATAAAATTAATAAACAAAAAATCAACAAAGAAATAAAAATGAAATAATCTTAGATCAAATGTCAGCAAATAAATATAATTCACTTTTACAAATTTAATCTGTACTTTTAAAAATTTAGTTTTGCCTTCAAACTGTATCACATTAACCTCATTATCTAACCTTTTACCAATATATTCAGAAATACACGTATATGATTTGCTAATAATTTACTGTTATTTATAACTTGAGTAGTACTTAACACATTGCAGATTTTACTGATTTTTGTAAAAATATATATTGGGAAATGGAATAAATAAAGAGAGTAATATATTAATATTGTCTCACCTCAACCAGTTCTATGGCTACAGAATCTCGTTTTCTTTTCAGCTCACTTGCCTCTCTCTCAACAATGCAAGCTGGAACACTATGAATATTTACTTGATTTTTACTGGTACTGACAAAACTGAAGTGAATACCTGTAAACACAAAATAATATCTACTGAAATTACATAGGCATTATTACAGTATGTAGGTATGTATGAAATATCCAACGTTAAAATCACTTAAATGTAACTTAATTACGTTCAGGCAAAATACAGAAATATATCTGAAAAGTAGTTGTAGAATAGAGCTTAGACAAACCTATTCTGTTTATTTCTGTTTGGAAAGAAGACATAAGTCTCATCTCTTCGTCTGTCATGGTCACTGTTTTTGGAGGGATCACCTGAGACTGTTTTATACAACAACCATCTACATCATCATCAATGTACAAATCTGCAAGTTACAGTTATTTAGTGTAAGAACATTGTGTTTTAACCAGCAACATGTTATTACATTATTCTGTTAACAACTTTATATATCTATATCTGTATCTGTATCTATTTCTATATCTCTATGAATATGTATGTATATGTAGCCAGGTGCGAGTGCACACACACACACACACACACACACACACACACACACACACACTCATGTTGTGGTATCATGTGTATTCCTCAGATGCCATTACTAATGACAGCATAAAATTAAAAGACATTACAAATTCAGATCTTCAAAATGTATTCAGATATAAAAATATATTTCATTAGGCATGAGCTGTGATTTACCTTCAGTTAGCTGTTCTAGTCTGACTCGTTCGTGGGCAGCATGCTGGTCAATCAGAACTATTAAACTAGGAACTGAAACAATAATTAACAGTTAATAACATCTTGTATCTGCAACTTTATAGATACAAACTTATCTGTAATGCAAACATATAAAGTTAATTTTTGCAAATCCTATTAAATTGTTGTGAAAACTGATGACAATAATGTTTACTGTGATAAATTTAATAAGTTGAAAACATAAGAAATTCTGTGACATTGTGTATTTTACCTTGTGTAGTGTTTTTGTCGTCAGTTCTAAGAACACAAGCAATAAATTTGTTATCAATCTGACCAAGTACCTGAAAATACATTTAAATTGTTATCAGTTTCAGATAAAAATGTATCTAAATATCATAAACAGTTATCTCCCATTTCTTCTGTAACAAAAATGCACATTTTAAAATGTTTTAAGTGAGATTTCAAATGCTTAAAGAAAAGAAATGATGAATAGCTTATTTATCTGTATCTGAGAAAGTACATCATCAACATAGATTCCAGTACAGTAATGAGATTATTTATCATTTAAAGAGTCACAAAACTTTCTACAAATCAGATAAACAAGACTTTGTACTTCCAAAACAGCTTAATTAACATAAAAAGGAGACATCTACATTTATTTTTAAAAACTTACTTTTACACCTTGCAGCATATTCTTTGTAAAGCGAGTTGGATGAAGACTCTGAAAATACTGTGTTGCTGATGCAATGCTGTTGTGAACCTCAGCATTCACAGCTACCTGAAAGTATCAATGGAAATATCCAAGTACTTCTATAATACAAAATCATTATCAAGCTGAAATAATTTTTTTTTTTTTTTAAATAATTTTTTTTTTTTTTAAATGAATTTTACAAATATTACTCAAATCTGAATAGAATTTGGGAAATTCCATGTCAAATCATTCAATGGGTTTAACTTTCTTTGATTCCGCTTTTTTTGTATTTAGCCCAGATCTCAAATATTAGCTCTGGAAATTTGAATAGCAAAAATAAATAGGCATGGGTAATTTTTTTGGCCCTGATAGTTCTGTAACCAGAAGAATGATTTTGATGAAACCAGTGTCATTGCAAAGACAATCTGATTCCAAATCTGTAATTATTTCCTTGACAAGTGTAAGGTTTGACTCTATAATGCACAAAAAAACAACAGATTTTATGTAATTTATATTTGACTGCTATGTTTTATTTACTGGAAAAATAAAAATAAAAACTTACAGAAGTACTGAATAATATCTGATGCTGTTTAAGGTTCAAATTCAAGAATTAGACATTTATGCTTAAAATCCCAAGTGTTCTTATATTTAAGAAATTAAATAATTAATCAAGCTGTGTTACAGGAAGGTATATACATAGCTATCAACAAACCTGTTTAGGTTTTTCAAACACTGGATTGATCCAAGCTGACAACAGATTTGACATGTCAGAACAACCTGTAAGATATTAAACAGATACTAGTAGTTAGCTTTAATATTCTTTTTTTTCACACCAGTTTGAAATTAATATAATCTATACTACAAGAACTCTAATATATATTACAATCATTAATGCCAAAGTTAAAACTGATAGCAAATATAAATCAAGTAACTCCAAGAAAAAGTGTAATTAATACAATGTATTTAGATTATATTCACAAGAAATAATAGCCTCTTATTTTAAATAGACTCATTAGTCCATGGCATAATGAATAAATAAAAAGGACAAAACAGAATGATTTATCTACACAGATAATCTGTAATAAACATGTGCATTCACTGAGATGACTAAAGATTTTTTTATACTGTACCTGAGGAGTCAAAAGAAGCTGAACCTTTTCTCCACTTCACACCTCTGTCTGCAGAGCACTCTTCAAGATGTGAATTTAACATTTCTTGTAGTTTGAACTTAGATTTTGATGAAATTACACCTGAACTGCTGTAGCTACTTGAAGCAGCTGACATAAAAAGGAAAGAAGAGTGACCTATAAATATGCTATAGCAGGAACATAAAATAATTTTAATATGATATATATTAGTATTAAAATAAAAATGTCATTAACCTTTTTCCTGCTGTTCATGATGAGATAGGACCAGCCAGTCTTCTTCAGACATTGTATTACCACTCAACACATTCACATACAGAGTACTTCCTAAAATATTCAACAAAAAAACACGATTCTCTCATAAACCATTCTGCTCATTTACAATTTTACTAAATTTTCACCTGTCTTTATTGCTTTATAAATAATCAAGAAAAGGATTTATTTTTATAATTAAGCTATATTACTCTTAAAACAGAACTTGTTTAAATCATCTTTTCAGTATTTACAGCAAGATTATATTTGTTGGAAATTCTAAGTATTGGCATCTCTCACTTAAACTACATCATACAGAGTAATAATTAAAAGGATTAATTCGTCTGTTAGCAAAAAAAAAAAACAGCCCTGGTATTGCTTTTACAAGCTTTCAGTGACAGATGTATTTACATATTCTGTGGATTATATTAAATTAGTTGTAGGTATTCTCACCTGTCTTCAGGTCTGTGACCTTTTTCCATTTATCTTGTGTCTGTTCAAGATTTTCTGAAAGACATGCCAATTTTTCAACAGACTGGGTCACTGTTTTTTTCACTTCACTATTGCTTGAACATAAAACCTCAGTGCCAAGACTGTCTGAAACAGTATGAGGACTCCACATGTCTGAACTGTTTCTCTGTGTCTGTCTGTCTTCTTCGTTACATTTTCTTATTGAACAATCAGCATCAGTCATTTTATCATTAAGAAAATCTTGATGCATTGTATTGCCATTCATTTCAACAACTCTGCTGTCCTGGATATCATTTTTCATCATTTGCTTATCACAGGTGTCTGTCTCACTTACAGGTTTTGTTGACTGCAGATGTCCTGCATCATGCAATGCTTCAGAAACAGGTTCTTTAAGTTTGGAGCTTGTCTTTGGACCTATATCATCTCGGACATTCACAGCGTTTTCACAGTTAGATGCAATTTTCATAAAGGGATTTAGCTGTTTTTCTAAGTTAGAGGTAGTGATATCTACAGTAATGTCTGAGCTAGTTGATTTTTCACTTGCCATTTCAACTTCATTATTATTGTCTGATACAACACTTTGTGAACATATCAATGAGTCATTCGTTTCCATGGTATTATTTCCAGTGGATTCACTTGTTTTATCTAACACATCATCAGTATTACTCATAAAAGTATTTTCCAAAGAACTGCCCATCTGAATGAAATTTTTAGTTTTGCTTTCATTATTAATATCTAATACTTCCTGTGAACTAAGTGTACATTCCATAGAAAGGTCCAATTTGAGAGTACCAGAATTTGTATTTAATGTGTTGTTAGAATGTGGGCTATTTATATTATGTGACATATTTTCATTTGAATGTAAACTTCTGCTAGAGTTACGATGAGATTCTACTGAACATTTCACTTGTAAATGATCTTTTTCAACAGTATCACTAGTGAACTCTGTAGCTTCAGAAGAGGTAACATATTTACTAGTCTCGTTACTCAAGCAGAGCTCATCAACAACTTTAGCTTCTGTCTGTCTGGATAGACTGTGTAGCAGGTTTGATTCTGATAATTCACAAGATTCTGTACAGTTACTGTGAAGCACAGATGTGTGACCAAACTGATTTTCACAACATAAGGTACTGCCATTGGTATCAGGTATCTGGGATTCTTCTCCATTTTCTGTACTTGATTTTGCAGGTGTAAAAATATCAGAAAATAAACTGTGTTCAGAGTCATGTTCTTCTGTCACAGAAAACTCATGTATTTTGTATGAACACATAGAATCTGATTCATCTGAATGACTTTCAGTATTCTGTAATTGTGTATTTGATAGAGTAAACCCTTCTGATTGAAATTCATTGTTACGTGAATAATTTAGAAATGGCAGATTTACATGTGTAACATCAAACCCTTCACTACCTTCTGGTGGTAGCATATCAGATGATTTATTCATAATTTGTTTTCTGTGTTCCTTTCTTTGTGCATTAACTTGGATATTTTGCAGATGTTTGTTACATTCATTCTTTTCATAATCTGCCAAATTTTTAGACTGACAACTATTTTTGTAATCAGCCAAATTAGAAGAACTAGATCCAACCGACTTTCTTAAAGGATTATTTGTATCATTCAGAATTACATTTCTTGGTTTAATTAACGAACTGGTCACATCATTTCTAAAATAATTTAATTTATTTTTTATACACTGTGCATCAGCTTTGTATGACTGTTCACATGTATATCTGGAATCATTGGTTTTCTCAACAGAGTCTTTTTTACTTTCTATTTCTACATTAGTTTTAGACAACCTTGCAAACACAGTTCTAGGTGTTTCAAAGAATGAGTCACTGGTCATAAACTTATTTCTGACACTAGATGTCTCTGTGACTTCAGAACTAGCAGTTTTTCTTTGTTCATTATTTGCATGAACTAATTTTGATAATTTTGAGGCAACAGAAGATGATGTATTAGGATGCAATCTTTTATGTGAACCAGAGTCTACATTTTTTGTTGCTGGATAGTTAACACAATATTCTGTAGCTAAACAAGGACTTGTTTGAGTACTCGTTGTTTTCATGTGACTGCAACATGTCTGAACAGCACTGGCACTGTTCTGTGAATGCATGACACTGGAACATAAAGGATCTAAAAATAGTGTTTGTTTTTCCATCTGTTTTAAATTAAAATTCCCTTTGTGATTATTTTCTAAACTTTCAGGTTCCTTTCCATCATTCACACATTCACTGGAGCCTTTCTCTACTATCTGACATGAATGTTTAACTAAAATATCATTTGTTTTTTCTGCATTCACTTTAACCTCTTTGACAGCTGTTTTTGAATCATTCAAACCACTAACAGAAGGGTTAACAAAATCGTCAGCAGCAAGATTTTCCCTTATCTGAGCACTAAAACATCTAGATTTTTTTTTTTTTTCTGGAGTTAATGTAATGTGACTAATTTTAGTCATATTTGTAGCAACTTTCTTGGCATAAAACTGACAGAGTGAATGCTCAATTTTTTCTTTAAAACTAGTAACTCTTGCAGACCTGTTTATACCAGAGATATGTCTGTTTGAAGACTTACTGTCCAATTTTACAGCATCACATAATCTGCTCTTTCTGTTTTTATCCAGTTCTTTTCTTGGAGTTAACAGTGGATCCTCAAGCTCCATCTCAGAATCAATGAAAGTATTCTGATTATTTTCTGCACTGTGAGAAGTGGAAGTAGATGGTACTACTGCAGCTAATTTTGGAATGAGACACACTGGTGCGGTAGGTCTGTTTGGTGTTTTCACTGTGCTAGTTGATATATTACTGGATACAGGATCAGCAGTTACTGGCACAGATTCTGATTCTGTTCTCTCAGAAATGGAATTAGCACCGTTATTTGTTCCAGACAAACCTGGATTGTTTCCACTAGTTATATCATCAGTTTCTTCAGGTTCTGTGACTTTACATAGTGCTGTAGTTTCAACATCTCTATTACTCTCTGTTGACAAATGGACAATGCCAACATCAGACTGATCTTTCAAACTGGGTTCTGTGTCAGTGGACCTATCAGTAGTATCTGTTTCAGCATCATTCTGCTTGGTGTTATAATTACGAATAACTGTTCTTGAATGAAGACTCTGAAGCATGTTGTATGTGGATATCTTATCTCCAAATGTTTCTACTGAAGTCTTACTTATGTCATTAAATGTTTTATTAGTCTCTTCGTTAGAATTATTTAGTACATCTGTGTTTTGTTCTTCATTGATATTACTAATATCTTCCTCTGATCCCTGTCTTCTGGTACACAGTCTCTCCGAATCTATGTCTACTCTCTGAGATAGTGAAACTGAACTGGAATCAGGCACAGAAATTAGATTATCTTTTTTCAGAAAGTTCCAAACAAGTGTTTCTATTAATGTGATGAGTACACACCAGTCTTTAAATTCAACCAGTGTTTTAGCTGGATCAAATGTAATATCATAGATGTCAAGAGGACATTTAATGTTCAAAACAAAAATACAATATTTTTCATTTTGTTTGGTAGGACTTGAATTCGTAGATGTTTCCCCCTCTAAAACTGTTAATTTTCTTTTAAAAACCATTGACTTACTAAAAATATGATTAATCAGTTTATGAATTCTGGTTTTCAACACCATCCGACCATTAATATAAACAAACTGTAACTCCTTGTTATAATGTGGCTCTTTGCCAATATGACCTTCAACAATGAACTCATTATCACAGACTGAAACGGGACTGAGACATTTAGCTTTCCCTGCACCAAACAGATAAGTAAATGCTGTCAACATGCAGCTACTTTTGTGTGTTTGCATTATAACATTACCAGTAACATCATTTCTAAGAGAGAAACTTATGTTTGGATGAATTAAAGCAATGCCCTCCAGTCTGTAGCGAATTTGTTCCAGTTCCAAACTTTCTATTACAGATTTTCTTCTTACTGGGAGGTTATAAAAGAGATCATGCACAGTGACCGTTGTCCCCACTGAGGGTCGATGGATGGTTGACTCAAATATGGATAGAGCTGTACCTCGCTGAAACATTTTACAATATGTCTGACTGGAGTGTCGGGTTCTTGTTATTATCTCCAGTATGGCTGCTGTGTCTTTGAGACTGGCCAGAGCCTCACCACGGTAACCAAAGTAATGAAGATGCTGCAGATCCTCGATTGCATAACATTTACTAGTGTAATATCTAGAAGAAAAAAATCAATCCTTTTGTATTTATAAAATTATGCGTAAGTGATGTAGAATAGCAATTTTAAACTTGGTTTTTTTCCCCAAGTGATTTATTAATAAACATAATTTGATGGCAAAATATGGTCACATGTGATAGCTGGAAAAAATGGAGGCAAAATGTATCAACACTTCTGACATCCAAGTGATATATTTAAAAAAAAAAAAAAAAGAAAAAAGAAAATGATGTCATCTTAGAACTTTGCCTCTGGTTAAAAGTAAGGTGAAGTTTAGTACAAAAGGGTTATTATTTTGCAAACATTCCACCCTCATGTAAATACTGATATAGGGTCATTCTGTGTCAAATCACCCAATGGGTTAAACCCGACCATCTCAGATTTTTATGAAACTTGGTATACTTGTTGACTGAGATCCCACAGCACTAAATCTGAAATATTAGCTCAATCAGACCAGTGGTGTGGGAGATAAGGCCCATCGAATTTTGAGATTTTTGGCAAAAATGGGTGCGACCACCAACCTTTGAACCCTTATATCTCAGGAACTACTGGGCCAATCTTCATAAAATTGGTACTGTTGAAAAGGCAATATGACAAGGATTCCAAATCTGCCCTTTTTGTTCACTTCGGAAAATACTGGGGTACATTTACCTTTTGACCTTTGCTTTGACCTTGAAATTGACTGTGTGGATCACGTGACCTTGAGATGACCTTTATTGAAATTTAATCTCCCACATGTTAACTAAAACATATAAAAGTTTCCTGGGTGTAATATTTTTTGTTTAGCCACAGTATAGATTTAAAAAATGCACATACACAAAAATAACACCTTTTCAGCCATTAACATCTGATTAACTAAAACTTGAATGATCAATTCTGGATGCTAGGAATCACCATCTTTCTTGATCATTGAGTAAGACATTGTAGGCCTACATGTATGCATAAAGTTCACATAAATTTGAGAGAACTAGGTGTTTCTGATGCTTAACCTTCTCACCGTCTGTTTCAAATGCTCACTGTATCCTTCATTCCCAGACATATTCTACTGTACTCATCACTTTCATAAAACTGGACTAAATTTCCTCCTTCAATTCATTTGACAGAACTTTCCCTTGTTTCTTATCAATTGCTTATTAATCTTCTTGTTTTAAAATCCCTGTTAATTATTATTGTCTGAACCAAACTAAGCCATTGCTTAATTAAATGGACCAGAAATATTGAAATCTGTTTTTCTTAGATCTTTAAGCTTTAGCAGGAATTATTCTTTCATTATATTTGATTTTCTTATTACTGTTTGTTTTTAAAAGACATATTCAGTTTTTATAAGTGATTTTTTTTTTCTTCCAAGATTATTCCTACTCTTGTTAATGTACAGTATTTTATTATTGTTTGTTATTACTGTTTATTTTTATTTTATTCAAATTGCAACATAATTTTTTAAGGTTTTATAAGAGAATTACTCTGCTGATCTTGGTTAATTGATAGATAATTGTTATTTATTGTTCGAAAGTTGTAGAAATATCTGAGAGAGGGAAGTTGGAGAGGTGTATAATTTTAGCAATAATAATAATAATAATAATAACAACAACAACAACAACAAAATACAACAATAATAATAACAAAACTAATAATAACAGCAATAACAATAGCAATAATTATAAAAAAATAAAAATAAAAAAAAATATTTGAAAGATGTACTCATTTACATAGATGCATATAAAAAGAGAAAGACCAATCGAACAACAGGGATAGTTAATTTATAAAATAAATGTCAGCTTCATCTTCTGAATGATGCTGTACAAGTTCAGGAACATGCTGGAGGAAAGAGTAATTCAAGAAGTCTGAATCCTACCCAGAGCGTGTGCAAATCTTGACTTTGTCACCCTTTACCATTGAAAGGACAATGAATGAATTTGAAACAACGAATAACCTTATGAAAAAAACCTGTGTGGTGAAGAAAGAAAAAGTGATTCTATCCCTCTGTGATAAGAAACAAGGGAAAGTTCTGTCAAATGAATTGAAGGAGGAAATAATCCAATTTTATGAAAGTGATGAGAACAGTAGAATATGTCCGGGAATGAAGGATACAGTGAGCATTTGAAACACAGATGGTGAGAAGGTTAAGCATCAGAAACACCTAGTTCTCTCAAATTTATGTGAACTTTATGTATACATGTAGGCCTACAATGTCTTACTCGATGATCAAGAAAGATGGTGATTCCTAGCATCCAGAATTGATCATTCAGGTTTTAGTTAATCAGATGTTAATGGCTGAAAAGATGCTATTTTCATGTATGTGCATTTTTTAAATCTATATTGTGGCTAAACAAAAAATATTACACCCAGGAAACCTTTATATGTTTTAGTTAACATGTGGGAGATTAAATTTCAATAAAGGTCATCTCAAGGTCACGTGATCCACATGGTCGATTTGGAATCCTTGTCATATTGCCTTTTCAACATGCCAATTTTATGAAGATTGGCCCAGTAGTTCCTGAGATATGAGGGTTCAAAGGTTGGTGGTTATGCCCATTTTTGTCAAAAATCTCAAAATTCGGTGGGCCATATCTCCCACACCACTGGTCTGACTGGGCTAAAATTTCAGATTTGGTGCTGTGGGATCCCAGTCAACAAGTATAAAAATCTGAGACGGTCGGGTTTAAATTTCTTTTTTGGGGGTGTGATTTGACATGGAATGACCCTATATATATATATATAATTAATATAATTAAATTATATAAAAGGTAACAAATATATATAGTTGCATCTGTAATGAAATTATTAATAAAGATTATAACAACATGTTATTAGAAAACTGCTCATGCATACTGAATAACACAACAACAACAGCAAAACAACAATATTCCCTTCACACCTGTTTCCAATAAACTCAAGTTGTTCAGGTGACATTCCTAATCCATTGTCCACAACCTGTATCTTGAAACAGGAGAGATCAATTCGAACAGCCACACAGGTAGCTTGAGCATCCAGTGAGTTCATAACCAGCTCCTCCACACACTGGGTAACATGAGTCACAGTCACTCCTGATCTCAGATGAGACCTCACCTCCTCTGGTAGGAGACGAATCATGTTTTTTCATTGCTGTAATATCAAATTATAACTTTGATAACATTTTAGAAAAACCGCTGGAAAAAAAACTGAAAAACTAGACACTTAATTGTCATGAATTGACATGTCTGATTACTTCCAAGTTCTATATTCCACTCAAGTCAGCTGACTGAACTGTTTATCAAAATATATTTTATTTACTTTCCTGTCAGTCCTCAATGGAATGGTGAAGGTGTGTGTAAAACATAACTTTCTTCTGACTGATCAGTATCAGAAGAGAAGTGACAGTCACAGAATATTTCCTTTCTTATATCACTATCAATAAAAATGATCACAAGGATTTTATTTTATTTTTTTTTTTTTTTTTATTCTTTTTTTTTTTTTTTTTTTTTTTTTTTTTTATATTTTTTTCTATTTATTTTTAGTGACTAATAACAGATAATCCAAAAATTGGTCAAGTGTCGTTAAATTTTCAATAATTCATGCTGCTGGCGTCACAACAATTAATAAACTATGTCACTCTCGCTTTAGGAATGTATGGCTATCAATATAATTAGATACTATATAATAATAATAATGTATCATTGTATGCACTTGTACAGTAAATACTAAAATAGCCTAATACTACTTTACTAGTAGTACTAGTAGTAGTTGGAACCAAAATGAGTTTTTTCTTAACTTCAAACTGACAAATACTATATATTTAACGAATGGAATTTCAATTAGATTATAACATCACAAGAATTTAATCAAGACCAAAACGTGTTATTTCTGCAACAGGAATGGCACTGTCTTAGCTATGTTCAGTAAATGAAAAAGGTAAAATAAAATTTCACAAACCGCATTTTCGAACACCGGATGTTTTCTTTTTGTATTCTCGCGTTTTCTCGCGAGAATTTTTGTGTTTGTTTCTGTCGATTTTTTTTTTTTTTTTTTTTTTTTTTTTTTTTGTGTGTGTGTGTGTGTGTGTGTGTGTGTGTGTGTGTGTGTGTGTGAACAAGCAAATAAACATAAAGAAAAGAAGTGTGTCGTGAAGATAATTTTTTTTACATACAAACGAACTAACATATTTGAAAGGTTTAAATTAGCTAAAAAATGGCTAAAAATCCTAAAGAGTATTTCAATGATGGGCCTAATTAATTCAGTACTGTTCGTACACCTTAAATTAGATATTGGCCTAGCTGCTCCAAATTAATATAACATGGGACACTTCAGGATCCAGTGTACGACTGTAAATTAAATTTTAAAAAGAAGAAGAAATAGAAAGAAAGAAAAAAGAATTAAAGTAATCAGATCGGCAACAAAAACTCAATAATATTAAAATTTTAGGTAACGTTTAAATTATTTAATTATGATTCTTTGTAGAACAATATTAAATATATAAACGTTTGAAAGAAAATGAAAATAAATAAAAACGTTCATGTATAATAACTGCAAGATGTACCTTGATTTCATTATTGTTTCGATCAATACATAATATTAGAACGATCTTGTCATTTGACAATAATTCTCTATTTACCAAGACGACCCAAGACAAAATTACAGTGTACGATGTTTTATGTAACCATGGTGATTGTGGAGGCATTGATTAATCGTTTAACATACAACTGACAGCAAGCTGTCGTGATATAAAGAACTCGCAAAACGACGAACAAAAAAGTGAAAATAATAATTAATGCTCATTAATAGTTAAAACAAATTACAAATCAGATTATGTTACCCTCAAACCAATTAACAAACTATATGTTGAAGTTAGCTCTAATCAGAGCTAAAGTCAGAGAATAGTATTCCTTACGGCATTAATTAATTGTACAGAATAGTTATTCACACACACACACACACACACACACACACACACACACAAAAACTCACCCAGTCACGCACTCTTATACACACACAAACATGCACACACATAAATAAAATCATTTCTGAGATTTTGTCACTTCTTTTTTCTTTCCTTTACCCCCACACATTTATACTGTGTATATTATTCAATAAAGAATCATGAAAATTAAAGTGATTTAAACTTATTAAGAAATTTTAATGATTCTAAAAGATAACAGCACCACCAACAACAAAAATGTTGAGGTCTCGATTCAGATGCCTTTTCTCTATAGAACTGTGAAATTCATGCAGCAAGATTTGGGATATTTTAAAGTTAGGTTGATATAATTCCAACTTTGTCAACTGGTTTTTGACCCCACTCCGTACCTTTCATCCCGAATACCAATGGAATGATGGATGCTGTAATATTTTAATGAATTGAAGCTTTTCAGAACTGCCTAATAAACAATGCAGTCTGATCGTTTTATCATTTTATGTCATGAAATTATGTTTATATCAACGTGATAAACATATGCAGTAACTTATTTTTCAGCTAGTTATACATAAGTCTGAAAATATTGTTTACTTTAGAAAAAGCTCGTATAAAGTTTTTTTAAAACTGTTGCCCTCTGAATGCAAAGCTGATTTAAAATTTAGGATTGCGTTTTTACCTAATTAAATGTTTTCATTCACGTGAAGATTAAATTCGTCAGCGGATATTGATTTTTGTAATAACTAGAACATCATGTGATCTGGGTCAGTATCAAAATTAATCGACTATTTTCTTTTTTATTAGTTATATAATTAAGTGCAGCTTCTTAACAGTAGGTGAATTTAGTCAGTGCAGCAAACTATTTAATAAACGCAATAACAAACAACAAAAAAGAAAGAAACACAAAATTTAAAAAAAGAAAAAAGAAAAACAAAACAATTTCATTAAAATTAGATAATAAAAATAATTATTATACTTCCGGAATAATTAAATAAATATTATAATTTTTAAAAATAATAATAATAAAATAAACTAAATGATTATGTTATTATTATAATTGTTGTTGTTGTTTGTAAAATTTCAGTGATTTTCATTCCGCAATATCTGTCATTGGTGCATGTTAATTTAGTTGAGTAATACCTTTCTATTCTAAATCTTTTATTCGAATGATCCTATGTATTTAACACACACACACACACACACACACACACACACACACACACACACTCATGTATGCATCTCAATTGTTCGTACATTTCTGATGGTGATGGATATAATATAACGTGATAGTTTGGACTTCACTTAATTACTTAAAACTGCCGATATTGTAATTCTCAACTGCAGAACAAGAACATCCTGGAAAAAATATTATCTCATGTGTGTAATGACTGGTTTCTTTGCTGTTTTTGTTCTATATAAGTGAACGAGTTTAATTCTAACTGAACATCACAACAAAATAGCGTCTCACCAAAATACATTTCTCGAGTTGACCCTGACCAGTCCTCATTGTTAAAATGGTGAACCATATTTTTTGTTTTGATCAGTATTTACAGAAAAACAAAACTGCGTTCATTACGATTTAGGAGAGAAAAAAATATACATAACACAAATTTGTTCAGTCACCATCCGAATTAACACAACTGACACACACGTACACATACTACTCACACACATACACATGCATACGCACGTATACGAACACATACACATTTACACACGCACGCACAAATACATTTTTGTTCCTTGGTGTGCAGTGTCTTGATACACCAGTTTCCTTAAAGTATAACCAAAATTATTTTTTTAATCAATTTAAAACAACAACAACAACAATAATAATAAAGCAACAATAAAATTTGTATATTACAGTTATTATATAGATAAACTAAAAGATAATAAGAATACAAAAACAAAAGTTTTATAATTAAGAGTTCGAAAATAATTTTAAAAATGCTTTAAAAAAATAATACTTTTTTAAAATTAAATTAAATTCAATATATTCATTGTTCATGTCTGTCTATCTGTCTAGCTATCTGTTTTTTATTGCCGGCTATTTATCTATCTGACAGCACACACACACACACACATACACACACACACTATATATATATTTCTTTCTATTTATTTATTATTTTAACTAAGTCTATTTAATTATTCATATTCTTAATTTTGAATTTTATTCTTTTACCTTGACGTCCTACTTATATCTTGCTATATTATTGTGCCTGACTGTGTAAAAACTTGCATTTCTTTATATTAATTATCCTTTTCGAAATGCTTCCTATTCGTCAAAACAGAGAGAGAAAGGAAACAGTTCTGCCACTCACAACAGGGATAGATAAACAAAACACGTTCTGTATGTTGAGTTCTTTCAAAATCGATTCAGCGGTTCTCTCCTCGCGACAAGCAGTACGAGACCTGTATTTCCTAGGGGTATGCGCTTTATTCAGCCACATAATAGAGACATTGTATTTGCCGTCATTCTCTGTTCTCTGTCAGTTATAAAGGTTTATATGAATTTTCTCTTCGCTGATAATAAAGTCCATAGTATTTGGCCCAGTTACTATAGTTCTCAGCGGTCAATAGTGATCACATTATACGACAACATAAGAAAAAGTTTTAGTAAAGCATATCAGATTATAGATATGTTCTAATAAAGGGTAGGGGTGAATGAAAAAAAAAAAAAAAGAAGAAGAAGAAAAATATTGATAAATGACGGGATAGTAAAAGAATAGTGAATTACTCAAGTTTAAGGAACTGTCGAGTTAAAAAGAAAAAGAAATAATTATAATGGAAAACAGAGAGAAACTGAAAGATATCTTGAAAAGAGGGAATGCGAAACATCTAGAGAAATTTCTCAAGGACCTTCCCCAAAGGAACGTTATCAGCCGTGTTAACGAAGAATTGGACGGTGACGGAACCACGCCCTTGATATTTTGTGTGAAATGTGCAGGAGTTGGCTTCGCTGATACTGGAAACAGTTACACTGACTGCTGCATTCACTTAATCAAAAATGGTGCTAAAGTGGGAACGAAAGATGTCCACGGGAAGACTGCACTTTTTTATGCTGCCAGTAATAAAAACGATCGTTTGGCACAAACTCTTTTGGCAGCAGGAGGAGACCCCTCCATCAAGAACCAAAGTGGTGTTTCCGTGCTGGGAGTTGCAATACAATCGGGTGCTATAGGAACTGCAAAGAAAATTATTGATAATCATCAAAAGGTAGGTATTTACAAACTTATGATGATTTTATGTTAACTAAAATAACTATGATAACTAAGATGTGTGTGTGTGTCTATATATATATATATATATATATATATATATATATAGAGAGAGAGAGAGAGAGAGAGAGAGAGAGAGAGAGAGAGAGAGAGAGAGAGAGAGAGAGAGAGAGAGAGAGAGAGAGAGATTGTAACATCAACCAGATCAATGGTTTAACAGTAACAACTAGGTGAAAACATTATAAAATGAAGTAAATTCAGGCAAGAGAGAATGTAATAATATGAGTAATCACATTTCAACAGGTTCGTGATTAATCGAGTTATGAAAAGATAAGCAGTTTTTATTGCAGAAAAAAGTACACTAAAAATCATTTATAAGGCCTCTTAGAAATGAAATCTGTATTATTCCCCATGTATAGAACTCTTCATGTATTTAGTTACGTAGAACAGGTTTACATTCAGATTCATAAGCATGACTTTACAACAATATGAATTTAAAAAAAATAATAACAATGCAATATATCGAGAACAGACAGTTAAAAATGTTAAAAGCGTCCATGAAAGTTTCTTCTATGAATAATTTTCTTTAATAATTGCCTTTAATTTTCTTCTTCTTCTTTTAATCTTATTTTTTAAAATTATTATTATTGTTGTAAAAAATAATTAGTGAAATGAAGCTTATCTCAATATTATAATATTTCGTACGACATCTTAAATATCTTAGGCAGTAAACCTACAGTCTGTTCTTCATATCTTCTGTACAGAAAACCAAGCTCAGTGATGCAAAAAATATGAAAATAATTGTGACAAAGCTTCTCCAATCTATTGTTGAAATAAATATGCACTGAAGTAAAAATAACAATAATCCATGTCGCTTTTATTGTGTTTACTCCAGTCCTCAGCATTCTGTTTTGGTTATATTCTCCGTGCGTCTGTGTGCATGTGTTTGTAAATACAACATACATAAATTATTTGTATATATCTTTATATGTTCGTATTGACTGTATTTATATATGAATAATTGTATGTATGTATGTATGTATCTAGTATGTATGTATATGTATGTATGTATGTATGTGTGTATGTATGTATGTATGTGTATGTATGTATGTATGTATGTATGTATATGTATGTATGTATATGTATATATGTATGTATGTATGTATGTATGTATGTGTGTGTGTGCATGACTATGCAAGCAATTTACTATAGATGTTCTAGTTCAGCGTACTGTTTAAGTATAAATGATATAAATCGTTAATAATACTCAGTAAAAAAAAAAAAAAAAAAAAAAAAAAAAATAATAATAATAATAATAATAATAATAAAAATTAACCCAATATTTCAAACGTTATTAAAATTTTGAAAGACTTATTAATACAGCCATAAACACTTTGTATTAAATGCTAACAGTATTGAATAAAGATGTTAGTTACGAGTCAACAAGACAAAACAGTCGTTGATTGCATCATATATGCGGTTGTCACGTGGGTATTCGAAAACCATATTTGAGTGCAGAGAAAAGAAGGCACAAAACGAAGTAGAATAAAAAAAAAAAAAAAAAAACAGTTTTCCAGAAGGTTACCTAGTACTATTAAGATGTCCTACAGCTATCAGTCACACAAGCAGATGTGTATAGCATCCGTGAGCACTGACCACTTAACCTCTGAACTGGTACTGATCCACAGCCACCTTGAAGGGTAGAATGAACGTGCTTAGCATCAAATCGACAGTCACACTGTCTCGGTCAGTAACCACCAGTAGAATCCTACAAAAAGAGCCTTCCCCAAGAAACAAAGTTTAAGCCTGCTGGATCCCTGCATCACATCAAATGTTCACAGATAGGTCTGTCAGTCATGTGAGGATATTTAAGAGGTCTACCATTTTTCATTCCGATTATTCTCCATCTGTCGTCAGTATTCAGTTTATACCTTTTCACAGTATCAGTTGAAAATGTACATTTCTATTCGAGTCACAGACAATGGAAAAATGACAAATAAAAATGTATTTGTGAACTCCAGGGAATATTAACAGGCTGTATACGAACGCATCATTTCTTGTAACTCTAGAAAAATTTATTTTTAATTTTCCTTTCAAGCCTACATTTTTTGTACTACGTATAATAATAATAATCTTGCTTGTTTTTGTGTTTTTTTTGTTTTTTTTTGCTCTTATTGTTTTATTCTTAATTTTATTTTTTATTTTTTTTTTCTCTGTTCAAATAATCTTTTACCTAATACGCATGGACAAAATCCTTTTCCGTGGAATATGAAAGACAGTTTTACCACACCTCATTTTATCTACAGTTGTATACCAGTTCCGCTTTGTATTTCTCTCTCTGTCCATTTATATATCAGACACACAGACACACACAAAACATACAAACACACACTGACAAACACATACACAAACACACACAGTTACTCACTTTGAAAAACGAAACAAAGCTATATTGCTAATCTAACAAAGGAATGTTTTTGCTATGTTTACTGTACTGTAGTAAATTAATCGTACATAAGACTGTGATTCAGTGTCAGGGTTGTATTTAACAGAGCACTAGTTAATATCAGACGTGAAGGATAATTACCGCGAAATAATAAGAACCAAACTTGAGTGTCCAGCTTTACTAAACAGTAAATAATTGAAATGGCTCGTGTCCAGACAACTGAGGCCTTGCTGAACGGCTCTCTGTTACATTTCCTTCGGATACCAGAATATATGTAAAGGTTTTTAAATCCCGTGGAAAATAATGACATAAATTAAACAAACAAAAATGCGTTGGGCGTTAATAGTTACTGCAAAAACAATCAAACCAACTGAACGTATAGGCCTATTTATTTCAGAATGGGTCACCCGAAAATACTCTGGACGTTTATAACTGTTAAAAAAACATTCAAATCAAATTACTCCGGACATTCACAGTTATTAAGCAGAGTCAAATGGAACGTTTTAAAAAGTGAAAATAATATAGCAGTAAATATTTTATATAATCGTAAAATGTTTGCACTCATTATTTTGTGGTTTCGTTTTCTTTCGTAAAGCATCACAGTCCTCAAATAAAACACGTAGGCGTACTTTCGTCACTAATATCGTCTGAAATGAACAATAAAAAGAGGATTATTTGCACTATTATTAAAGTACATTTCTGATTAATTAAGAAGAAAATCTAAAATAAATGGAATCCCCGTTGAGAAAAGATTTAGATTAAAAAAAAAAAAAAGGTACAAAAACAAGAACAAGAACAAAAAAGCGTAAGAAAATTAGATTCTGAATAAATAAATCTGATTAGCACTCATCGGTGAATAATATTACGTGGAGCGTAAAACTTTGATGACTTCATGAATGACTCGGATGTTTATAACCATTATTAAAAAGTTTAGGATGCAATTTTATGTTCTTTTGTGTTTCTACTTACTGACTCCATAAAATAAATGTACATCTGCATTGGATCCATAATTTCATAAAAGAGTATACCATTAACGTTTTTGACAAACTTTCATTTAAAATTGGTAGGGATTATTAAGAACATTTCAGGCATCGTACTGGATGAAATGGAAAATTTGAAATATTCATTTGCTGTAAAATTAGGAACTGCATGATGTATGTGCATGTGTATGTGTGTGTTAACTTGTCTGTTTTTTTTTGTTGTTTTTTTTTAAATTCTTTTCGTACATGTATGTACGTACATAAACATATACGTACAGAGAATACTTAAAAATATATTATCTATTTGAATGTGTGTACAAGTGGATGCGTGTCTATATCATATATTAATACATGTCACTATGTATGTATGAAGGTGTAAATGTGTTTTGTATATGAATGCTCGTTTCTATGTTCGTGTCAGTGTATATATCTGCAGGTATGTGTGTGTTTATACTGTGCATTTGTGAGTCAGTTACGTGTAAGCATTTGTCTACAATTATGCGTTTAACAATGAGCACAAACTATGTGTTTGTTGCATATAGACTAGATATGTAATTATGTGTGTGTGCATGCGTGTCTAAATATATCGATGTATTTGTCTTTGTATGTATGTATGTATGTATGCATGTCCGGGTGATTGTTTCTCTGAGTTTTTTGTTTTGTTTGTTTTTGTGTACATGTTGTACGAAGCTAACAAATGGTGTAGCGTGGGTAATTTGTTTATTCACTTGTTACACTGTTGCTAGATCATGCCGGTCGGGCCGGTAGTCCACACTGCGCTTGTCTGGCACTTACCCATCAGTACCATAGTGGCTTTTACACAGTTTCTACCTGACATCGTAAAAACTGACCATAAGCCATTAGAGAGCATATGATCAGTTTCTACGGTGATATGCTTACCATAGACATAATGGTTAAACTTTTCTAGAGCTCACCGTGAAGCTAGAATTCTCGTTCTGTATTGCTGCATCTTGACTCAGCATCAGTGAGCGATCGACTGGTATAGCATACATGTTTGTCATCCTGTATCAGTGACTCTCTCTCTCTCTCTCTCTCTCTCTCTCTCTCTCTCTCTCTCTCTCTCTCTCTCTCTCTCTCTCTCTCTCTATATATATATATATATATATACACACACACACACACACACACACACAGACACACACATATAGTGGAACCTCGAATTACGAGTGCTCCAACTTACGAGTTTTCCGAGTTACGAGTGAGCTTCAAATATGCCGCCGCTAGTTGGCGCAACGCATAACACAACATCCGCCCAGCATCCCGCATCTCATTCGTTTGCTTCAAATGGTTACCTCGCCGTGGAAGCATCTTTGTTGTGTTGTGCTCGCGTTTTGTGCAGTATTTTTCCAAATTTCCATGGATCCTAAGAAAGTGAGTGCAAAGGACAGTGTCGGGAAGAAGAAGCGGATGATGTCCATTGAATTAAAGCTTGAAATCACCCAAAAACAGGAGCGAGGTGTGCATGTACTCAACTTGGCTACGAGCGTAGCACGTCTGCAATATGTACCATACTGAAGCAGAAGGATAAAGGCTGTAACTCCAGCCAAAGGAGTTAAAATAATTTCTAAACTGCGGACCTCTGTCCATGAAAAGATGGAGAAACCCTAACCCTGTACACTTTACAAAACCAATTTATTTCTTTACATGCTCTTTCATTTTATACAATATTTGTAATTTATACTTTTATTTTTCTTATTTAAAAACACGTTACAAAAAATTGGGGTGGTTTCTGGAGGGCTGGAACGGATTAATGATATTTCAATTAATTTCATATGGGAAAATGTATTTGATATACGAGCAAATTGAGTTACGAGTTCGGTCATATATATATATATATATATATATATATAGAGAGAGAGAGAGAGAGAGAGAGAGAGAGAGAGAGAGAGAGAGAGAGAGAGAGAGAGAGAGAGAGAGAGAGAGAGAGACATGCACATACCAACATACACACTTAAATTTTACATCCGCGACTGACTGTCATCATACTTTTACACAATCGAGACCAGTTAACTATATCTTTTATGAAGCTCCAGACAGTGTATGTAAATGTTAATTGGATTTGAGTGCACGTTGAAACAACTTAAAACGAATGTTTGAAAGAAAACAATTATGTTACTGATTGATATTTTAGCATTCAATAAACAGTTTCACGATCCATTACAATGTTACTGTTTCTTAATGTAGCGATTTAATGGTTGCCATGGGAATGCTGATATTCGATAGATGAAAACAAACCAAAACAAAACGAAACAAAAAAACAGTTTCTGCTCGGGTTTTGGACTAAGCTTATTGATTACCACAGATATCTTTACATGAGATAAGATGGTTAAGGAACAAATTTTCTAGTTAACAATGACGTAAATATTAATAAAACAACAAACAAACTAACAAACACTACTACTACTTCTACTACTACTACTACTACTACTACTACTACTAATAATAATAATAATATTAATAATTATAATAATAATATTTTTATTAATATTAATAATAATAATATTAATAAATAAATAAATTAAATAATAATAATAATAATAATAAAAAAAATAATAAAATACAGTTTTCAAAATCAATAATAGTAGGTTTGATAAGTATTTACTGATGGATTATTTGACGAAATTTAATGAATGTATATTGATTATTAAGATTAATACCGGATTAAATATTTTTCTGCAGCTAATTTAGTTGAAAGTACTATTTCACGTACCAAATCTCTATTAATGATGCCTGTGGTTAAAGATACATCTTATGTAAATACAGATGGTTTTCAAGTTCAGTCTTACATTACTTAAATACAGGTTCTTTTTTTCATATTTTATGTAATTCTATATATAATTCTGATTAATTCTAAAGGAATCTGTCTGTATTTAAATAGTATACTCTCTCTCTCTCTCTCTCTCTCTCTCTCTCTCTCTCTCTCTCTCTCTCTCTCTCTCTCTCTTCCTTTTTCTCCTCTCTCTCTCTCTTACTTCCTTTACTCCTCTCTCTCTCTCTCTCTGTGTTACTTCCTTCTCCTCTCTCTCTCTCTCTCTGTTTCCTTTACTCCTCTCCTCTCTCTCTCTCTGTGTTACTTCCTTTTCCTCTCTCTCTCTCTCTCTCTGTTCTTCTCTCTCTCTCTCTCTCTGTTCCTTCCTCCTCTCTCTCTCTCTCTCTCTGTGTTGCTTCCTTTCCTCCCTCTCTCTCTCTCTCTCTGTTACTTCCTTTACTCTCTCTCTCTCTCTCTCTCTGTTACTTCCTTTACTCCCCTCTCTCTCTCTCTCTCTCTGTTACTTCCTTTACTCCCCTCTCTCTCTCTGTTGCTTCCTTTCTCTCTCTCTCTGTTACTTTACTCCCCTCTCTCTCTCTGTTCTCTCCTCTCTCTCTCTCTCTCTGTGTTACTTCCTCCTCTCTCTCTCTCTGTGTTACTTCCTTACTCCTCTCTCTCTCTCTTCCTTTCTCCTCTCTCTCTCTGTGTTACTTCCTTCTCCCTCTCTCTCTCTCTCTCTCTCTCTCTGTTACTTCCTTTCCTCTCTCTCTCTCTCTGTGTTACTTCTTCCTTTCTCTCTCTCTCTGTTCTTCCTTTCTCCTCTCTCTCTCTCTGTTACTTCCTTTCCTCCTCTCTCTCTCTGTTTCTTCTCTCTCTCTCTCTCTCTTTCTCTCTCTCTCTCTCTCTCTGTTACTTCCTTTACTCCTCTCTCTCTCTCTCTGTTACTTCCTTTACTCCTCTCTCTCTCTCTGTTACTTCCTTTACTCCTCTCTCTCTCTCTCTGTTACTTCCTTTACTCCTCTCTCTCCTCTCTCTCTCTCTCTCTCTCTCTCTCTCTCTCTCTCTCTGTTGCTTCCTTCTCCCCCCTCTCTCTCTGTTCTTCCTCTCTCTCTCTCTCTCTCTGTTACTTCCTTTACTCCTCTCTCTCTCTCTCTCTCTCTCTCTCTCTCTCTCTCTCTCTCTCTCTCTCTCTGTTACTTCCTTTACTCCCCTCTCTCTCTCTCTTCTTCCTTCTCTCTCTCTCTCTCTCTCTCTCTCCCCCTCTCTCTCTCTCTGTTACTTCCTTCCTCCTCTCTCTCTCTCTCTCTCTCTCTCTCTCTCTCTCTCTCTCTCTCTCTCTCTCTCTCTCTTCTCTCTCTCCTCTCTCTCTCTCTCTCTCTCTCTCTCTCTCTCTCTCTCTCTCTCTCTCTCTCTCTCTCTCTCACAGTTGAAATTGCACACTCTTGTGATTCCAATAGCAATTATTAGAACAATTTATGAAAGTAAATTACTTTATTAATCGCAATCAAATGAACGAAAAACAAAGAGAGAGAAAGAGAGAGAGAGAGAGAGAGAGAGAGAGAGAGAGAGAGAGAGAGAGAGAGAGAGAGAGAGAGAGAGAGAGAAAGAAATATTATTTCATTTGATCAAAAAAGTGTTCATCAGAAGCCCGCCCCTCCAGCCGAAAGGCTGTCCAAGAGTTTGGTCAAGTTTTACTTAAGAATCCACACAGAACTTAACAGAAATAGCCAGTAGTAATATCAGCTTTTACGTCCATACCATGATGTCCAGACTGGCTGCTGTCGGCAATTTATAATAGCTATATAGTTAAATATTCATAAAAAAGCAGTCAACAAATCTAATGTTAAGGCTTTCATAATTGGTTCAGCAAGATAATATTTAGGTAACCAAGTAATGTGCAGATTTAGCAGACTTAGTATAGGCGGAGACGCAAATCCAATTACTTGCGTAATTAAATCGAAAGATCTAATAAGGAGTGCTGTTCAATTATCATAAAATGGCCACATAAATCTTTAGGATATGTTTGATTATAGTCTGCCATGAGACCATAACATTACTAAAATAAATAAGCAAAATCACAAATTTACAAACATACAAACGCATACACTTGATAATCATTACTACTAATCAATAAGCTACTACTATTACTGCTGTAACTGTTGTTATTGCTACTATTTTTTGTTTTCATTATTTACACTAACATATTAAAAATTTAACTATAAGAAAATGAGAACATGACACGACGTAACGTAACTCATTTGCACCTTGTCACACAATAATACAGCTTGGCACTGTAATTCTGTTAAAACATTTAACACGTTCTTCGTATGTCCGGTGTAAACATTCAACACAGAAATGGCTATACAAACTTCAGAATATACATTTTTCTATAAATTATTTGCTACATATTTGTTACGTCTTTAATATTTAAACACAGACATTGACACAGAAAAGCAGCTGTGGCATATACCTCACAAAAATATTTCTTGTTTTAAGGTAGCCGATCGTTATGGCCCATTGTAAAACTACCATTCAAAACCCACGAAATATTATAACAAACAGACATGGCTCATTGCTCAGTGGTGTAATATAGTTCACGCAGACGAAGATTAATTCGTAACAATGTTGTTAGCCTGACTACTGATCCAGAAAAAAAAAAGAAACTATATGCCTTGTGTAAGACGCCATAGTTTTTGCCTGTGTTGTTTAGACAAGTGTTATTGTGCGTACAGTTTACGTTTTTGTGTTCTGTCAGTGTTCACGTGAATTCCTTAACGATGACGAGATTTGTTTTGGATAGTTTATGTAACAAAGAAGATGAACAATGATGAGAATCAGAGAAATTTACTACAGGTAAAATAAAATTTTACGTTGTATATGATTTACAGTCATTAGATGGAGCATGAATTTAAGTATATTCGTAGGATTATAGTATATTGATTAATAATTGTAATTGATCTGGTTTATTTTTAACACTAATGATACGGTTGTAGGTTACAGTGGGATACACTGTTAAAATAGTTATACTTAACAATACGACGATGATAATGATATAAAGAAATAAAGAACAAATAATCTCTATAATGAAAGATGTCATCATCCAGACCAAAAACTATAATCATAAAGCTGGTGGTGATTATGATGACCACGATAATATTGGCACTGAAAACATAATCCTGTTTTGGATAATTCATTTGATATAAATATCTACCAAATTTTTTTTTATGTTCATTAGTCCTATTTTATTGCACAATTACTAACTTGATTTTACAATTTGCTTTTAAATAATATATATCTTTTTTTCTATTATTGATTATATTATATTATATTATATTATATTATATTATATTATATTATATTATATTGTATTGCATTGTACTGTATTATATTATATTAAATTGTATTATATGTGTGTAATACACCTCCTATGTCCCGGATTATTTATTAACGACATGTCTTGTCTTACGCACACAAAATATTCTTACATAAAAACAACTTTAAAAAAAACATCAATTAAAAACAATGACAGTATATCGTTGCGTGGCATCAGAGCATTTCCCCTTTCATTATCAGGAATTTGTCTTTAACCATATGGATATTATATCATACTGAAATGTGTCATTGAGTAAAACTTACAAAAGACTGAGTTAAAAAACTGCATTCTGACTACATGCGTGACACAAATGCACTAAAAGATAGAAAGGTAGCAAACAATAAAGCAGTGCTCTCTCTCTCTCTCTCTCTCTCTCTCTCTCTCTCTCTCTCTTTGTGTTTCCTTTACTTTCCTCTCTCTCCTCTCTCTCTCTCTCTCTCTCTCTCTCCCTCTCTCTCTCTGTGTTTATCTCTCTTCCTTCTCTCTCTCTCTCTCTCTCTCTCTCTCTCTCTCTCTCTCTCTCTCTCTCTCTCTCTCTCTCTGTGTTTATGTTACTTTCTTTACTCCTCTCTCTCTCTTTCTCTCTCCCACTCTCTCTCTCTCTCTGTGTGTTTATGTTACTTCCTTTACTCCTCTATCTTTCTTTCTCTCTCTCTCCTCCTCTCTCTCTCTCTCTCTCTCTCTCTCTCTCTCTCTCTCTCTCTCTCTCTCTCTCTCTCTCTCTCTCTCTCTCTCTCTCTCTCTCTCTCTCTCTCTCTCTCTCTCTGTGTTTATGTTACTTCCTTTACTCCTCTCTCTCTCTTTCTCTCTCCCTCTCTCTCTGTGTTTATGTTACTTCCTCTACTCTCCTCTCTCTCTCTCTCTCTCTCTCTCTCTCTCTCTCTCTCTCTCTCTCTCTCTCTCTCTCTCTCTCTCTCTCCTCTCTCTCTCTCTCCCTCCATCTCTCTGTTACTTCCTCCTCCTCTCTCTCTGTGTTTATGTTGTTACTTCCTTTACTCCCTCTCTTTCTCTCTCTCTCTCCCTCCCTCTCTCTCTCTCTCCCTCTCTCTCTCTTCCTCTCCTCTCCTCTCTCTCTCTCTCTCTCTCTCTCTCTCTCTCTCTCTCTCTCTCTCTCTCTCTCCTCTCTCTGTGTTTATCTCTCCTTTACTCTCTCTCTCTCTCTCTCTCTCTCTCTCCTCTCTCTCTCTCTCTCTCTCTCTCTCTCTCTCTCTCTCCTCTCTCTCTCTCTCTCTATCTCCATCTCTCTGTTACTTCCTTTACTCCCCCTCTCTCTCTCTCTCTCTCTCTCTCTCTCTCTCTCTCTCTCTCTCTCTCTCTCTCTCTCTCTCTCTCTCTCTCCATCTCCATCTCCATCTCTCTCTCTCTCTCTCTCTCTCTCTCTCTCTCTCTCTCTCTCTCTCTCTCTCTCTCTCTCTCTCTCTCTCAATATCAAAGCGTGTTTGGTGTGCATTTCGGTAACTGAATGTAAAGTTATCTGATAACTTGGTGGTGTCATAATAATTTTTTAATCTTATTGATTTTTTTTCATGAAAGATTTAAAGTTTAATGCGATACTGAGAAGAAAAAAATGACTAACTATGAGATGAGTAATGTTTTGGTTTTTATTTTTTTTCTTCTTGTAATAATTTTAAAAAAATAATTTTAAGAAACAACAATAATATAATGATAAGGATTTTAGCAGTTCCCTGTCTTCTCTATGACTGACTAGACTCTGCACACAGAGAATATTCGGAAACGCACTGGGGCAGGACACCAAAGTCCGATCACGACATCACAAACCCGTCAGATACCGCTGACAAGACGCGAACGTATGGAACACATTCGCATGCATGCATGCATGTATGTATGTATGTATGTATGTATGTATGTATGTATGTATGTATGTATGTATACACACACAGACACACATATACATAAATATATATGTATCAATGATACTGTCTCCCTCTCTCTTTTTCTTACACAGACACAACCACCCACCCCCACACACTAAATGAATAGAAACTATATGTAATTGCACTATTAACTGTGGCACCTTTTTTTTTTTTTTTTTTTTTTTTTTTTTTTTTTCGGAACTGAACAGTTTTAGCTAGGTCCGAACACGTACAAACACGATGTATCAAATTAACGGCAGTTTTGCATGTTTCAGTTCATTAAGTTGTTTCATACAAAACGGTCATTGTTCTAGGCGAGATATTTAAACTACACTGCAGGTCCTAATACAAACTGTTTAGTTGTAGGATTAAGTTGTTTCAGAATTTATATATGTAAAATATTTTACCAAGCGTGTAATTAGCCACTGTAAAAATAATAAATAAGAAAATAAAATATTATCGATTTTTGCACTTGTTCATTTTCTGTTTGAAATAATAAACGTGTGTGTGTGTGTTTGTGTGTATGTTTGAATGGACGGATGGATGTTATATTATTATTGTTATCATCATCATCATCATCATCATCATCATTATTATTATTATTATTATTATTATTATTATTATTACATATATTGTTATTATTAATACATTAATTTTCAATTTAATTTTGATATCAGATTATTTAGTATATAATAAAGTTGTGAATTGGGGGGGTGGTGGTTAATTAACTAAACACTAAAAGATAATGACACTGTAATACAGTATGAAGTTAATTGTTACAAGAAATCTGTATGTTTTATAACGAGCGCAACTCTCTCTCATCTAGCAGTCATAGCGACGTTCTGTTTACTGGCCAACCGATTTGAAAACAGATATAACTATAATCTTTCATCTCGCTTGCTGTTAGCATTCTACTTCTAATGACGCTGAACGAATGCACGGCATAGTTCATCGATCATTTATTTTCGATTTTTATTAACATTACATGTAGCCATTAATTTGCAACAGTGAAAGGGAAATTAAGAAAAAAAATATATATATCTATACAGGGAGAGAGAATCGTCGAGCGCTCTGATCTGAAGAAGCAGTCTTTCAGTTAAGTCTTTTACGACAGTTGAATAATACATTTAATAAAAATGGTTAGTAGATTGCTCCATGGTAATAATGACACAAGACGAATAACCGTGTGTGTGTGTGTCTGCAAATATCTGCATGAGTATTTATAAACGTTTATGTATATGTCTTTGTATGTATGCATGCTATATGTGCATGTTTGTTAAACAGTTTTATTTTATCTGTATATCTGATAGGTGTGTGTGTGTGTGTGTGTGTGTGTGAGAAAGATTTTATCAAATATTTATTTATTTTCATTGTGGCAGACTGATTAAAATAACTATACAAACAAGAATAATCCATTTCTTATACAGAATACTATCCAATAATCGGAAGAAATCGTATCCTCCAAAAGTATAGTTCATTTCACTTAATTACAATATTTTCCTTTTCTGTGAGTTTCACGATATCTGATTATCTCCAAACTTTTTCTTTTTTATCGACAATTATTTTAATCAATTTCGTTGTCTAACGGTTTCCCGGCAATACGAATCGACTTGTCGATTGTTAATGCGATAAAGGAAAAATATCCAATTAAAAACTATTTAACGTAGAGAAAAAAAAGTATTGGGTTTGGTAGTATCTCATTTACAATTTTCAAATTAAAAATTATTTTAAACGTTATTAGAAAACTGATACAATGAAAGCAGTTGTGGGTTATGCATAATTTTTTTTTTTATCTGCTCATTAACTCTAAATAAAATGGAAAACACATTCTGACCGACGTAATCTCTTTCTAGCTTCCCACTGTTTTTTCCGTATAAATCTTTCTTTCCATCTGTGTATAGCTATCTATTTGTGTGTCTGTCTGTCAGTGTCTCTCTGCCTGTGTCTGAAGACAATTATAATATTGTAAATAACATCTAAAGGTTAACTTCCTGTTGTTACTAAATCACGACTGTGACGCAGAATCTCTTTACTGAAATAAAATATAAATATTTTATGGTTTTATTAATTGTGTATTTGCTTCTAAAATAAATAATTTTATGTTTCAGTGAAATGATTTAAATATGTTTTCAAATCCATATCGATCTAATGTTACCAACAAATTATATTTTCCATATATTTAGATTTGTTTCAAGGAGATTTTTTTTATATTATCCTAACAGTTTGTATTTATCTGTGGGTCTGTCTATCTACTAACAACATTAATAAAAAAATTATAATCCTCCCACCTATTTACAATGATTTTCATATAATGAATTTTTGCAAGATCACAAACAGTACTCTTAGACCTGTATTAGACTTTGATATTGGGGTGTGTTATCAAGCTGCTAGAGGATCCTGGGGAATGCTCCCCAAAATGTTTTTAAATGTAGAATACGGGCCTGAATTTTATTATTAATGTGTAGTTTGTCTATATATCTATCCATTCTTCCATACTTCTGTCCAGCTAAATCTCCATATTTGCATTTAGCAATCTGCGAAGGTACAATCAGTGGTGCAGCTGAGGTATCGGTTTGCTTTTTCTTCACATTTTGTTAGTGTTGGTTAGAAAATAGATATCAGATGATATAAATAAACAATAATAACAAGTGTGTGTGTGTATGTGTGTATATATATATATATTTAAAAAGAAAGAGAAAAAGAGAGAAAAACAAAACATTAATATGTGTTTTCATTGCAGCTACTTAATGATGTTGACGGCACAGGCTGCCCTCCACTTATTCTGACACTTCAGCTTGGCAACGATGACTTGTGCAATTATTTACTTGATAAAGGTGCTGACGTCAACATCCAGGAAGAGAGATCAAATAGAACAGCTCTTCACTATGCACTGTACATGAAGAAACATGAAATTTTTGAAAAAATTCTCAGGTATATATTTTCACAACACATTATTTATATAATTAAAACAAAAAAAACAACAACCCAAAAACAAACTATTATTGAATTATCTATATGGTGCTTTAGTGCAATATTTTTCAGAGAATTTATTATTGAATTTATAAATGATATGACCTTAATAGTTGTGTATATATATATATATATATAGTAACCATTTTAACTAATATGTTTTGAAGATAACATAGTAACAAACCAAGATGTTGTCACTGCTTATTACTATCACTGATGAACTCATCCTCAGAATATGTTAAATTTAAGTAAGTCATATTTTAGTACCAACAATAATACAGTTAGATACTGCAAACTGTGACTGCTGGTTGATCCTTCAAATTTTCTTTTACTGATTACTTGTTTAGACAGAGCTAAGCCAATGTATTTCTTCACAGATTAAATTAATTTTTATTTATTTTATTTTACAAGCTAAATGTCTCGATTTAGGATTGGTATGAGTATTTTTTTTTCACTGTATCAATAACTGTTTTTAAAAAAAAATATAATAATAATAATAACAGCAACATCATAAACAAAACAAAGGTTTAACAAATTGATCTAAAAACATCTAATATTAATTTGATTGTTGTCTAGTGTTACTACTTCAGAAGGAGAGAGAGAGAAAGTGAGGATGTTTTTATGTGTCTTTTAGTTATTGATTCTTTGTCTTCACATTTTTTTTATAAAACTTCTCAGTTGAATTGGATTATTAATAGTTAAACACAACACAAGTTAAAGAAAAACAAAAAACGTTTTATTTCCAGATAATTAAAACTTAATCACCTGTAAAGCATAATCTTATGAAATAACATCATTATTTCAAAGCCATAATTAAATATAATGCAAATACATGCACATAATTCAAATGAATTTAGAACATCCGACAAGTTATTAAAAAACAAAAAACAAAGATTTACCTTATTTTTTTTTTTTAAATTAATAAAAACTTAATAATCAGTAATGAAAACAAACACAAAATAAATAAATAAATAAATAATAATTTCTGTTTTTACCATTTTTCATAGTTCTTAATATTAAAATTTCCCACTTTAAAACAATCTGTCTTTTTTTTCTTAATAATTTCAGTCTCAACCCAAACTTGGAGCTGACAGATTACAAAAAGACGACTATAATACATCGCGCAAGTTCAGTGCGAGACATAAAGTACCTGAAGTCAATATTTGACAAAATGCCACCCAGTGGTATACTCCTCAACATGGCCGACTGTGATGGTGCTAATGCAGTGATGTTAGCCTGTCAGAATGGAAACATTGAACACTTGAAGTTGCTTTGTGAACATGGGGTAAAGAGTGGCTTTTATTTGTTATTTGTCTTTCAGTCGAAACACACTTTATCTGTCCTTCAGTATTATTTATTAATTAATCCAATAATATGTTTCATTTCTTATGAGATAACATTAAGGATATAATTCATTCAGTTTTATAGTTATTTGCCCTTTATCTGACTGCCTAAACACTATGATTTCATCAATATTCATTTATTAATTCACAAGTCTGTTTAATTTCTTATGAGACAGCAATAATATAAAGAACAGAGTTCATTAAATCTTATAGTTATTTTATACATTAACAGACATATATAAATACAAACAGAAACATCCATATATGTGTGTGTGTGTGTGTGTCTGTGTCTGTTTTTACCTTGCCAAGATATGATGGCTAGACACATTTCTACATTTTCAGACACTGACAACAATAGTTTTACTTCAAAAATTTGTTATTTACATATACATATTGTTCAAAGTTACTTGTTTGGTGTAATTTATTATGTACTTGCAAGACTATTCCCATTAAAAAAAAAAAAAAGAAAGAAAAAAAAGAGTAATAAAAAGTACTTTATAACACAGTACTTATTTTATATGAAACATCTTCCACATGAGTGCATGTCATAGGTTTCTATCAATAAACAGAATGATTACTAGTCACTGTTGTATTGGAGAATGTATGATTAAACCAGGATTTACTTAATACCTGTTTATTTAGAGATCTATCTACTTTGTTCACTACATGAATAAGTAAATAATGTTATTGTATTTTTGTAATGGATGTACAAAATGAAACAAAACAGAATAGGGAGCAACTAATACAAACTGGTCACAACCAGAATTCTTAATGAATACCCAAGTACTAAATTTGGCATTAAATATTTTTTTAAGGCTATTAAAATTATTTCACTAATTTTATCCTTGGTCATTTGTTGATATTAGTGTTGTCATGGAGACTGATGTTTTGTTCAGTGTTTTCTTTATTATTAATATTATTATTAAAATACAGAATTACAGATTTCAAACTATTTTAGCTACTATTTAGTAGTGAAACCTGCCAGAAGGAATAATTCTAAATTATATATACTTTCTATTTATTTTTGTTTATTTTGATGCACCCAAGTATGCACAATAAAAAATGTATCTAGTTAAATAAAGGTAAGATTTGCTGTCAACCCTGGTCCATCCCTAAATCAATATTTCTTAATTAAACCATTATATGTTTTGAAACATTGTAAAACATAAAACTTTTATCAATAACTCTTACTTTATATTATCCAAATCATTTTTATATTCCTTAAGTAACTGAATATTCTTGTTTATTTACATAAAATGTATATAGTAATGAGGTGAATTCAGAGAATAAACTATAAATATAAATGAAAACAGAGGAGTATCATTAAAAACGTGCTTGCATGTTCACATATAGGTGTTACTAACTTGGATACAAATGTACCAATGACATGAAACAATGAATGAATTAATAATTAATATCATGTGATCAGGTACAAAGAATTTCTGCAGTGAATTTGTTAGAAGAAAAACCTTGAAAGTAACATTATAAAGATACAAAATGCAATTTTAAAAATAGAAAAAAAAACAAAAAAAACAGCAAAAACAATATGATTTTGAATCATAGTACAGTATTAGAAGTAAAGAACAAATAATATTTATTATCTTGAAACAGTGTACTGAAGCAATATGTTATGTTGCACAGTATGAGAAAAAACAGAAATACAACATGCAGTACAGTACTATAAATAACATTAAATGTACTGAGCTGTCAATATGTAACAAATTATTCATTGTACTTAGAAAAAAACTATCATAATAACTACACTTATGACATATTTATTGCATAACACTCAGTTTTGTCACAGTATTAAAACTACTGATATTTTCATTAATGCAGATACTTCACAAAACGAGAGATATTAGAGTGTGTGAATAATTTAATCACAATTTCCTTTTTGAATAATAACAACAATTAAAAAAAATATGCCAATTTATAAAGAATTTTGTTTTGATATGTCTGTATGTATGAATGTGTTTGAATATACACACATTTATTATCATTATTATCATCATCATCATCATTAACATCATCATTATTATTATTATAACATATTTTCAGACTGGTAAGTTAAAACAAAAATAAAAAATCAGTGACTAAATAACAGATACTTTTATATATACTATTACCACATCACTAAATTTTTCTAAAATTAAAGCTGTACTGTATTTTATTTGTTACTATGGCTGAGAAGAAACTGTGTAAATTATAATACATAGAAGAAAATCATTATTATAAGACAGTATTTCAACTAGGACTGTAAAAAAATGTGACACAAAACCCAGGAATCTGCAGCCAAGGACTATTTTTATGAGACATTTTATAAATAAATTTAATCGATATCGCTAACTACTGCATGATCTCGTAAGTGATTTCAGTGTTTGCATGACTCTGTTTCTAACCAGATGTTTATGATAACACTCAACTGTTCATTTTAAAATAACTTTACAAATAAATATCTAATTTCAAGCACGTTATAAAAACATGACATTGCTTCATTTAAACAGTAAGCTCATAAAAACATGCAATTGTTAATATGAATTTTCTTTGTGAAGTTTATTTTATGAAATTCTTTTCACAGTTTTGAGTAGTTTAATTTTATATATTATATATTATATGTGTGTGTGTGTATGTGTGTGTGTGTGTCTTTATGTATGTGGCTGTGTGTGTTGTGTGTTTATGTGATGCCAGTATATAACTTGCTGAAAATGCATTGTTTAAGAATTCATAAACAAATTTATTTATTCTAATCAGTATATTCATTAAGAAACAAAATGAAAATGAATATGCAGATATACACACACATACACAACCATACACACACACATACACACAAGTTTCTACTCACATACTTAAATATTCTCTTATCACATACATACAAACTATAATTTACTTGTTAAAATACTTGTTTACATATTATTATTATTATTATTATTATTACAATTATTATTACTATTATTGTTATTATTATTATCATTATTATTATTATCATTATTATTATTATCATTATTATTATTATTTCATTATTATTATTTCTATTACTATTACTATTATTATTATTACTATTATTATTACTGTTATTGTTATTATTATTATTTCCAGGCAACTGTTTCTGCAGTAGACAAGTGTGGCCGTACAGCTCTACACCACTGTGTAGAAAACGCCAACACAGACTGTGCCGACTTTCTGCTCAAGAACGACACCTCCCTGTTAAACACAGCTGACAGTGAGGGTCTCACTCCGCTACACATGAGTGCTATCACTGGAAACGAGGCTCTGTTGCATCTGCTGCTGAAGAAAGGAGCCAATCTGACATGTCTGGATGAAGAAAAACACACAGTGGTGCACTGGGCAACAGGTGTGTTACAAAATATTAAATGTGTAAATTTAAAGTGTGTGTATGTAGTGTGTACATTTCAGAGTACCTTATATATTTGGTTTCTAATCTTTGCTAATAATGAAGTATGACAATAAAATAACAAGGTCGTGAAGAATCAAACAGACTGAATGTTTTTCATTTCATACTAAGAAATGCCACCAAAATTTATTTTACTTGCAATATATAAGAAGAAGAAGGAGAAGAAGAAGAAGAAGAATGTTGATAATGATGAGGATAGCAGTAGCATATCTATAGCAAGAACAGTAGCAGCAGCATCAACAACAACAGTTTCAGTAACAATAATAGCACAACAATGACAATAATAATAATAATAATAATAATAATAATAATAATAATAATAATAATAATGATTGTATATTTCCTTACAGTCAGTGGGCAAACAGAGATACTTGATCTTCTAATAGAGCATGGAGCAGATGTATCTGTCCCAGATCGTCACAATGCTTTTCCCATTCATTACGCTGCTCAGATGTCAGGACGAAGATCCCGAACTCCAACAGACAGTAGTCGTGGTACAATACTCAAACAACTTCTTGATCACAAGGTGGACATGACAGTGAGGGACAAAGATGGCAGACAGCCACTGCTGTGGGCCGCTAGTTCAGGTAAATATACAACTTACGTAATATTCGTTTAATGAACACTTCAGCATGTTTGGTGTTAATAGCTTTAAAATGTCATGTATGTGTGATTTTTACACTGACATTTCTTCGGCTATACTTGCTAATTTGTATCAAGAATGTTGTTGTATAAGCATTTTCATGGCCAGCAGAGTAAATGTTGCCCTGAACACCAAATGATGAAGGACTGAGTTGTAATTCTGACGTTTGAGACCGGACCGAAAAAAAATGTCAGGCATTCATAATAATGTGGGTTTTTTGCGGGAGGAGATTTTCATGATACTGTTTTTTTTAGATTTCTGAAGAAATAAGTACCTTTTCTAATAACTGCAATATGTGTTTTGTTATCACTGTGTAGAATTGCTGTAATAAAATATGTGTCTGAATCACTCACTTTATTCTTACACAGATAACTAAGGGTGAGGGGAATGTTCAATATTTGATGATGATTATTGAAAGTAAATGAGTAATTTTTAAAACAGATGTTTATCCAAAAAAAAAAAAAAAAAAAAAAATTTAAATACTGTAAAATTTTTAAAGAAATAAAGGTACATATTTTATTTGTGAGCATTAGTTACAAAATGCTTAAAACTCATATACTTACAAATTTTGTGTTTGTATGATATTTTATTTTATTGTATTTATTTATTTCATTTTATTTTATTTATTTATTAATTTATTTATTTATTTGCTTGTGTATATGTTCATATAAAAAATCCTTTCCCATAATCAAAAGTGTAGCAAATCTGCTTTAATGACGGTAATTAAGTCAGAATGAGCCAGCTGTAAAGCTTGATATCTGCTGCTATGACTGAATATTAGTCATAAGAAAATAAAAACTCTGTGAATGTATTTGTTTTTATTTTTTGTTTACAGGAAATGTGGAAGCTTGTCAGACTTTGGTGGCAGCTGGGGCTGATATTGAAGCCAAAGACAAGGATGGTCTGACTGGTGTGTTAAATATTACTCCATTTTAATAATAATTTTTAACTTATTTTCACTAGAATGGTTTCCCCCCCCCCCCATCGCTTATTCATACATTTTCACTGATTACTTGTTAGCAGATATTAATTATTTTTATTCATTGGTTATGTTTTCAGCAAGATAAATTTGTTGTAAATAAATCATTTGGAATTAGTAAAAAAAAAAAAAAATTAATTAATAAATGTTTTATTTTTATTTAGTTGTTTAATTAATTGATTATTTATTTATTTATTTTTATATTATTTTATATTATTATTATTATTATTATCATCATTATTATTTATAATTATTGTTTGTTTGTTTTTGTTATACTTAATATGTTATAATTCACTGGGATATATTTAAAAAAATTTAATAATTGTATATCAGTTTTAAGTTACAGTGTGGTTTTTGAGAAATAAGATATTAAAATGCAGTGCAGTTGTTGTTTTAGGTGGAGGGCACCCAATATTTAACAAATAAAACATTTAATTAGCTGACTTCGAATTAAAGAGGAAATACGGAATTTAGGTTTTGTCTTAGTAAATACATACTGTTTGAGTTTTTTTATTATTATTATTATATAAATACATTTTTTTTTTTTAAATTTAGACAACTTGATAGAACTGTAATTTAACATTTAATTATTATTTATTTCCTCTTTAAGTAACTTAATAACTTTAAAAAGCATACTAATCAGAATTTCTTTAAATTTAAAATTTTAGAAACTATTCAGCAATGAATTTTTGCATTCATTATGTTTAATTCATTGTTTTTATTTATTACAATTTTCCATTGAAACTTCTCTATCAAAATAGCAACAACAATAACAACAATAATACATAATATAATGAGGTCAGTAATAAAATTAAAAACATATATGTCACAGTTAAATTTAACAAGTGTGCCTACAACATTTGAATACTAGTAAACTCAGATATAAAATTTCAAAAAAATATAACCACTAAATAAAACTGCACAAAAAACAAACACAAAAAAATAAAAAATAATAAAATAAAAAATAAAAACACACATTATTATCAAATCACTAAGAAGTATCTCAAATATATTCCATAACTACAGTTTTATTCAGTAAACATTTTTGAAATTTTTATTTCCAGCATTACACTGTGCTGCGAGTCGTGGACACACAGCTGTAATTGAGGAGCTGGTCACCCACTGCCAGGCTAACATTGATGCTGTAGACAAGAACAACTGTACGCCTCTGTTGTATGCAATAACACTGGGCAATATAGAGTGTGTGAAGATGTTAATACAACTTGGTGCAAACACATCTCACTGTGACAAACGAGGCAGATCGTAAGTTTTTTCTTAAATGATTATAGTTTAAAGAAAACCCTCAGTACAACAGTTATCAGTTCAACTGATTCTTGATTTAGCTGATGACAAAAATTTGGCAGACTAATTCCCTTAGGTATAAAACCCTTGGAAGGGTGGATGTCATCTGTAGTTCACTTAATCTTTTAGATGGCATAAGTGGATAAGACAAACACACCCATACACCTACATACCCACCCACACACACACACTTCACATATATTAGTACTAAATTATGTAAACCACATCTTGTATTTGTGTGCTTAGCGATCATAATTGTTAACCTTTGTCAATATAAAAACTTGAATTAAAAAATCTACTTTTCCTTCTTCATCCATCTTTTATAAGCAAATCCAGACAAATTTCAGTTAAACTTTTAATCATATACAGATATACTTCATGTCAAATGCAGATGCACTTCACCAAAGACAAATGTACTTCTCTAAAGAAACATACTGCACCAAAGACAAACATACTTCACTAAAGACAAACATACTTCATTAATGGCAAACATACTTCATTAAGGACAAATATACTTCACTAAAGACATACTTATTTCACCAAAGCATACTTCACTAAAGACAAACATACTTCCCTAAAGTCAAATCTTAGTTCACTAAAGACAAATATACTTCACTAAAGACAAAACATACTTCACTAAAGACAAATATACTTCACTAAAGACAAATATAGTTCACTAAAGACAAACATACTTCACTAAAGACAAATATACTTCACTAAAGACAAAACTTAGTTCACTAAAGACAAACATACTTCCCTAAAGTCAAAACTTAGTTCACTAAAGACAAATATACTTCACTAAAGACAAAACATACTTCACTAAAGTCAAATCTTAGTTCACTAAAGACAAACATACTTCACTAAAGTCAAAACTTAGTTCACTAAAGAAAAACATACTTCACTAAAGACAAAGATACTTCACTAAAGTCAAAACTTAGTTCACTAAAGACAAACATACTTCACTAAAGTCAAACATGTTTCACCAAGGACATACCACACAGAAAATAAAATACTTCACAAAAGTCCAACACACTATAATACAGACAGATTGTTTTCTTTATAGTCAAACATATTTTACCAAAGTCTTTTAAAATATCAACATTGATTTTATCATTGGAAAAAAAAATAATTCAGAAATAATTACTAGGTTGGATCCCATTAAAACAAAATAAAACCATACAAAATCATAAATAAAATTATACTTAATGGCTGCAAATCATAATAATTAGAACTGAACACTTTCCTTTTTTCATTCTGACTTTAAACAGACTGGCTTTGTTGGTGGATATCTGTTTTTTTTCTTGTTTTTTTTTTGAATTTTGTATTTGTATCTCTCTCTTTCTCTCTCTCTCTCTCTCACACACACACACACACACACACACACACACACACACACACACACACACACACATTCATTTTATTCTTTGTCTTTGATTTAATCAATGAATTCAACTGAAATACATATATAATATTTCATAACATATGAAACACATGCTTTCAGCAATAATTTAGTTTTTTCCAGCAGAATATTTTAGATTTTGTTTGTATGTGCCAGTAATGACTGGTGATGCAAGGATTAATTGTTTGCATTTACATTAATAATAAATCATTAAATGTTTTTCATGTGACAAACACAACCACTGAAAATGTGTCTATGATCTGTTACTCACATGACAGACTGATTTGATTAGAATGAAAATATTAATGAATTTTCAGAGAAATAAAAGTTACTGTTTTGATTTTTGGTTTTTTTTTCTTAACATTTGATCAAGTTTGTCTCTGTCAGAAATAATTCCAGTGGTTTGCTATAATTACCACAAAATATATATATATTTTTTACTTTACTTGATTTGACAAATTTTCAATGCTTCACTGGTAAAGTCAGCTGAGCCTGACAGTACAACAGAATTTCAAATTTCAGTAGGACAGATTTGTTACAGAAACTGGATAGAGTTCATTGTCAATGATATTTCTGAAATAATCAAATATCCCTGAAATATAATAGCAATGCTTACAATATCAACATGAGTAAACATAGAAATAGTCAAGTACCTTATAAGTGTTGTTGAAAACACATTGTTTATTTTTTGATGTTTCATGTATGGGATTGTTAGTTATCTGTTTATATTCTGTCCTGTAGACTTTTTTCCACCTTGGATACATAATTAATATATCTATAGTTCTGAAGAATTTAGTTGATATGTATTGTATATTATAATAATGAAACTTTTAAAGTCTCACTGCAGTTATCCCAAGCTTAAGACAATACTGATGTTAATTTTTGAGTTACCCTGTTATACAGACTTTTATTTAATCAAAAATAAATGCTTATATATATTTTTATATTTTATTATTATTATTATATTTTAATTTTATTTATTTATTTTTTTGTTTAATTATTATTATTATTTAATTTTATTTTGTCCTCTTTTTTTAATGGATAATCTCTACTTAAACTTTTTTTTATAAAGATTTAAAAAAAAAAAAAATAATAATTCATGATACTCTATTTGCTAAATAATTATTTTTAAGTTACTTTTGACCTTAATCAGACCTCACCTAATTTTAACATATTTGTTTATGTTTATTTTTATTAAAAAAAATTCTCATATTACTATTTTCTCCAGTTACTTTATTTTTTTTTATCTTGTGCAATAAAGATTGTTATTATAACCCTGCTTATCGCATTTTTACGTCTGCTAGCTGTTGCCAGGACCTGTCTGACAAAGACACATACAGCCTTTCTTCAGTTATTAATGTCTCTGCCTTTCAAATGTTAGTTTACCTCATGCATTCACACACAGACAAACGACAGTGTTTGTTGGGCTAAGCTGTATGGAGGTATTCACTCTGTGTTGTTAGATCTATGTTTTGTATTATTCCTATTACAGCCCAGCTCACTGTGCTGCTATTCAGGGCTCTCAAGAAACACTGGTACTCCTCCAGAGAAAGAATGTTGATCTGTGGTGTCCTAGTAATCAGGGAGACTTTCCAATTCATGAAGCAGCTCTTGGTGGACATGAAGGCAAGTTTAAACTTTTACAAACATTACTCATACCTTTCTATAATCATTAAAATGTAAAATTATGACACTGATACTTTACTGTTATATGTGATCTTCACTTTGATATTAGCCAAAAGGCTGAAAAGCAGTTATATATATAATCTATGTAGTGATGATGTTTTCACATTTATACTACTGAACATTGTAATATAGCAGTTATCTGAAATTTCAGGTGCAGACAGAAAATATTTAAATATAATCCAAGTGTTTTTAAAATCTATAATTCCTTACTTACATTATATATAAGTAAACTTAAATGATAAACTGCTTTTTTCTTCAATTATACATTCTTATTTCTTGGTATCTTACCTTTAATTTTTAACTATTATTTTCTGTAATCTACAGTCTTATACCTGCTAGTAAAATACAGTAACTGAATTGTTGTTCCCATAGTGCACATTATCATTTCCTTTGTAATCTGTATTTTAATCTGCTCCTTGCTTTAACGTACTTACACTTACACCTACAAGTAAACTCTGATTTTAAACTGTTTCAGGTATTGTAAAGTTTTTTCTGGGTTTGAGGAATCGATCAGAGGTTGTGCATCTGTCCAACTGCGACGGAAGAAACTGTCTACACATTGCTGCCCTCACAGACAACTTAACTCTGTGTCAGCTTCTACTGGACTCTGGAGCAGACATCAACGCCATCATGAGAAGCAAGGTGAGAGCATCATCATTATATCAGTCTTCCAGTTAAAAGAAAATGAAAAGAGTAGACTCTTTACTCCTCAGTTCCCAATAATCCATGATCAAAACTGTCTTTTACAGGTGGGTCTCTGGTTGGTGTCAAATATATACCAGTAGTGAACCTGAAATCTTGAAAACTTGGTCATTTACTTCAGCCATTGATCACGAATATGAAATATTGTTAAATCTTTGAGATTTAAATTAGTTCAGTATTAAATATATTTTGTCACTGTCTACAACTTCCAGTGTTATTTCATCAAAGATTATACAAAAGTTGTAAATTTAAAACTGTATTAACTTTAAATGTAAGCAATATTCCATGCCAGTGACACAAAATAAACATTGAGCATGGTTGGCATGTCACACAGTAAAAAATATCTGCTGATGCATATACAGTCTACCTACCTACCTATCTATCTATCTATCTATATATATGTAAAGCTTCTTAATTTTGCTGCAGACATAACAAGTATTGAAAATGACTTCTCTTGTTCGTTTTACTTATTTATATAAACATTTTAGTGCAATAAAACTTTAATATTGCATATGTATATGATCTTTACTGAATTTCCTGATGTTTTATACTTACCAACATTATGATTTTTCTTTTGATATAAACCTTTTAAAATTCAGTTGTGATTTGGACCTTGCCATACCTTTTTTTTTTTTTAAATTAAATTATCTTTCTGATTGTATTGTCTCTGTGAGGTCAGAAGAAAAAAGAAAAAATAAGAAATAAGACCTGTGAAGATTAATAAAAAAAACAAAATTTCCTTTTTAAAAGATAATAGCTGTCTAGGTATTGTTAAAGCAGACATATTAAATGTGAAATATATAAATTTGAAATAAATACTGAATGTCTATAACAATAAAGAAATATCTGATGGACTGTTTGATGTCAGGATTATTTTTCATTCAGACTTTTACTCACATTACATTTTGTGTGTGTGTGTGTGTGTGTGTGTGTGTGTGTGTGTGTGTGCAGTGAAGTGTGTGAAATTTCCTTTGCAATATATTATACCAAAGCAGAACACTGACAGACACTAACACATTTTGACATTAGTAGACATACCTACACACACATACACACCGACAAACACACACAGACATACACACATACATAAATACACTTTTACATAGATACACATACAGTGCATACCAACACAAAACCTTCACTCACAGAATAACATTTGAATAAAGTTTGATAAGGCTTTCCAATAGATTGGTCTAAATTCTAATCACTTCTCAGCTGTTTTGTTCTAAAACGAAAGTTTTATCTCAAGTCTGATAACAACCACTTGTTAACATTATCACCTTCCTGATTTAAACTGGCATTTAAAAATACAGTTAAAACTCCACAGAGAAAATTCCCTTTGTCCATGGAGATTATCTGTATTTGTTTGACAACAGTGACAGAAAGATTAAATGCCGTTCAGACTCATATGCTGTTATACATAAACTGTTCTGATCAAAAGATAAGATTTTAAATAACCACAAACTAAAAGTCACTGAGCTGAGAAAACAAAGACTTGGTTTGACCCTCAGTTTGGTTTTGTTTCTGTGGAGAAAACTGATTACAGGTGTAGTGAGTACTTACCTTTCACCACATAATTACCAAAGAAAGAAGTTAGGAAGTAAGGTTTTATAGAAGACTGTGTTTAAGATAATGCTTAAAATGACTGTTGATACTTCAAACATAGTTGATCTCTATATCTGTTCTTAAAATAAGATCTTATAAAGAATTTCTCTTGTGTCTTGATAAAATTTCAAGTCTGCTAAAAGTATTTCTGTTGTATGCGAAAGATTAAACCATATTTGAGAATTATTGTTGTGTGATAAAGAATCTTATTTAAATCAGAGTTTAGTTTTGTAAACACCTCAAAACTTTCTGTAGGCCTGCTAATTAATACTGTAGATCATAATAGCATATTTTACATGGTTTTAAAATGATTATGGTTGAAGATTAAATTCAAGTTATGAAGGATGTAGCTTAGTGGCCAAATGTTTATCTTACAACACTACAATCACTATGTTTTACAAATCATTATCAGTCATAAAAAATAAATAAACATTTCATTTACCTTTTCAGGGTAAATACTACACTGCAGTAGATATTGCTAATCTGAAGGGTCACAGAGAAACAGAACAGTATCTGATATCTAAAGGAGGAAAGACAGGTGATTTTGTCACAAATGATGCAGCTAGTATCATTCAAAGAAACTATAAACTTAAACGAGAACTGTTAAGACGAAGATCAGCTAAAGGTCGAAGAAGATCACAGAGACTGACATCAGCAAATACAAATGATACTGTTAGTTCAAAAAATGAAGAAGATGTGAGAAATGAAAAGTCCAGTGACAGAGAAGAAAAAACCGATGAAAATGAAGAGACTGAAATCCCTAAGAATCAGGTTAAAGTGGTGATTAGTTTAGCTGATCAGAAACAGGAAAGTCCTGATGAGTTAGACAATACCAGCAAAAGTGTGACGATTCAGGAACAGTCAGGTAAAGACAGTGTAAAAGGGTCTCAGAACATGGGCTTGCATACTTCAAAACAACACAGCAGTGTCACATTTGAAAATTCTAAAAAAGAGCAGACATCATCTCATGGTGCCAGAAATAGCAGCATCAAAGAAGGTCATCAGCAAATTCATTCCAAATCTGCCACAGTGCAGACTGGCCATGATAAACACAGTGAGACCACTGCAGAGAACAAAAACACCCAACCAGGTCCTCAGAACAAGAACAAGAGAGTGCTGCACAGATCTAGAAAAGCTAGAAGAGATTTGGCTATGGAGGTTCAAGCCAGTGTGCGAAGGTTTGAGGTAGAAAGACAGGCTGTGAGAGAGTATCACCAATTGAAGAGAGCTCAGATGTACACCAGACCAATCTATGACTTTGATTTAGTAAACCAGAGTGTGCAGAAAAGTCACAATAGTGATCTGCATGCAAGTGAGAATTTTATCATTTGTCAGTTCTACTTGTTTTTTGTTTGTCTGTAGTTTCCTATTTTTTATTGTATCTGTTTGACAGTGTATTATTTAAAAGTATTTATCTACTCATGATTATTTTCTTTATTTATTTACTTATTTTAATTAATTAATTTATGTATCAAATATTTTAATTATTTAACTTGTATTATATTTTTATTCTGTATATTTGTATATTTTGTATTCTTTATTTATATATTTATTTAATTGTGTTATATTTCTATTCTCTATATTTGTATATTTTATATTCTTTCTTCCTTTCTTTATTATTGTATGTGTATTGTTTGTTTCAAACACTTTTACCAATTACTTATTAAAGATATAATTACTATTACAAATAACTTTAATTTCTGTCTCATTTATTTTAAATCACTTCACTTACATTATGATCCCATCTTTTGTTTTCAATATTTTACATCAACTGGAATAAAAAATTAATTAAATAACTGAACAATTATTTTTTTATAGGTCAGACTCAGAGTTGCACAGACACTGAACATAACACAGTTAGCAATGACACTGAGGTAACATTCATAAATTATATCTTTCTTAAATGATATCAAAATACAAAACAGTTGACTAAATATCATTTATTGTTTGGAAAAAAGGTCAAAGAAATTAAAACTAATGTTTAAGAGTTGCATTCAGAATGTTACATTTTTTATTCATTTATTATTATAATTATTTTTGTAATTATTATTTTTGTTGTTGTTGTTTTTGTCCATTTCCAGTGTTTGTTTTATTATTATTATTATTATTATTACTAATGTTATTTAAATAAATGCTTAACTAATTTAAAAATTTTAATTTTAAAAATAATATATAAATTTGTTCTGCATTATGTTTCTGTTTTTCACAATTATATTAGCATATTTCCATATCTGAAAAAAAATAAAGAAAAAAAAATTAAATTCATATACCCCATAATATTATCATCATCATCATTATCATCATAATGAGAATGATATTATAATTATTATGCCTTCTGACCTCACACCTCACCTAAATCACAGCTCTCACATTCGGCAATATATTTTTTTTAAAAAGGTTTTAAAGATACAAAAAAATTTCCCTGCAGTTCTTAATTCCTCATAGGTAATATAATGGAAAAAATATGGTATACGTTTCTCAATTAATTTTTCCTACTGATTACATTTTTGTTGGTATATATATGTTTTCTAAAGATCATATTACAACAGACTGGATAACACTGACAAATATTTGTGTGTGAAACTGGGTGAATTATCAAACAAGTGATTTGACAAAGAACATGTCAGTTTGGTAATACCTATCAGTTCTGAAATGAGAAGCCACTGGCGTCTATCAGACAAAGGTTTCACACAATAGATTACATACTGACAGTTATTGAAAGCCTGTGCTATTGTGTATGCCAGCAAAAGTGTGTCCTATAGTTTGTTTGCAATAATTGTGTTGGATAGTTGTCAAATTTTATTTTTGTTTGTTTTTCATTTTATTTTTTTTTTCACTTTTATTTTTTTTATTTTTTTTATTTATTTTTTTATTACCATTTTTTTTTTTTTTTTCACTTTTGCTTAAATGCTAAAAAATTTTTTAAAATTCAGTCCACTAATAAATAACTTTTCTAATCTTATATAACTAGAATACATTTGTCTATAACAAAGTTGACTGTGTGCAGGTGTTTGGTTACATTTTGAATATATAACAGTTTTTAATGTTGAGTTGACCTATTAATCTTTACTATAGCATTTTATTTTTATTTTATTTCTTTGTTATTTTTATATACTTATACTATAGTTTATTCTTATATAATTTATATAATAATAATAATAATAATAATAATAATAATAATAATAATAATGGTAATAATGCTGATGATAATGATGATGTTGAAAAAGTTGAAAATTCAGTCCACTACATATCAGTACTAATACTGGCTGAACCTCTTAAATCCAGCATTTCACAGTCTGTCAGTTCCAATGGTTTAGCATGAATCTGCTGCCATCAGTTTACTGATCAACCAATATGGCAGCACAGTTAGTTTTATGAAACAAAAAACAACATGAAACAACAAAAACCTGCTTTGAAAGCAATCATCGTATTATTTCCTTTTTTAAACTTTGGCAAGACTGTTTTTACACAGGGTCTTCCCTTAAGGGTCACTTTCTGTGAGATGGCACTGGGGAGGTCTCAGTGTTGCTGGATTTAAGAGGTTCAGTCTGTATAATAAAATGATGTTGTTATTACAGAATGAAGAGAGTACAAACTCAGATGAACACATTGCAGAATTAAACCATTTAGAAAAACAAAAGGAGGTAAATTAAAAGTTTAATTTCTTATAAAATAACAACAAAACAAATTTAAATTAAATTAATGTCATAGTTGTTATTTTTTAAGGCATTCACCAGCATATTGCTGAGTTAAAGTATCTTCTGTATCTTCTTGAGATATTTAGGTTGGATTGGGTAATTAGAACAGAGAATTTCTCATTTTTTTAAGTTTAAGTGTATGTAAGAGAAAATATTTTAGTACCTGCTTAGCAAATTAATTAAAATTTAATAATACTAAATAGCGTTGTCTAATAATTTAAAATATGATAACGCTGAAAATGTTTAATTTTGTAAATTTGTAAATAAATCGAGAATTACTTTTTCTCATATTTTAATATATTAAATTTTAAATACAAAAATTTTGAAATTAAAATTTTGATACTAAATGCACAACAATTTTATAAATTTTTCTTTGTCTCCTGCTTCTTCTTAGTATTATTGTTATCATTATCATCATCATTATTATTGTTATTATTATTAAACTTTTGTTTGCTAGTCAAAAAAACATTCACAAATGAGTAAAAAAGACAAACAGATGGAGAGAACTGTTGCTCAAAATGAGGACTTGGTTAACAACCTCAACAAGCGAACGTCCTCAACATTAGACAGGGCAAAGACGAACAACAACAAACTGCAGGAATCAATAACAAATGAGAAACAAGACAAGAAATACAAGACAACAGCTAAAGAGAAAAGGTAAATGGTTATTTATTTTTGAATGACAGCAAACTGTAGAAGTATGTTTTTACTGAGATGTTGTTAATCATTAATTCATTTAGCTACATCGCTTCACATTGTGATAGTCATTGTAAACTATGTTCATTTTGTGTTCATTTTAATTATTTTTTAGAAAATGTTCTTGCATGCAGTGTGTGTCTGTAGGCACCACTGATGAGTATCATTATTTGATACAATTAATTCAAAATATTGAAAGTTCTGAAATGGTGTCCCCTTTCATGATTTAAAAAAAAATCAGTTGCATTTATGACAGTTACTGTTAACTCATACACATATACATAAATATATTTTTTCATTTTCTTTTCTTTCTTTGTTTTTGTAGAGGGTTTTTTCCATAATCTTTTTTTTTTTTTTTTTTTTTTTTTACTATTATTATTATTATTATATTTTTTTTTTTTTTTTATTTAGCTAGTAAAATGAATTTCAGAAATTTTTTTAAAATTATTATGTTTTTTTGAGAGATTTAATCATATTTGTTGTTTTTTTGTTTTACATATCAACAGTCAGAAACAAAGAAACATTAAATATTATGATTGGCGGAAACAGAGAGCTGAAGAATTGGAACAAAGATTGTCAAAAGCTTACAAACAGTGTTACATAAATCCACCATTATCTAGAGGTAAATAGAAATGTTCCAAAATCATATTAATATATATATAAAATATATATATAGACAACTGAAATTCAAAGTTTAATAACTAATAAATTTCAATAAATTTGTCATTGTTCTTAAATGAAGAAGGTTTGAATAGATATTCCTACTTTTCTTCATTTAAAAATGACAAAATGTATTTGTACGTATTGTTTTCTTAAATGATGTTTTACTAAAATTATGATCTTTAAATAAATATATATATATGATTTTCAGAAATACAGTTCAGTAATACAACAATTAAGAATACTTGGAAATACTGCTACTTGTGTTACCATAATATTTGTTTTCATTGTTTTCAATAAGATTTTTAAATAATCAGTTAAAAGATAATAACTTTAAAACCAGTTCTCATATATTTTAAAATTGTTATAACTTTTTGTACCTCTTTAAACAAAATCATTAAATAAAATTCCACAAATCACAAATCACAAAGTAATATTTGTTATACTATTGTCTTTTTTAACTAAAGATAATTAATTAAAATTGAAATTTTAGAAAAGTATCATTTAAGAAAACAAAAAGTTTCAACAAATTGCGTCATTTTTAAATGAAGAAAGTAGCAATAATCTATTCAAACTTTCTTCATTTAAAGAATGTGAAAGAAATTTATTGAAATTTATGAATTATCGAACTTTGAATTTCAGTTGTTTCTCTATATTTTTTATTTTATTTTTGCCAGGTTCCAGTAGAGGTAAACGTTCTAACTCCCCCAGTAGTTCTCCCTCCAGACCACCAACTACTCAGTCTTACCACTCAATGCCTGCCTCCCTGCCTCACTATGCTGAAAGTACACATTCCCATCGGATGAGAGCTGCCAGTGCTAACCCTGCCTCATACACCACAATCATGACTCGACATGGGCTGTGCAGAATGCGACTACAACCTGATCCAGTCGGCCAGTGAATCAGACAAACTGTTTGTTATAAATATTATGTAGGAGATTCATTAAATATCATGCTTCAACATAGACAGTACGGTTGCTAAAATACAGTAGTGAAAGAAACATTTTGTTATACAAAATTACATAGGGAGTTAATTAAACATGTGAATATATTTCCTACAATACAGTGGTAAAATAGTCTGTTATTAAAAAATTTACTTACCGGATCAATGTCATCCTTTTATGCAGAAAATATAGTTACTGTAATTATACAGTTATATAATAGAAACTTTATTATAAAAAAATACACATAAGATGTATTAATTACCATAATTTAACATACAAGATGTGAGTGAACAGTTGATTAAATAAACTGTTACAATAAAAATTACATAGATAAATAACATACTTTTACATAGAAAATGATTTTAAACATGAGAAAAGATCTGTCCGGAATCATAATAAAGCTTCACATTTCTTAACAGCCAGCCATGTTAGATAAACATCAACATAGTTATATACATGATTTAAAAATGTTTGTTAAGTTCTGTGTGCTCTTTTAAATTAGGCACTACACAGCATGCTTGCCATAGTGTTTATTAAATCATTTCTTTTTAAATTAGCATTCTCAGAAAGATGGACGATATTTTTAAAAGTTAACGTACAAATAATTCTGTGGTTTTGCTTTTAATTACATAGTCTAATGTGTCTGGAAGTTTAAAATAGAATTTTTGATTAGAAAAAAAGAATAGCTTTTAATATATTTCCATTTATTTTCTGGTTTGAAATTAGAATATAACTGAGCAGGAGAGTTATTTCATTCATTTTATGGTCTACTTTTGGACATTACTGTTTAACATGATTAACTATTTCTGACTCACTGACAAGAGAGTTCAAATTATTCACTTGAGAAAAAGAGCATGACTGTCAGTCATTTAATATGACCATATAGTTAAATGAAAATTCAAGATGGCTTATTACAAGACCAATAATGACATAAAGTCATTATCAGAGATAGATCTATTACGAAACTAATGAAGTTAAGCTTCAGGGCTCCTAATTCATGAGGAGCCTCACAAGCAACTTTAGTCCACATTGTACAACATTTTAAAACAGATAAAAGATTTTTTTTAAATTATGGTGATCTGTCATGTGGAACAAACCACTGAAGAAGACCACAGTGGTTACTCAGACCTTGTTGCTGCTCATGAAGGGCCCCCACAAAAGTTCAAGCTTTAGCACTGTGCAAATGTGTGTCTGCCAGTGGTCAGTATACAGTAATAATAATAAAAAAGTATGATTAGAGTGTTTGTACAATAAAAAAAGTTGTGCAAATTTTAATTATGTAAAAATGAGCAACAAGGTTGGGAGGGAAAGCAAACAAACAACAACCAACCAACATACAAAAAACTAAAATTTTTAATCTTTTATAAAGATTAAAAACTTAATTTCAGAAGTGATTGGGCAATGAAAAAGTGCCAATTATCAGAAGTTAAAAACGTTATCACTTCTGTTAAAAGTCTGTTATCAGTAACAGACTGGATCAGTATCTCATTTATAAATTTTTTGTTTGCCTGTGATATTATGTTTATTTATTATGTTAGATAAGTTTTATAATTGTTACTTTTGTTAAATAAACATTCTAATAGATTTATAATCACTGACTTTTGTTTTTTTTTTTTACACACACACACACACACACTCACACACACACACACAAACACACTGCTACTAATTTATTTACTTATTTATTATTATTATTATTAATGTGTGTGTGTGTCTGCAAGAAAAACGAAAGGTGATAAACTAAAGCTATGCACCAATAACAACAAACAGAAAGAAGGAAAAACAATTTTATGTATCAGATATTTTCTTGATGATTTGTTTTCATTCATTCTTTCTTTTTTCTTTTTTTTTAAATTAATTATCATTTTATTATTATTTATAATTATTATTTTTAATTATTATTATTATTATTATTTTAATTGTAAGAAATAATTTACGATTGTCATGATTGTCCAGTGTTTGTTGTGTTAAATATTAACACCTACAAACACTAACAACATATCAGAAAATGTATTTACAGTCAGGACACTTTAATATTGCAGTGTTCACATAGGGAATTCACTGCCATATTGAACTAATCATGTAATGAAACAAATTCACAAATTCGTAGTAATCAACGACTAAACCTAACAAGCTGATTTCAGAGATGGACAGGTATCGCCAATTGTGACATACATAGAGTCAAATTTAGGAACAGTCAGGTCTCGAGTTGTCTCAATGAGAAGACCTCTAAAATTTGACTCTAAACCAAATGATGGACTTTTCAAAGATTTCAGTGTTTCCATCCAACACGTGTTGGTATCGTACGAACAAGATGAGGTTACGACCTTTCCTCTGATTTTCTCCAATGATGTACCTTCCCTGTCCATTGCAGTGGTGACGGGATGCAAATCTTTCATCGGTGTACGTGAAAGCGGGGCGCTATGTGATGTTGTATGTCGGTGAATATCTCCTTGAGGAATGACCCACTTCAGTCCTATGCCATTGACTTTAGTTTTCCCAGTATGATATATCGGCTTTTTAAAAGGCATGCACAGAGAATCAGCTTTGTTCTTAAACGACGAAGCAGACGCCGTAGTTCGTTTGCTATTAGCTGTTTCCGGAGTCTCCGATTTCTTTTGGTTCTGATTATTTACAGATTCTTCTTTTTTTTTCTCATCTGAACTGCTGCCAATATGTTCGGTCTTCTCAGACGCGTCTGTTTTCTTTTGATGTACTTTGCTACTCCAAGAAACGCGCATGCCTCGTCTTTGTTTAGAATTTGCTTCATTGCACCAGTTATTAGGTTTTTTAATAGGCTTTTCACCGTCAGGAAGCATAATTGTTTGGTATTCATGAATGGATTTTGTTAAGGGCATCTCATTAGAACAATGGTTCTTACGCGGTTTTTCGTATTTGTTCACTGGCTGGAATATACCTTTCAGCTTCATCATCTTTACACTACTTGTCGCTATCCACTTGTATCCCTGAGTGTCCAGTTTTGGAAAGCTTTCTTCCTCTTTTCGTTTTGTAATCTTTTCCACCATCACCACATTCGAGTCCTGTGTTTCTGACTGACCCTCTGACGTCTGGATTTCAGGAAGATACGAATCAGCATCGGCCGCCCAGCTTATCAGACGTTCTCGAGCATTCGTAGCCAAATCCAAATCAACTGCTGTTTGTCTTCTAGACTGCTGATACTGTTTAGATTCTGAATCTTCTCCACTGTTAGTTAAATGAAAAATTTCTCTTCTTTCCTTATCCTTGTCATCACTGATGTTTGTGATCTCTTGCATATAAGATTTATTTAACTTGACACAAAGATTATTTTCGAGAAGATTCCTCTGCCAGTAATCACGAGGGTCGTGTCTCCTTTCTCTTCTCTTTTTACCACTTTTAGGAGCACCGTTTTCTCTTCCACAGAGCATTGTCCGCCGACGTCGATGTATCAGTTCTGGAATGGTTGTTTCCTTGAGTGACATCCTTATTAAATTTTCAAATTACTTCATGCAGTCTAAAATTCATAAAAAGTAAAATATAAAAAAACACATCCGCCTTTTGTGGTTGTAACAGTAAAGACGATAAAGGTGAAGGAAGACTAGTAACTAAAAATATTATGTTTATACTCTTTTCCTATCTTTTCTCTCTGTATATATACACATATATATGAAAAATGTTACAAAATTCATAACAAAGCCGAGTTTCCACCTAATTACTTTTGCCAATAATTTAAAACCACTTATCTTTTTCAATATGTTTAATATCTTCTTCTTAAACTCACGTGCATTTTGTTTTCTTTTTAAAACGGTTAAATGTTGAAGCTACGTATAACCAAGCAGCTAATGCTAATGATATTTGAAATAATATACTACAAAGGTAAGGTGTGTATATGTATGTGTGTTTATCTGTGCCTAAAAATATGTGTATTTGCGTATCTGTGTATGAAAGGAGAAAAACTACTCTAACATACGTTTATATATATACTAAATATTCATCACAATACTTCCCTACATATTTTTGTAAAATCAATACTTGACATAAATGAAATGATCTTGTGACGAAAAAAGCGTTGCACAACTGAATGTTTATATAAACTTTTATCTAGAACACTACCTTGACAACAATCAAAAACAATACATATAAATAATCTCTGTTTGGCTCTTTGGTATAGTCTGTTAAACTTACCTGAGAATTCGAATACAAATCTATCTCACATAATTAAGAGACAAGTATATGTCTCGAATGTAGATGTGCATGTTACGGATTATGCAGAAAAATTCGCCATTTTAACCACATGAACTTTGCTAAGCAACGAGTCATGCATGCTAAGTACTTCAAGTACGGCTCGTTGCTTACTGGTTATGATCACCTTTGTGTTGGAGAAATACAATACCATTCATAGATCTGACTAATTGTGTCAGTGCTAAACTATATAGATCCCAGTTGTACGTGGCGATTTAAGCGTTTATTAAGTCCGTTTGCCTTTTATTCAACGTGCAAGACGACGTGATTTATGGTTAATGGGTGTTGTTGTAAATGTCGTTAAGTTGTCGCTTTCAGTGTTAAGACTTTTCCCATACGTTACATTCAGTGGAGAGAAAAAAAAAAAAAAAAAAAAAAAAAAAAAGAGAAAGATTGAAAGGCTGTGAACGGAAATAAAATGTTTTCAGTTTGTAATGCTTTTGTATAATTTAAGTTATTCAACAGATACGAAATTTTAACCATGGTACAAAGGGAATGCATTTTTTTTTTATCATTTGAATATTAAAAATATGACATGTACTACCTAGAAATGTACTTTGAAAAGGAGCTATTTGTTTAATTAAAATTAAATCATTATATATGTTCATATATATATATATATATATATATATATATATATATATGTATATATATATATATATATGTACACACACACACACACACACATGTATATACATACACACATACATATACGTATGTATCTGTATCTTGGTTACATGTAATACAATAAAATTTAAAACAGTATAAAAATGCTTAAATTATTTCATAAGAAATTATGACCCATACAAATTGACTGTTTTATATAGTAATAACAGCTTCAAATATATATGCAGGCTCGTGCAGACAAATTTGTGTACTTTCTTACATACATACTTGTATAATGCACAAACACACATCAACCGGCGTATTATATATAATAACGACTGGTGATAGTAATATGGTGTTGTAGCAGTTAACACCGTTAACCATGGAAGGTTTAACTAATAAAAATAAAACAGTTTCTGGTGCACACTTTTCCTTTTCTGTCACATAAACAACATGTTTGGTATACGTTAAATACAGTGAAATATTCCAGATAAACCTGTTTTCTGACAACTATATTTCTTTAACAGAAATTTCAATGTGTGTTACAAAGCCAGTGTTTGATTAATGCATTAGTAATACAGCTGCAGATTATTCGTTATACCTGTTTTATACGGACCCTTTCAGACCAGTACTTAAAAGATTATCATACTTTTATATTTGGTGACAGATACAAATGGATTAAATGTACTGTGTATACTCTAAAATCGTTATTTTATTTATTACCCTCAAAATAAAATAAAATACAATTCTTTAAAATAATAATAATAATAATAAAAGTAGTAAAATTTAAAAAATATAAAATCAAAATGAACGAAATTAAAATGAAATAAAATAAAATAAAATAAAAAATAACAATTTTATAACAATTTTAAAAATAATAAATAATAAATAAAATTAAAGTAATAAGAAAAAATAAGAACGATAAAAATGTAAATAAATAAATAACATGGTTATAATTTATCTAAAGCACGCACCTAAATGACTCAGTCTATCGTGACATTTTCTTCATCGCTTTACTACCTTATTAACGGAATACTTTAACTGTCTTTTTCAAAGTACGATCGAACATTCATAATTTTATTTATGTGTTTGTTCTGTTTTAAATAACAATCAACTTTAAGAAGTTTATTAATAAATCATGACAGAATTAAATTTGAGATATAGTGATTTAAAATATGAAAGGGGCAATAATCGAGAAATTTGTACATAACCGTTGCTCTTTCCCTTTGCGCAGCAGCATTTTTCAAACTGTTTTTACTGTAATCCACAAGAACTGTATTTTGTATTGCGACCCAATATGTAATATATCAGACACAGTCTATGAACTGTCTTCCTTTATTTATTGCAGACATATGATATGTGGATAGTTATGGATGGAATCTATACAACTGAATGGCATATTTCTATTTTTGGAAGAATATTGAAAAACAAAAAGAAATAACATTTTGTATGAACTTCTAGGGCAAAAAAAAAAAAAAAAAAAAATTAAAAATTAAAAATAAAAAACAACAACACACACATACACATAAATATAAAAAAGAAAAAAAAGTAAACAATATATTTCTTGAAAGTTTTCATTTAATGAGAACGATGTTCTTGTCTGTTCGTAAAAACTTGTTTCCAATTCGGAAATAAGGAAGACAATACTACACGCATATCTGTTGCAGTATTGAGTCTGTTTCTGTATTTCGTTTTGATTAAGTTAATTTTACCACAGAAGAGTGTAATAAGGGATTTATTTTAATATATATATTAATTTCATTTTTACTCTCTCTCTCTCTCTCTCTCTCTCTCTCTCTCTCTCTCTCTCTCTCTCTCTCTCTCTCTCTCTCTCTCTCTCTCTCTCTCTCTGTTTGTAAGTTAAAAAAAAAAAAAAAAAAATTGGTGTTATTATGTATGCTTTGGTGAACCCGTAAAAGTATTTTACGTTATTTTAATCATAAATTATACTCTTTATATATATGCTAAAAAAAGAGAGAAAAAAAAAAAAAACGAAAAAAGAAAATTCATCATGTAAAAACATGGCTTCCAAATGATAGTAGTAAATCTTAGAAAAAAAAAAAAAAAAAAAAAAAAAAAAAAACCATTGGATTTTAGCTAAAAGTATTGACTCTAGAAATATAGCAGCAGCAAATCAAAAATGTATTTATTTTCTGTGATCTTATTTAATAATGACTTTATAAGTCATCACTTTCTGATTATTATGATTGCTACTGTGTATGACGTTAAGGGTCTAAGCTTTTGAAGGCGATAATATTGAAATTATTATCAAAGATAAAAAGTATCTGTTACAATCTCACTGTTAGTAAATATATTCGGCTCCTTTATTTATTTATTTAATTTTTTTTTTCTCTCTTTCTGTATTTTTTTATTTTTATTTCATTTATTTATTTATATTATTCTTTTTACGATTAAAAATTGATCTTTTGACATGGAAACTGAGCACCCGAACATCACATTAATACAAACGTTACTTTAGTGTCTAGAGTATTTAATGAGAACACTAATATGACTGGCTTGTCAAAAACCCCCACGTCATATGCATATATTTCACGATTTTAATACAGATATACATATTTGTGGTGTAACCATTTACTTGACTTACGATGATATCAACGGATACAGGACAGTTAAAACTGATAATCAGATTAAATTTGGATGTGAATAAGCAGAAAATGGACGCAAGAATTAGTTACTGGAACAAAATTTTCCATCGATGTCTCCCCACAAACCGCCAAATGACCTCAGTGGTATCACACGTCATGCTGCGTTGTAGTAGGTGTGGAAACAAAACATTAACACACACAAACAAAATTACATGTATGTCGTCTATATGTGTTCACCTACAGTGTTGCTGTATCTGTACTGTGTATACTGTTCTGTTTGCTCTAAGCCTGCTGGTTTATCATGTCATGGTACATGCATTTCGATGACAAACTGTGTAAAAAATATATTGCTGTCAGTCGAAAAAGGAGTAATAGCGTTTTGTCGCGGCTGCGACTTTGTTCCCTCATTACCTTAACAGTCTTTAACAACATATAATTATTATGTAATATAACCGTAGATTAAAAATATGTAGAGTGCATAATTTATTAACATTGTTTCTTTCCGTACCGCTGCAGGTTTTTTCTGACCGTTATGTACGTTCTAAATGTTCGAACACTGGAGCACAATGATTGAGAGCGAGTGTTTGATTTTATACTTACACGGGTTCGAAGAAAAGTTCATAGATATAGCCAAATCGTTTTGTCGTCTGTTTTACAAAGTAAAGGAAATGCATATAAAACACTGCCTTGCTATTTAATGTATAAGGTGTCTAGTGTAAACAGGTTTCTTTTTATCATACCTTCCAAAATACACGAGTTATACCTTATAATACATTGTTATATTATTTTTTATTATTATTATTATTTATCCATTCATTCATCTGTCACACACCACACACACACACACACACACACACACACACACACACAGGCACTTACATTTAACCGTTCGAAATATTGCATGATCAGATACTATAATTGAGTAGTTGTCAACATATCAGTCTGGATTTCTTACCTTTTTTTTTTTTTTTTTTTAAATAGTACAAAAATAAGACTGGGATTAATTTGATCGCTGTGGATAAATCACTGTGAGAAACATTTCTTAATAGTCAGATAAAAATAAATCTATCCAATATACTGAAAGTGAACCAAAGAGTCGTGCCAATTGTATTTTTATTGTTTGCATCTTGCCATTCGGTTCGAAAATATTCAATAGTCATCAACAAAGAACTATACGCTTCCGGTTTGTACACATGCCGGCTTCCCTGGCTCTTTGCCAAAGTACGATTTCTATTTGGGAGCTGACGGACCGTTAACCAATCGTATTACACGTGAGCCTGGAACGTGTTATGTTGAAAAGGGATAAAAAGGTTTTTCATTAATCTGTAACAAGTATATTTAGTTGTTTCTTTTCATTATCACGAGAGACACTGTAATAGTTATGTACATACATATGGATTAAATGATATGTAAATAAAAAATGAAGCGTGTCATCGTGTAGCATTACAGCTGACCGAATTTTTGTGTACAACCTCACACCCCTTCTGTAATTTGCAGTGTTCTACCATTCAATATAGACTACAACTACTGCTGGAACGGTGCAGTTTGTTATGGTGGAAGAAGTTGGGTTGTCATGATCAGAAGATGGCAAAACTATAAAAAAGAGCAAAATGATTTCAACTATTTATGTTTTGGCCATATTGTAAATGGAATGTTTTGGCTGCCCATGCAGGTTTTGTAGTTGATTTCTATTTTTATGGGCCGACTGTGACAATAGTGCGAGGGGAACTCGCCGGCGCTGTGACAGGAGTGAAAGAGGGGGAGTGGGTTGGAAAACGTTGTGTTTTAGAACCGAGAATCGGGACATTACACATGACTTCCAAGGATATGCTTAAGTTTCTCACTCAAAAGCTCAAATCTCAGTCTATTAATGAAGTTCATCCATTCCACGATAAGGTGAGTGGAAAGAATGTGACCTAAATACCCTATCATCAAATGAAATCTTCCATTTTCTACAACTAACGTTGACGAGTAGTTTTTTGTTCAAGAGTATGGCGATTTTCTTTTAATGTTTTATGACAGAAAAGTTGCTAATATTATGTAATCTTTAATATTTTCGATGCTGCCAGGCTTTCATTATATATTATAATTGGTGATATTGATATTACAAGTATTACTCCTACTAAAGGATATTTTTAATAGTACTGCTGATGTTCCTGCTACTTTAATTATTATTATATTACTTTACTAGTACTACTAAAGGATATTTTAATAGTAAAATTATATATTAGAACTGCTGACGTTGCTGATACTTTACTACAACTATTAAAACTATTTTTTTTATAGTAAAAATTGGCAAAATTTAATATATATGTCGATGCTGCTTTACTACTACTGCGGGAAAATAATTTTTGGTAATATATACGTAACAGTATAATTATGTAATGCGTAAAAAAAAAAAAAAAAAAAAATATTAATAATTTTTTTTTTTTTTTTTTTAAAATCAATACTATTGCAGCTGTGATATTACATGTTTAACGCTTGGCATGAATGTTGTACACTATTCAAAATTTGTTACAAAAATAAATATGTAAAACATAATAAATTAAACTATTTGACCAGTTTGTTTTAATTTATTGGAGTACACTAGATAAAAATAATTTCTGAATTACTAATATTTATGTGTATGGTTGCTGTTTGCTTTTCATCTTTTTTTAAAAATTATCATTTTTTTTTATTTCAAAAACTATTTTCATTTATTAGAAAATAAGAGAAATGGTAGTTACGAGCTTGTATTCATACACACGTATTGATACACATGTATAGATGCATTCATATACAGCATACAGCTCTTCATACAGCTGCATTTATGATCATTTATTTTATTGTTATATTGTAATCCCAATGGTTTTCAGATCTTTTGTTTCACGACCTCTATGGTCTTTATATTTTTTAAATTAATGATGGACCCAACATGTTTATATGGATTGTTTCCACTGATGTCTAACAAATTTAAAAAAAAAATAAAAGAAATCAGAATACATGTATTATTAATTTATTATGACAATAGTTTTGTACAGATTCAAAGGTCTTGGAACCAAGAGGTTCAGCTTGCTACCAACTGTTTACCAGTGCCGTAGTCCTTTTTAAAGAAATTTGTTTTAATTTTGTTTTAATTTTAATTTTTAATTAATTTATTTTGTTTATTTTATAAATTAATATAATTAATTATGTGTGTGTGTGTGTGTTTTGATTTTTCTTGTATAAATTAATAAAACTACTACTAATAATGTATAATTTCATTTTCAGATATAAATTAAAATTATAACATTTTGTCTGGTCACATTTCCCAAATAGTTCTTACAACTTATAATATTATGTACTGAGATAATTGTATTAATTATTAATTCAAACAATTTATATCTTCTTGCTTATCAAGCATTACACTTTGGCATCACTGACATACTAAATAGCAGTAGCTCCTGGGTGCAGGTGTAAAGGGGTGCGAATTTTTGTCTTGCCTGTTAATATTATACACATTGTCTATCTTATGTAACACTCTGTTTTAGAAGACAGTAAATCACCAAAAAATATATAGTAAAACATTCCAGGGATAACTCAAGTGGCGGTGTCAAAACTGAGCACAGAAAACCTAAGCTATGCTGCTGTTACGGGCCAGTTTTTATAATCCATTAAAAATTATAGAAATTGTAATCTATAAATCAAGTTATGAACAGTACCTTAAACATATCTTTCCTAATGTTGAAATTTGACTCATTTTTAAAGTTACATTCACCTTGATGAAAATGCTTCTCTCTTGTTTGTTAAATCTCGGATTCACATAATACATTATGTGTGATAATTTGTTAGTTATGGATGATTGATTCTGAGCCACGTTTAAACAGTAATCTTTAATAAAAAATTTGAGTAATGTAACAGAACAAAATGCTTTTGTGTAGTTGTGACTACCAGAGTTGGTCATTGTTCAGAATAAGTGGCTTGTATCACACCTGCCTCTTTTGCATGAAGATGTACCACAGAGTTGTAGATTTATTTTTGTTCTTATGAGGCAACAGCTGTCGTATTTAATGACTTGTCTTACTGGCAGAAACACTTTTAAACTTTTCTTGTTGATGATATGTTAATTGTCTTGTATAACTGATCAGTGATTTTTTTTTCCTCTTGAAATTTAAAGTATATTTTATCTATCTATCTATCTATCTATCTATCTATCTATGTGAATGCATATATGCATACATATTATGTTCATGGAATGTGGTGTCTTGTCAGAGTGGGCAACTGAAATATTTTAATTGCTGTAATCAATGCTGGGTGGATTTCATTTGATTTTAAATTTGTATTCATCGTGTGTGATATTTTTATGACAGGTAATATTAGAAATAATTTAATTATGGTGTGTGTTGTCTTGAACAGTTGGTAAATGTGGTCTTAAATATTTTATGTTCTCTGTGGCAGTCAAAATTTGAAATATTTTATTTATCATAGGTGTTGCCTTAAACAGTTTTTTAAATTTAAATTCATTCTGAAATATTTTATTTGTATAATATTTTCTACAAAATATTTTATTCAAGGCATGATTGATAAACTTGCACTGGAACATGTTCAGTCATTTAATTTTGAACTTGTCAGAATTTCCTTTTTGTGTTTTAATTTCTTTTGTAAAAAATTAGCAGAGCTCTATGGTATTGTTAATGTTCATTTTTGTGATTCACTGCACACACATTAGGGTGAATGTGTTTGAGGGGAGGAAAAAGGACAAAAATCATTTATTGTGGAGGATACAATTTTCAAAATGAAATGAGATTCACGATAAAGAAGAAAGAAAAAAGATATTAACAACAACACATAAATCAGCCAAAAAATATTGTGGTATGTATCCACCCCTTGAATTCCATTTGCAAAGATATGAGTGACTAATCACTCAGTGTATTGTAATACAGTTGTTTTTATAAATTTTAGGGTATTAACAGACCAAAAAAAGCAAACAAAAATACAGATAAAATATTTAGTAAATATAGTCAAATAAGGTAAAATAAATAAATAAATAAATAAATAAAAGGAGTAAATGTTTAAAAAAAAAAAAAAAAAAAAAAAAAAAAAAAAATATTCAGTAAATATAGTCAAGTAGTGTAGAAACAAATATAATAATAAAGAAAAAATAAATGCAGTCAAATAGTGTGTCAGTCATTATGTAGTATAAATGTAAGTTGTAAAATGAGTTATGTCATAAGTGTATTACTGCTATTAGGCTGTCTGCATTTTGTTTAAGAACATGCAATAATGGGAGTGACTAAGCACACTGTTTTATATTTTTGTAAATAAAGCTATGGGAACATACTACTTGTTGAAATGATTTCGCACATACACATAATATGTACATCTGTTGCTGGGTAAATAACCAACTGCATGGTTGATAGATACAATGTTTTAGAAACAGCATTATGTAGTTGATAGTTAACATACATAAACTGTTACTATTTTAGAAATAGGACTGGAGTTGATAGTGTGCTATTGTAGATATGTGTTTTAGAAATGTGATAAAAGTTGATAATTAATGTACATTTACTTTTAATGTATTTTAGAAACATGACTATATTTGATAGTTACTTAATGTAATTCACAGTTACTGTATTTTAGAAATGTCTAATTAATGATTACTCAGTGTAGATTCTATGTTACTATTGTAGAAATGTAACTAGGTAGTTGATACTTAATGTATTCACCATTATTAACTGAGGAACATACAAAAAGATCCCTTGATGCTAATTAAAAAAAAGAGTGGCATATAACATAGGTTTCCTTTCTTACTTTTGATATGATCCTTAACCATATGTGTGATGGCATGTAACTTTATGTAAATATTTTCATGCTGTTCTAGCTTATGTATATGTCAGCATAAAAATATTTATTGCTTTAGTCTTTACACTTACAAATTGGTTGTGTTTTAATGCATTTTCTCTATTTCTTGTTTACAATGACAGAAGAAGGATAAAATAATGTCCTATGTACTTACACACAATGTGTGATTAAAACCTATTTACCATTTAGTTCATTTATTTACAAACATACAAATTTAGTCATATTAATCTATGTACTTGTAACTGAAATTGTGTGTTATTATGTATTTATCATATTTTTTTATTTACAACTACATGTAGATAGAGAAATGATAAACAATGCGAAAAAAGTTGTGTAATGTTTAAAACAGATCAGCTATCTGCCACATACATGAGCTAATGAGCTTTTAAATGTCTCTTTGTAGGTGTAGTACAAACACACATCATATCTTTGTCATGTATGTATGTGTGTATATATATATCATTATTTGAATGTATTGTGTACACATATATTATACTTTAACTTAAAGCCTCATTACTTGTCTTTTGTAGTGAACCACACCCTGTAGGTCAAATGAACACAAGCTGTCACCTCTATAGAGCAGTCACATGTTTATAAAGATATTTTTCTCAAATTCTTTCACCTGTCTTTGGTGAAGACAAGAGGCTTTATCCACAGTACCCACAGTGTAAAAGAATCTTAACTGCAATTTCAGTTTGCCAATAAACAATTCAAGAAGTCTTTTACCTATCTCACAGGTTCCACAACAAGCATGCTTTAATTGTATATATAACAGAAATATCCATAGGTATCCATAGCATGCGTGCTGTAATTGTATGTTTTACAAATTCAGATGTCCACAACACACATGCTTTAACTGTATGTTAACCATTATTTCTACATTTATTTTAATATGTTTATGTCCATGTCTTCTTATCTTTTAGTGTATTATTTTTACATCGCAAAGCACAGTTGATTTCTTAATATGGAAAGGGTGCTTTATAAATAATAATAATAATAACAATTATAATAAAGTATTTTAACACAAGCCTGACAAAAAACTGATTAAGAAATTATTTTACATCTTTTGGATAAGACCAGAGATGTCCATAATATTCATGCATGAACATTTCTTTGAAGGAACTATGCCATATATTTTGTCAAATTACCAAGGTACTTATAATAAAGGATTGGTATGAAATATGCTTTTAAAAGACCCACTCAAATCTTGCATATTTACAGCTACTTAAACCAACATAACTGATATTTAGGTCATATGTTTTGTACTGACAATAAATTATTATGCAAGCATAATTTATTTTAGCTCTTCAGTAAAATAACAGCAATTTATTATAAGTTGCAGAAACACATTTGAATAACATTGCACTTATATTGTAAACTACGTGAATGTGCACAATATTTGGATGTTTTAACAAAATTGTATTTAATTAACAGATCAAAAATGAAATGTCTGTTAAAAGCTAAACATTCATAAAGAATGTTCTGAAAAGAAATATTTGTCCAAAAAAAGTTTTCCCCAACTGCATATCTATTTATAGACATTACTAAATCTTTGATATTGATCATGTTGCATTGGTGCAGACATTGGAGTGAGATAGTAAGCACTAACTTTGTCAAACATGACAACAATCTAACATCCTGGACCATTAGGTAGTCACAAATACATAAGTAATTCATTCAACTGATGATATCATCATAACAAGTTTTGCATAAATGAATATCCCATTTATGTAGTTTATAGCAATATGGGATTTTAGTAATGTGTGTGTGTGTGTGTGTGTATATATATATATATATATATGTGTGTGTGCATATAGTTTATACAGTGTAGTATTAGTAATATATAAACCTATATATCTATATATAGCTTACAGTAGCATAATGTATACATAATGTGTAACCTTATTTAAGTGTATGTGGCTTACAGCATAAAACATATTAGTAATGTATAAACCTGTTTATGTGTATGCAGCTTGTCAAGGTATAGCATTTTAAAAACACAAACACACACACACATACACACATACATACACAGGTGTGTGTGTGTACCTAGTTTAGACTTTTGTATCATATTACTAATGTACTGACGTATATCTTTATATAGTTGATGGCAATAGACTGTAGAGCATAATCTATGTATATAATTTATAGCAAGCTAGTAATGTACAAAGTTATATATCTGTATATATAATTTATATCAGTACAGTACTGCTGATGTATCTCCTGTTTACACAGTTTCATTGAAATGTGTATCAGAATGGCTGGTTTCTTTGTTGTGTTTTGATTTGGTCAGTCACAGAGTGGAACACACTGACTGCTCACACATTGTGACAAAACTGATCAGCTGCACCTGGAAGATAAACTGTTTCCTTTCCAAACAACATGAAAATGTGCACACAAGAGTAAAGCATTTGCGTTTGATGGGGAACCTTGGGTCCACACGTGCTGAACATGGACTTCAGTAAACACTGGCCTCTCTTTGTCGACTTCCTTTCTGATTGTTTTCTTCTCATCAGCCTGGATGCAGCCCAAGGAAAATACATCTGCATAGTCACCCATGCACTTGCTTTCTTTGTTTTTAAGGAATATATCATGTGTATCTTGTTTTTGCCACCCTTCAAGTCCATCAGTTATACTTGTCTGTACTTTTTTGCCTCTAATGTTTCATTTTTGACTGGAGACAGATCTCTTTCTCTCTCTATATATATCTGTGTGCCTGTCTGTATTTATCTCTCTTTCTCTTTCTCTGTCTGTCTCTGATGCTGTAAACATAATATGTTGTTAACTGAAATTTTAATTCAACAAATTTGAGATTGTACTTTTGTTTAATGCTAACATTTTTGGTAATGACTTTCTTTTATTAAATAATTAATAAATTTTTGCTAGTAAAATAACAAGTGTTTTATCAAATATTGCAGTTACAATTTTTTATTTAAGACTTTCTGATTCAAAGTAATGAGGATAACAGAAGTGGATGAAAAATGTATTATTACTAGAAAATTAATGAAGGAATATGGTTTAATGACACCTTAATGTATAAGCATACTGATGTTTATTAGTTGTCATACATGTTTGTAATTTTTGGGGGGTTGTTTTGTTGTTGTTTTTTGCATATGTATACAAGATGAGATGAAAGAAGAAATCTATGGACACTAGTCCATGGACTATTAAGCTTTGATATCATCGTCTAGAGCAAAACTAAAGATCATATAGCTGACACCTTTCTAAGCTGTAACATTAAACATCTTTGTAACTAAATGTGAAAGTTATTCCACTTTATAATCCTCTAAAATGTTAATAAAACACCAAATGCATATATTTTTATATTGCAGATTTTTAAAATAATTATTATTACATTTTTATTACTGTTATTTTTTACTATATACATAATACAGTTTAAAAAAAACCTTAAATTCTTGGGCTATTCTTATCAGTAAGGAATATTTTATGTGTGCCTTTATGTTGTTAGAGAAACTCACATCTTGGCCTTGATAAACCACTATTAAATATTTAGTTTTGTAATCATGTTAAATTACTTCTAATGCATGAAAACACACACACCACCTGTTTTGATTTATAGTTAAATACTGTAACTACAGAGGTATTAAATTACTGCTACTGCTTCTACATATCAAAACATTTCACAAACCATTAGTAACTGGTTAATATTCAGATCTAAAGCTGTATTTAGTTACTGTTGTTACTACTAGTATTACCACTATTACTATTACTACTACTACTAATAATAGTACCACCATTACTCCCCTTCCTCTTCCTACTATTGCTACTACTACTACTACTATTACAATTACTACTGCTACTACTGTTATTAGCACCATTGCCTTCAAATAAACTTTTACTATGGATTGCTTCAATGTACTGATTTGTAGCTATTAAATTACTACTACTGTCACAGTTATTATTGTTATTACTATATGTATTGTTATTTTGCAGGAGGCAAATGATGACCAGGAACGTGACTCTGGAACAGAATCGGATGATGAAATTGCAGAACTTGAAGGCTTAGCAGAAAGTAAGTTACATTTTTTTGTTTTTTCTGTTTTTATATAAGAACCACAGATGTGGAAAAGGGGGGGGGATCTTATTTTCTGCCCAAGATAATATCAGAAGACACAGATAGCAGATCATTATTTATATATTTTTTTAAATAAATATTTGTCATTTGATGACACATTGTTTATGGCCTTGGTTATATAATATTACAGCACCATAAATAATTTCTTGATCCACTGCCATGAACAATTCAGTTTGAACACATTTTGATGGTTTCTTGAAGTCATGCTTGCCTATTCAGGTTAATGTGAATAGTAATTGTAAGCTTAAGGTTAAGCAATAACTTTATGAGCTGATGAAAATATCTTTCTCTATTGATGTGCATACACCTGTTTACTGTAAATATCAGCATTCAAGCTTTGTTTGCAAGGACTGCCAAGTCAGCATAAAATTCACATTATTCCTGGATCATGTTTTACTATTGGTGTTAATTAGTTACTAAATAATTAACTAACATATACTTCTCAAAAATAATTTGCATTTGACAGCTATTTCCGTGACTAAATAAAAAAACATCCAGATGTCTGCCATGGCTTAGCATGTTGATGAAAGAAAATGTGTGATTTATCACACAGTTCTGAATGAACTATCCAGCCAACAGTGTGATTATGTGCAGTGAGCTAATTATTGAGTAAGGTAGAATTGTAAAGATAGGGGAAAAATCATTAATGATGTCAGGCTGCTTTACAACTGTGACCTTTGTTGGGAGTCAGAGTGGCAGCATAAATAAAGATAGAAACAACAAGATCATGTAGTCTGAAGTGGTGTGCACTACCACATTTTGTATACCTATAGTCTAGAGAGAGAGAGTGAGAGAGAGAGAGGCAGTAAGGCAGTAAGGCAGTATTTAATTTATGATCTAATTTAAAAACATACAAAAACAAAATATTTAAATATTTGGTTTTCATAAGTATAATTTTAATTTGAACATGAACTTAAAAAGAAATAATTAGCTTGCTACAATATAGGCCACAGATATTTAATATAAACTCTTCATAACAATGATGTAACAACTGAAATACAAGTGATTGTCATGGCATTTCCATACATATTTAAAATATATATAACTGGTGTATAAGTTTTATTTTATTTCAGCAATAAGGCTTATGATACTACAACATACAAACATGCATATGTAAATAGATGCATATAGACATATAGACATATATACGTATACACACATACATTCATACAAAGATAAACACACATGTATACATTTACATACATAAACACATTCACATGAATGAACACACACATATTTAATTATATGTGTAAATGTATACATTTGATTCATGCACCAGTGATGGTGAGGAATTTTTATTCAGGCTTTGACAACATTTTTATAAATTGATTGCTCTATTACTCATCACACATTTACATACTGGCTGCTAGATCTTACAGTGTAGTGTGTTCAAGTATCGCTTAGTCAGACCTTTTAAAACCAGTGTACTGGTCCTTGTGTTCACAGAAATAATAACTAGAAATGTGGAGTTCTGAATCCAAGGATGGAGAGGCATTTTTAAAATTAATGGTTAAGGTCAGCAAGTTTAAAAGCTTACCTATTTATCATTCCCAAGAAACTGTTGCATACAAGTGAACTATCACTGCATCAACAGATTACAAAAACATACCCACACACACACACACAGTCCTGATACATATGAATATGTGTTTACACAAACACCCATGCACATGAAAATTGATACACACACACACTATACGGATTACAGACAGGTGTACATGTATTCATATATTATTCCTTACTGCCAGAATAATTTACCTCATTCTTTCTGTCTGATAGAAAAGAGCTATAAGAAATCCATAGTACCTGATTGATGAGAATAAAACCTTTACATTTCTGTCTGTAGATTTCTCATCTTGCACACTATAGCATATATCTCTTTTCACAACCTAATTTCAAGCCCATATTAACAGTTATTAATAACCTCTTCTAATTCTATTCATTACAGATTCTTATCTTCTATAGTATGTTGGTTTTCCCCCTAACATTTGTGTGTGAATATAATATAATTGTCACTGATTGCCAAGAATAACACATGATGAAACATTTTCAGAATAGATTTCCATCCTGAAATGCTTATAGTTAACATCACAGTTACATATGTATGTGTGTGTGTGTGTGTATATATATATATATATATGTATATATGTATGCTGGTATGCATGCTTACACACACACACACACACACACACACACACACACACACACACATGCACACACACGCACAGAGAGACATATACACACTCTATTTATTATCATTCTAGGAATTGTTACATATTTCATCATCCAGAATATATATAAACTTACAATAGAAAGCATAGGTTTGTTTATAAACAGAGAAAGAAAACCACACAGTGGCTTTTGGCAAATCCGACATGAACAACTGGTTGGAACTGGATAGATCTTATGACACTGGTCATGAACTGAGAACAGCATTAGGACTTGAGCAATAAATAGGATTTGGTGACACATAGAGAATATTATCCATTTTACGTATTAAAAAGAAGTGGGTGTTTTATATGTTTAAATGAAGATGAATCTGGTTTAATTAGTAAGGCAGATCCATGACAGCTTTGATGACAAGTTAGTCAAAACACTGGATTATCAATTGACACTGAAAGCCAGCATAGCACATTTTATCAGTCAGCAGATTGTCAATAGAGTGCTGCTGAGTTGACAGTATGTTATGAATTCGTGTATTTTTTAAAGTTCGTTTACTGATCATTGTTATAAATATTTTATTTTGATTGTTTTGTCTATAAGACACAGATAAGTAGGAAGTTGCCTTTTCTGTGCCTCATTATATACATGTATGCACATATATACACACACACACACATACATACATACATACACACTACAGGCATGCATGCATACATACATACATACATACATACATACATACACACACACACATACACACACACACACACACACACACACACACACACACACACACACACACACACACACATACATACATACATACAAATAAGGTTGTCTTGATTGCCATGCTGTGGCTGTACCTTCGAGTCTCATCAGTGGTATTTGACATTTGTGACATCGTAATTGGACTTTGTAATTGGACTTTGACTTAGTCCTGAATATTGTCTATGTGCAGAGCCTAACCAGATATATATATAAAATAGAATATTCACACACACACACACACACACAAAACCCACATACAAATACTTAATACAACAGTGACTGCAACTTTCTTAATTTTACAGCTAGCTATAAATATATTTATGAAATGTGTTTTGTGAAAGATACATTAAATCTCTCTCTATATCTCCCCCCTCAAAGTACATATTCATTGAAGAGAGTAGGCACTTTTTAAAAAAGCAATCTTTTAAACTCTAAATTACAAAAACAAAAACAGAAAACAAAACAAAAAAGAAAAAGAAGAAAAAACAACCACTCCTAAAACATACTGATAGCAGTGATCAGTCTTGGTGACCAAGTAGATCAGTCTTAGCAATTATTCACATATGTATATAAAAGAAACATGACTTACTTTAATTCTAATATTTTGTTAGAGATAACATTTATATATTTCTTTCCCAGTCTTTATTTTAATTCTCTCAATTTTAAATAAAGTACATGGCAAGGAAAAGTAATAAAGAACAAAGACAAAAAAAACCCTCCAAAAACGTGAAACATTATAGTGACAGACATTAGAATTAAGCAATACAATGATTATGAGAAAACAATGCCAAAGTGTAACTCCAATGTTTCTCCTGTTGCCAAACACATTAGCAGAGTCTTTGTGTAAGCAGCATTTTTGGCACAGAAAATATACATGAGATTTGAGCAGATGTCTTTGGCAGACGTCTTAAATACCAGTCAGCCTTGATATCAAACAGAATTCGGGTTCTTGCCACTTATGACAGTGTTTCACATATATCATGTACAGACAGCTTTATTTAATATCAAGCATATACTTTATATTTGCCACTTACGACAATATTTCACATAATTTATGATGTGAAGATAGCTTTATTTAATGTTGAGAAGCATATGCCTTACATTTGCCACTTATAACAAAATTTCACATAAAGATATTTTATTTAACAATGATATACCTCATACTTGTCACATAACCAATAATCATATAACTTGAACTTGATTCTTAAAAGACATCTTATTCCTGCTGTGTATTACAATGGTCTACATATGATACAAAGATATCTTGAACTTAATATCAGAGATACAACATAATACCAATCATATCTTACAAAGATATCTTCCTGAAGCTGATATCTTATGTTGTTATTCATACATGATATAAAAATATCTTTAAATTAATATGAAATGGCTATATTGTACATATGGTTTACAACAGCATTCCAATATGATGTGAAGATACCAGATAGGAATCTTGTTTCTATTATATTGCAGCACCTTATGATTAATATCAAGCTAGATATTATATGTAATATAGAATGGACATTAGTTTAGGTAGGAGTCTTGCACTGAATATCAGGCAGGCATTTTAAAGCTGAATATAATACAGGCATCTCATACTTTATACTAAGTACAAATTATATTCTTGGCATTTTGATTTTATACTTAATATCAGGCAGAAACTTTATTAATGTTTGTAGAAATTTTAATTTCATTCTTACACAGATGAAAGGAAGATTTCTCAAGTCATTTAGGAAAAAAGCCTTCTTCTGACATTTAAATAAAAACCTCTTTATAACTCTGAATTGACAAACCACAACACATCTATTCTGATAATGAAGAGTTCATCCAGCCAGTAAGAACTTCTTAGAGATTTGATTTACTGCAGTATTTGTGTTTGGCAGTTCCAATTTGGTATTAATATTTTGTAATTAGAAACTTAAGCCCAAGATTTGACATTTCTGTTTGTCTCCCAAAACCTCAGAGCAGCATGAAGTAAAACACAAAAGAAAAGATTATCCTACAGAAGACAGTATCATATTCAGATGGCTTGAATTCAAATACCGCTTCTTAATTGGAAATTGTTAAAATAATATGTTACTGTTTGGATTATTTAATAAGTCTTATTGTTGTTGAATATTTAGTAAGGATGTTGTTGATTATTTTAATACGGCTGTTAATGTTGTTGTTGATTATGGTGGTTATTTAATAATGATGCTGCTGATGATGTTAATTATTTATTAAGGTGGTGTTATTAATTTTGTTAATTATTTAATGATGATGTTATTTTGTTGTTGTTGTTATTGCTCTTACGTGTATTCATTATATTTTATTACATGAACAGGTTAAAGCAGATGTGTCCTGGTCTTATTATTCAGGAGCTTTATTTCCTCATTCCAGACAGTGTTAGGATGTTTGAGGTTGGTTAAAAAAAGTTGAAGGATATGGCAGCGTAGATGGGTTTTTTAATTAGCAATGGGTATAATCTGGTAATAGTATTTGATCATGGTATTTTTTTTTTTTTAAATAATTATTGATAGGAATCTCTCTCTCTCTCTCTCTCTCTCTCTCTCTCTCTCTCTCTCTCTCTCTCTCTCTCTCTCTGTATGTGTGTGTGGGGAATGTATACATATCGAGCAAAAATGAAAATAAGTTTCTGGGAAGCCTGTCAAGTTGGCAAATGATGAAAATGGCATCTTCTGATCTAGATCTGTGTTCCTAATACCCAATCCTCTAATTGTAGAAAATATTTTGTCATCTTGGCAGGATGGTGTGAAGCACACAGAGTGCAACTGATTAGCTTTGTACTGTTATACACAGTTTGTACAGTGTTGCAACTCATGGCTTGAGGCATGACAGATCACAGGGTCAGTTCTCCTTAGTGGATCCACAGATCTAATTCCCATTTTACCCTGTATTATGAAACAGTATCTACTGTCCTGTTGTTAATTAAATGATAGTATAAACTCCTGTTTGTGGGAAGGTACATATAAAAGATTATTTTCTGCTAAATGCTAAGTGTAGCAGGTTTCTTTAATCATAATTATCCAAGACATTTATGACTAGTACCTCATAATCATTAATAATAAGATATGCTGTCTGTGAAATATTTCTGTCAAATGTTTTATAATTTAGCTCTTTAGTGTTACTATTACACATGTATTTTATATCAGCAACTGTTTTAAAACATGCTGAGGTATCATTAAATGAATATTAATTTATTCACTTCATTTGCATTTGTATTTGACAGAAAAAAAAAAATATATATATAAATTTAAATTTTAAAATTAATAGAAAAATCTTTGATAACAAGGTTTACATGGTTTTGCACCACGTGAACTAATGATAAATATTTATAAAAATTTATAATCCTCTGTACAAAATATGTATGTAAATGTATATTATGGAAAACATAAAATTTAATAGGTAAATGTATGATTACATAATTTATGTGATTATGCACCATGTGAACTGTTATTAAGTATTTGACTGATATTATTTAACTGTATAAAATGTGTTTCTTTTCTGCGTGTGTGTGTGTGTGTGTGTGTGTGTGTGTGTGTGTGTGTGTGTGTGTTTTACATTACCATTTGTTATCTACTTATAGAAAAGTTTGTTTTGTGGATTTTGTTACTTTTATTTTATTTTATTTTTTTAAATTTTTTTTAATAAACCAAATAACATTCACTGTATAAAAAAGTTGCATGATCTAAATAAGATGCTGAATCTTTTTCATTATTATTTCACCTTTACAAATATATATATGGACACATACAGGTAAATATCTCTTTCAGATTCAATCGTTTCATTTAGTACGGATATTTAATTTCTTTTCCAAAGATAATTTTTTAAACAGCAGATGAATAATGAAAAAAAATAACTGGAAAATTCCAAGACTTAATTTCAGTATTTATTTATCTGACTTCATACAGCAGTTTTGTAATTAATAATAATGTAACAACAGTAATAATAACACCAGCATAATAATAATGATAATGATAATAATAATAATAAAATATAAAATAATAATAATAAAAGTCTTAAAAAGGGACAGAAGTTAATCCAGCTACACTGCTGTTGACCCCTCTTAGTGTTGAAGATTGGCTGTGATCCAACTCACTGAGGCAGTTTTGGGACTATTGAAATTTTCTCTGTGACAGTTTATTCAAATGGTCACCTGTCGTTGGTTTATCAAAACTGGCAGATTATTTATGTCCACTGTTACTCAGCTGGAGTCATTATCTCTGCAGTTACAGTGTAAACATCACACAAAGACTTCTGTTCCTGGTCACAGTCACATCACACGTACTGTAGTACTTCACATAAACACGCATATAGTGTTTCTTGTAGGTGTGTACCTATCACTTCTTTAGTAATAACAGCCTGTAGTTCCAAAACATTTAAAGGAGACCGTAATGTGTGTTCATGTTTGTAAGAATTTAGTTGGGTGACTGCATATTCTCCATTGTCAGTAACAGTCTGCAGAATGAAACCTCATTTCCCCTTTTGGGCCATCTCCCATTCCAGTCATTGCTCTATGTCTGATGCATCAAAGATGGTGGTGTGTATATTTTCATACTGGAATGTGCATGCAAAAGGTCTCTTTCTGCTAATTGATAATGGTAACAGAGTATGGTGGCAGCTGGTTATATTATTATACACCATTTACAGAAACATGAGATGGATGCACATATTGCAATATTATATGTTAAGCTTCATTAAACTTTCATTTGTTCATGATATTATATTACACCTAATACATTTGCTCTCTGTGTGTGTATGTGTGTATGTGTGTGTTTATGTGTGAGTGTGAGTGTGTGTGTGTATGCGTGTGTATGTGTGTGTATTTTTTTTTCTTTTGAAATATAATTTAAAATACTGGTAAAAGCTACTAAACAGAGTATTGTCTTAATGTTGTAGCAGGATTTGTTGTATCTCCGTGATAGAGAACTGTTAAGTTGTATGATTGGACTGATTCTCTCACCATCCAGTCTTTAATGTTCAGTTTTTAAAGAGTTTGTGTTTCCCGATCTGTGAGAAGGCTTACATAAAAGATTCTTTGCTGAATTGCTAATTGTGTTTCAGCAGCAGCATTACTCTCTCAGTGTTTGATCCATGTCACTGCACATGTAAGGTGACATGGTGTGGGAATATTGAGGTAAAAAATCTTTGTGTTTAGAATTTATTATTATTATTATTATTATTATTTTAAATTGATTTATTGTGTTCTGTTGTGAATGAGAGATCTAATAATCAGTGAAAAAGTTGTGGATTTAAGTTTGTAATACAGGTTTGATGTAGATTCTGGAAACAGGATTTTAATATTGATTTATTTGTTTTGGTTGTGCTATGGATACAAGGTTTTCATGTCTAGCATAAAACTGATGTATTGTAAATAGTTCAGGATGTAAGGATCTGGTGTCTGATATTAGTTTCATGTATTGTAAATAGGTTCCAGGTACACATTTTTTATGTCTAGCTTAAGGTTAATATGTTAATAAAGTTTTAAGATCTAATAAAGGTATTTGTGTTACAAATTCAAGACCAGATGTCTAGTGAAAAGTCAGTATGTTGTGGATATATTCTGGGTACAAAATTTTGACATCTGGTACAAGTGACAACTGATACAAGTGTTTGATGGCGTAAGTCAACATTGATACATTTTAAACAAAAGATTTGCACAAAGTTTGATGGATCTAGCACTTGGTGGGTAGTGAGACAGGATGCTATGTGTCTTTCTCACAGTAGACTACTAACTGGTAACTTCATACTGTGTTTGGCTGTTTGGACAACACTGTATGTTTAAATATTAGTTAGATAAACACAGGGTATTCTCACTGCTCCATGACAGTAATGAGATGCTCAGTGACTAACTGCATAACTGTTCTCATCATGTTGTGCTTATATGAATGATTATTGTTTCTTAGTAATAATAACAGTATACTGAAATAATGACAACAATAACAGTAACATATTAAAAGATAAGAGTACTAAGTAGGCCTAAAGATAGTAATAGTGATAATAAATAAATAAATAATAAGAAGTGTTACATACATGTGTACATTAAAAATGCTAAATAGCATTCAGCTTTTTCTAAATGTTTTCTTTGTTTGCATACAGGAAAAATTTAAATGAATGGATGTCTGTAGATAGTAATTAATCAAACCATTACATGTCATCAATTTAAAATAAGATTCTCACAGCTGCTGTGGAACCTGCTTTAACATGCTGTGTACAGTTATCACCTTAAAAACACAACACCCATCTCAGGGTGATATATAATCTCAGTTTGTTCTAAGTATCTAGTTATTTGGCATTTTATGTCATGTCATATTCAGTTGTATGCTGACAGTAATTATTATTTATTTTTATTTTTATTTTAATCACTTATCAAACTAGTTTTCAGACTAGAAGAATCAGTTGACTTTGGGTTTTTAATCATTTCACTAGACACTTATATCCAGTATCTGAAATTAGCTGATAGTTATGTTTTATATGTATCTTTCTGTGCATGGTAAAGCATTTACTATTGTTAAAAAAAAAAAATTAGTCAACAATAGTCTTTCTCTAATACTGTTCATATTTACAATTACTAATTTTCTGCCCACTGCATATGGACTAACATAGTAAATATCAAATTACGAATGTGTAATTACAAATAAATGAGTAATAACTGTTTATGTTTAATTTTCTGTATCAGTCATGGTTATTATCATTATGTAAACTCAGGCAACTGACCACGGTGTACATTTACAATGTCCTGGAATCTGACGTCTTTCATGCACGCACGCACACACTAAATAAACAAAAATAAAGAAATTTGAAGTATGGAAATATGGTCACCTGAAAAACTTTTTAAGATGGATGGCTGTTACATGATATAATGACCCTGACATTCATGAAATTCAAATGTTGTATCATTTACTTGAGTACAGTTTACTGTAATTCATGCTAAGAGGCTGGCTAACATAATAAGTCAGTAATTTAAATAATTTTTTATAAGATAATTCTCTTTCAGACCAGCTTTTTTCATGGATATCAGATTAAACACAAATAGTTGAAAAAGAGTAGAAAATATGCATATTATGTGCATTTTGGGTTAACAGACATTGGAAAAGTAATTTTAATTTTTTTTTTTTTTTTTGTTAAATTTCTTTTAAATCTATATATATTTATTTAACTCTGTCAGATTATTAACAGATATTGGAAAAGCAATTTTTTAAAACAAGAAATGTTTTGTATTTTACTGCTTTTTTTAGTGTATGATTATATATATTTGTACTAAAGTTAACTTCCGGCCCATATGTTGTGAAGTGTGATGAATATAACATGGAGGATAGAATCATGACACTGATGTTTGTTTGCATGGATTGTTGCCATTGCTTTCCCATGAAGTCTGAAGAACTAACCATCTGTGTGGGTCTACAGGTTACATATCTGACCCACAGACATTACAGCAGTGTGATTTTATCAGTGATTCACAAAGACTGAAAATAAAAGTGGTAGAAAGAAACGTGGAACTTGTAATTTTTTTATTCTTCAGAATTTATTTATTTTTATTATTATTATTTTTTTATATCTGGCTAGTTCTAAATTGCCAATAAAAAGCCTTAATAATTTAAGGATTATTTTAGTGTAAAATTACATTAAATTTAGCATATATATAATAGGTTAATGCATTATATATATATAAAAATATATGCAGAAGTAAATATAATAATATTTTGAAAATATATTTAATTTAGCTTTCAGTAATTGAGAAAATTAACTGAACTTTTAAAAAAGAAATTAAATATAATATATAATAATTATCAATAAAATACTTTTTAGGATCAGTAAATATAGTACTAAATTATAATTTGTAAAAATTTAAAAAATAAATTTAATATAGCTTCAGACAGAATATTTTCTTTTTGTACTGCTCAGTGTAACTGTAGCACTCATTTAACCAGGGATTCACATTACAGGATACACATATGTACATGTTAGTTTTAGTAAACTGCTGTTCTCATCATCAAATTACAAGTAGCGTGTATTTCCACTAACTGAATGTATATAGATTAACAATTGTTTCAGTGTTTCCATTTCTGCTAGAAATCTATAATGTACTGCTTTCGGTCCTAAATAAATGTGGATTGAGATCTTTAAGTGGATCCATATTGGTTTTGTATTGTATTTTACAGCCAGTGATAGTCAATATATATTCCTGGAAGGTAATTTGATGAGAAAAACACTGTATCCTCCTAATTTATTTTTCTTTTTTGTAACAATTAGAACTCTTTTTCTGAACTTAATCCCCTATCAATTTTTTATTGTAAATTTGTAAATCTATAAAATGCTATATGGAAGAATATTTTTCGTTTTGTGTTTCAAAGGAATTTATAAAATTTATTTTTATATAATATAAACAAGAGATTGATAGATAATTTGGTGTTATTAAAAATGCTATTTCTGACCAATTTTTATGCCAGCAGTAGCAAAATGTGACAGGTTTAAAATCAATAACAGAAATTATGCAGTTTGAATGTTCTTTTTAAACTGTTGAATTCTAGCTCTGAATTTAATTAGAAAAAAATAAAACCCCACACAAATAAAACTGAAATTCAATCTACCTCTCCAAAGAAAACAAAAAAGACAAAAACAACAATAATTTTGAGTAAAGTTTAGTACTTAACCTGAAATTCAGAACAGGTAGTTGTAGTTTCAGATCACAATTATTATTTTCATTATTTACACCATTTTGAATAACAGACACAGGCTGTCGGAGGTTTGGTTGATTATTACATGTGACATGTTGCTATTTTTGCCTTTTCCATTACTTTTTTTATTTTTCATTCTCTATTTTTATTTTTTATTTTTTTTTCTTTTTTTATTTTTATTTTTTTTTTTTTTCTTTTTTTTTTTTTTTTTTTATTTTTTTCTCTTTTTTTATTTTTATTTTTTATTTTCCTCCATCCCAGTGACTCCTAACCTGATTGTTGTGAGAATTTGCTGTAGATACACTATTAGCAGTGTGTTCTGTCTCTCACTGTCTGCACCCTATCAATTCCCTCAAGATTCATTACTTTGGAATTATATCAGTCTGCATTGATCTGCATGGGTCATTTACATCTTATAGAGATGTTGCCATGTTTTCACTTGTGCCACTGGTTTTATAAGGCATTTGATTACCATATAGATCTGTGAATCTTTAGAGAATTTCCACCACGGTGGAGCCTTTGTCATGGTAGTTTTCATTAAACATGAAGTTTTTGTTATTATTCTTTTTCTTTTATTGAGTGTGGGGTTTGAAATACATGATTGTCTACTAAAGTAATAAAACTGTATCTATAGTAAAGTAATAAGATGTGTGTAAAAGGGAGAGAGAGAGAGAGAAAGAAAAGAAAAAGTAGAGAGAATCTGTTCGTGCAAATTTTATGAGCTAATGGAGCAGAATGTTAATATTTTATTTTAGTACTTGTTCCTCAAAACCACTATCATGTTAATGTATTAAATATATATTACAGTCTTTCAAAATAGCAAGCTGAAAGGGTTTCAGTGCAAAAACATAAAACTTAAGAGTAATATTATCAAATTTCTTTGTGCTTGCTATTATTCTGTTTGTAAACTAAACACACTGTTCAAAGAATGAACAACATTTTCTTCTAGTATACATGCAAACAAAATATGAATAAGGCTACTGCTAATACTGTTACTACTACTACTACTACTACTACTACTACTACTGCTACTACTATTACTGCTATTACCACTACTACTACTGCTGCTGCTGCTACTACTACTAAAACAAAGACACAGAACTGAGTTATATAAACATGTTATCCTTTGGAGAGAAAAACAAAACCTATTGTGTTTCTATGTGTGCTCAAGTATTAAACTATGTGGACAATCTGACCAAAGTAATTCCTTGACCAATGCTGGATGCTGGCCATTTCCTGCCTTAGACCTTTTGCTGACCATGTTTGGTTAGAGATCAGAACTTGTTTGTACAGTCTCAATAGCTGAACCATGATTATTATAAATATTTCAGTGAGGAGATGATGTAGCATAGGATTATTAGAGATCTAACACAATGAAATAACATACTGCTTATCTTCATATGAATTGCTAAGAATATTTTTTCTGTTACTTCAGCTGACAATATTTATCATTGTTTTATTATTATTGATTTTACTTTTATTATTTTCTTAAATATAAATTTTTATTTCTTAAGTTGTATTTTTTCTACTGTTATATAAATATAAATATGATAGTAAATATCTTTCATCTATAGGTACGCTTTAATGCAAAAATGTTTGTGCTGCTAATACACTTTTAAGAAGTTTACTTTATTATAATTATTTATTTATTTATTTTTATTTATTTTTTTTATTTATTTTTTTGTAGGTGCTTGTTTAATTATAAATAATTCCACTTAAAAATAAACTTAAACCAATATTATATATTGTTTTACAATATGTTATGTCATACAAGAAGAAATGTATACAGTAAAAATATCAGATGATCTAAAACCATGGCAACAGTAAGTTATTATGATTTTTTATTTTTTTCTGAAAAGTGATGCACCAGGTGAAATTGCAACTACATGAAAGCAGATATTTTTAAAAGGGACACCAGTATAGTTTGAATTTTGCTTTCTTTTGACTGAGATATGTTGGTTGATGTGAGTAATTAACGACATGAAAAGTAGCCGGTGTTAACTATCAACACTCATTAACTTTGAGGTGACCACACTAAAAATGTCACCCAACACTTGAGAACCTTATACATCCACTGAAATATTTACATAGACTGAAATCCTGCTTGAAATACTGCTTGCCTTTAAAACTTTATGTTTTCTGTTATAAACACTGTGCTCTAGGGAAGAGTTAAAGCACTGGCTTCAGGCATGATAGATTTCAGGATCAATCCTCTTTGCAGCACCCAACTAGGTTATTTCAATTACCTATTCATACCAGTGCCCCATGATTTATCAGTGCTATAATACTTCCTTAGCAGTTGTCCAGTGATTGATTGTAAAAACCTGTAGTGTGTGCTTTCCTGTTTATTAGAAGATGCATGCAAATTATTCCTTATCGTTAATAGATAAGAAGCAGTTCTTGAAGTAACAATAATGGGTTACTTTTCTCATGCTGTTATATAAAAGAAGCACATGTTTAACCTTTCATAACTTAATATTGAAATGTGTTGAGGTATCTTTAAATAAATATTCATTCACTGATTCAGTTATTCATTCCAGTGAAATATTTACTCACACTCTGAAAGCCTCTTTAAACTACTGCTTTCGCTATCCATACGATCAAATTTAGCAGTGCTGTATTTCTCCAGGCCCCACTGATTTCAATTGGTTTCATATTGATCTAATATACAAAGCACTTTTTTTCCTTCACATTTGACAGAAATTTAGATAATACTCTATGGTTACAGGGATTTATTTGCTTGTTGTGACATGTAGACTTAATGTCACTAATGTTGTTTTCTTATATACAAACTTCACATCATGAGTTTGAAAATATATCAGTTGTTTTTAAACATGAATTTGTGGATAGCTTATCATTTACAGATGGTAAACTTGTTTGAATTGTAAATTGCATATACATATGCACACATGCACATAGACATACATAGATACATATACACTTACATACAAATGGTGTTTGTATGTATATATTATAAATTTCATTTTGAAACCAGATAAACCATTAAATCATTTAATTTTACTGGTAACATATATTTATAAACAGTGTAATATGGTAAGATGTATATTTGGTAATGTGTATTTATAAACAATGTAATACGGTAAGATGTATATTTGGTAATGTGTATTTATAAACAATGTAATATGGTAAGATTTATATTTGGTAATATGTATTTATAAACAGTGTAATATGGTAAGATTTATATTTGGTTATGGACATTTATAAATGTGTTATATGGCAAGATATACAGTAGCTATTTACTGTATAATGCTATATTTATTTACTTTATGTTTTGGTATTAATAGATAATTGATCAGTAAACTTAACTGGCCTGTAAAACTGCTATTAACATTGAGGCTAGGATTGTTGTAGATTCCTTTGTTACCTAATTTACATAAAACAGTTGTAACCGTATGTGTCATGAATTACTCATTCCACAGTGCAGTTTGGTTATTTGCAGTGAACTGTTAAAAAAAAAAAAAAAAAAATTTATTCTTTTTCATTTCTTTGATTTCTAATTTGTGATAAGTAAAAATAATAACATGGCATAATGACATTATAACAAATTTGCTTTGTAAAAAAAAAAAAATGTTTTAAAAAATAAATATTTAAATGTTTTGCACACACACACACACACACACACACACACACACACATGGAATGAAATCTTCTTGAAAGCATATTTGTAACTATACACATTCCTGAAAAGAAAAAGAAAAAGAAAAAAAAAATATATACAGACATAGATAGATGTGTTTGTGTGTGTGTGTGTTTGTGTGTTAACAATTCATAGTCTTAAAATGCCAGTCAGTTTGAGTTAATTATGTATTAAAAGTGGTTGGTTTTGTCTCTGTTGTTTTTCTAGAATAATTGTCTACTGAATCTTGGCAAGTCTGTTTGCTGTGTGTACATGTATATTTGCCAAATACTTGAAAATAATGAACAGACTGATTATTGTATGAGAGATGTACAAAATCATTTCTGTCATTTAAAATCTCTTTAGCTTCATGGGATCAGCATGGGAAATGACTGGAAAATGTTTCATTATTGTAAATTCCACAATTTCCTTTAACACTTAAAAAGTGTTTCATGTGTCATTCTTTTTGTATTGGTTTGAGACTGCTGAAACAATTGTTGGTTCTTTTATTTCATTCTGTTACATTTGTAAGTTCAGAAGAGCAAAACAAACCAATAAATAAAATAAATGAACAAATGAATATATAATGATAAGTATAAGAAATAGCATTATCATTTAACAACAAAATAACAACAGCAGCAGCATTAATAAAAGAACAGTGACAGCAGCAGCAACATCACCAGCTTTAACATCAGAAGAAAACCTAAAAATGATGAAGAAGAAAGCAACAAAAGATTGTTACAACACTGATATTAATCAGTTAGGACTTAGAGCTCCAGTTTCTATCAGAGCAGATTGATGAGCTCAAATAGCAGTCTTTGATTTATAAATATTATTTAGGAAATCGGTCTGTATTAGTGCAGCTCACTGACCAGTAATTAAATCTCTGCTTGCAGCACTTTTTCTCTCACCAGTCTTCAAAGACTGGTAACACAGAATGCTTGGTAATTGTTACAAGAAATCTTTGACTTTGGGGGATTTGTCACTGAAGTCTGGGAACAGGAAAACTAACCACCCTTGAAAATAAGTTTGGGTATTTGCCAAGCTGTATTGATTCTGTAATGCTTACACTTTAGGTGGAATTAATGCCAGTAAATGTACAGTGTTCATGATCCCATTATAAATGGCCCCCAAGCTATCAATATGAAGTATCTTCAATTTTACATCATTCCATCTTATCTTGCATTGATATGTGTGTGTTATATTCCACTTGCAGTGTGTTTGATCCATGTCCATCATGTGTATTAACAACTGAAGAATTTGATCTATATACATACAAACAGAAGAAGATAAAATAAAATTGCAGTGTGTATCCATTAATCATTTTGAGAAGAAATATTTGTTCTTCTCATTATTCTTTTAGTATATATTTAAATCTTTTAAACAAAATAAGACCATTTTACACAACAGTATATGTTGTTTTGCTTTGACTACATGATTGGTTCAGTCAGTAGCTGCTTGGTTTTAAATAAATAATTCAGTTGATAGAGTGAGGAGTGTTAGTTTTCAGATCAATCCTCACTGAATTGACTGAACTATTCCCATTTCAGTGTCCCAAAACAAAGGTCATGGTATGTTTTACTTTTTATGAGAAGGTTGATATACAAGGTATATTTCTGCTCATAAAGAGATTGTATTTTTTTTCTTAGTTTTTCGTTTACAGTAATTTATCATTATTTATTTTTTTGTCTCTCTGTGTGTGGTCAACTAATGTTTAACTGTTCACCAAACATTGCCAGACTTGAAAATTTGACTTGGAATTTTAACTAACACATTCTATGGATCAGTGACAACAAATGTAAATCAATTTGCTGCTTGTTTTTCACTTTTTTATTTTTTTATTTTTTATTTTTTTTACAAAAGTTCATTTCCCTCTCCCGGTGGTTTCTGATGTCAGCTACTTAAATTTTCCTCCTCTGACCAGCCACGATGTATGCCAAGTTTGATAGGACTGTGTCAGACAACAGGCATTCTGCAAATAGTTGTCACTCAGTAGAAGATGCACAGGAGTCTTCCAATTATAGGGTGGGATGTAGGAGCTTTGTGTTTAAGTGGGTGTAATTGGGCCCACCACATACCAGTAGGAGTAACGTTACAACATATATACATACACTTTCTTTGGTAATTACAATAATACACAGTCTAATGGTAAAGTGAGATCTTCTGTATTAATATTGATATAATGATATGATATCAGATATATATATTGTCAGATTTCCTTTGTATAGATTTTTCTAGTCAGTTCCAATGATACAAACATGATAACTAGTTACAAAAGGTTTCTTTGTATAATAAACAGCTGTCTGTCACAGCTATATAGATTTTGGTTGAGACATGTATAATGTATAATCACTGGGTCTACATAAGATAGTTTTCTATAAACATCCACATACATGTATGACATAAACATAAACAAAATGCAAAAAATTTCATTGCATGCACAATACTTGGTTAAACATTTAAAAAGAAACGTTCTAGAAATTATTATTATATTTTTTTAAATTTAAGAATAATTTATACATTTATCATAACATTATGGCAATATGCATTCTTCTGTGTGTGTGTGTGTGTGTGTGTGTTTGTGAATCACCCAAGTGTGTTAATTTGCCATTAGCAGTTGTGACCATACAACTTCACAGTTGGTGTATTGTAAAGTCTTGTTAAATTAGATACCACAGTTTTTGTACAGGAGTTGTTAAATGACATCAGACGACACTTAGCTTGGGGCACTTACACTGTAGATCATATTCTTCTTCTATTCTTGCCAAGGTTCTCACCACATTGTATCCACTTAGCATTCTCTCTGAATAAACACAGGAAAGCATTTGAGACTTCTTGAAACAATTTCTGTAGAAGCTAGTTTTTTCAATGAGCCTATTTCTGTTTCTTGTTCTTTCTATTTTACTTTTTCTTTCTTCTCAAGTTTACTTCATTTGGAAACTTATCACGTACTCTCTTTCTCTCTTTCTTTTTCTGTCTCTGTTTTCTCTCTCTCTCTCTCTCTCTCTCTCTCTCTCTCTCTCTCTCTCTCTCTGTCATCTCTGTCTCTCATTGTGTCGCTTTTTTAAAAATCTTTCTTTCTGTTTCTGTTTTTCTTTCTATGAATATATGTCTGTGTATGTGAGTGTGTATATATACATACAAACACATGTTTTATATCTCTGTATCAGTATATTTTTATGTATTATATTTATAACTGTATGCATGTGTACATGGATAAATATGGATCAGAGAGAAAGTGTAGGAGTATGTATGTAAGTGGTATAAATCTTTCAGTAATTTTTTCACACTTGTTTTGTATCTAAAATTGTCTGAGAAGGTGAGCAACAAAACAAACACCCACTAACAACTACACTAGTATGTTATTTGTTATCATATTTACATTCATTCAAATAATTGTTTGGAAATTATCTGCCAGTTCATTCCGTATGAAAACATTTTTGTTTGTCTCATTATTCATGTGTTTGTTTTTGCACCAAATTCATTTCATCAGTGCTAAATGGCTCTGCTGATTTGACTCTCAGTGATAAACATGTTATTTGTGATGAAATTCTCAGGTAGCAGCTTCTTTGTGTGTAAGCTGTCATTTTTGTAATAACATCACTCTTAGTGACTGCATGTAAATACAGTGTTTTTAGCAGCAGAAAGTCCTTTCATAAAAAGTGGTTTATCTGTATTTAATAGATATTGATATACGATTCATATATGCTTGACTGTTAGTGGTCAAGAGAGTTCAACAAACTTGGCCTTTTCTTCTTTCATTTCCATTATCTGAAGAATTTACTTCAGTAAACAATTCAAACCATTTTGTAGATATAAATTGAAAATCTAAATGTTACATCTGTTGTTGATATAAAAGTCTGTTTTGTATATTAAAATAAAACTATGAGAAAAATAAAGTGAAGGTGGTCTGTGCTGCATGCTGTGTGTCCAAACGGAAGTGACTTGTTTAATAGCAACACTACCAATACTGCATATCACTGGCATATGAAATTCATCAAACTTCAGCTTATTATGGGGCACAGTAGAGCTGAACACACCATCACCAGATTGATTCTGAAGGCTGTCTTCACTGATTTATGATAATTAGTGACCCCTGTGTTTGGCACTGCCAAGTAAATCATTCTTATGTTGTATTAATGCTCATTGAAGCAGATGCTTTGGGCTCTAGAATATATTCATTCGGGTTTGGCTGTACAAAGGTTTAAGATGTTGGAAACCTATAAATGTTCTATGATGTAGTAAATCTTGGTGAAATAACATTTTTCTCATCATAATTAAGCTCAGAGTGGTAAAGTCTGTTGGGAAAGTAAATGTATTGTCAAAGTGTCAACAGAAGAAATAAATTAAATTTGACAGTTAAGACTGTTCAGTTCATTAATTTTCATCTTGATAATAATGTTGTTTAAACATCTTACTTCTGAAACTGTAATAAATCTGCTTTGAGATTTCATTGGTATAATTTGAATTTCAGAAGTTTCATTTTTAATTTTTCTTTTTGGATTTTGTTTTCATATTTTCATTATTTTGAACATAACTAACACTGTTTTCAATTTTATTGTTTTAGATGTAATAATTTATTTGAATGTAATTTATTTGTCCAGAAAGAGCCTATATTATTATAATCAAAGACAAAGATTAAAGCAAAGGCTTGGCATAACAAACATTCCTTTCTGTCTCTCATTATTACAGACTGGGGAAATTAATCACTATTGTTTTTCACCAGTCATCTCAAGGGACTGCATTGAAATTGCCATATCTTTATGAATAATATGCTGTTGTCTGACACTTTCAATTAATGTTCAACATAAGAGACTAAGATATGACTGTTTTTAACACTGCTAATGACCTTGAACAATGAGATGATGGTAGAAATGCCACTGAAGCCTGAAACAAATTTAATGCAACCTTTGTATGTTCTTGACATATTGCCCATTCCACCCAATGAGAATCTTTGGCATGAATCTGCAAAGTATATTTTCATAGTTAGTGACAATGATTATGATAACTGTAAACTCTCCATTGTTATTTTTTGCTGCTGATAATATTACTTAATAATGAAAAACACAAACTAAAAATAATTTACAGTGTCATCAGAAAACATTAGGATAGGTGTGAACAGCAGCATATTGGTTGTATGAAATTTAGAGGTATTGGTAACTGTGTAAAAATCTATTCTGTTTCCAAAACAATCTTGAAAATAATTATTTAAATTTGTTAAAATTGCCTCTTTCAATTCAGGAGTAAAGCCCACAACATTAATATACATTATAATACATTATCAGTGATGGACATTATTATAATCACTGTTGTTTTCATTCCAACCGTGGCTTCATATACATTTTTTGTAATATCATCAAAGGTCATGACATGCTGACTTGTAAGGAACATTCTTTAGATGGAACATTTCAGAAAAAATAAATCTTGGGAATGAATCATTTTGAACTTTTGCACCTGAGAGGGATTTCATAACACCAGTTAAAAAAAAAAAAAAAAAAAAAAAAAAGCTGTGTGTTTGTAATTGAATCTCATAGCTGTGCTTTCTCATACAGGGAATGTACTCACACCAAAACCTCGAACAACTAATTGTTTCTTCTTTGATGTTAAATCCCAGCAAACATCAACCGTTTCAGTTTTCTTGCTGTGTTTTTTCATTAGAGTTTGTCACACCTACACATACCAACACTGGCCTCACCACATGGTGTACCTGCAGACATGTCTTTGTCACCACTTGTGTTTGCCTTTGGTGGCAAACACTCTGAGTAAGTAGTTGATCTGTTTGACCATCATATGCAAGCTGATGGTTTGCTTAGCCTGGGCGTCCGGGGGTCAAGAACACCAGAAACAGTGCTTACCTGTTGTAAATTAACTGACATTTGCCTCAGTTTGAGACTTCTTGTTACCACTGGAGATGAAACACAAAGTGTTTCTTCTAACCATGGTTTCACTAGCATGATACAGTTGGTATATGTATTTTCTGTATGGTTTGAGAATATATGTCTTTACTCAGAATTTTTTTTTTTTTTTTTTTCCTCTGATAGAAAATAGGAAATAATCAGTGTATTCTGAGACTAATATGTAAACCGTTTTATCATAGTAAACTTCAAACATTTATTAGTTAAAACAGTATTCATTCCGTCTTTTTTATTTGTGGCTATAATAAAAATTTTATCCCACAGATTTAACAACAGATATGTAAGATGATAACTATAATAACATATATTTAAATGATAGTAATAGCAGTAGTAGTAATAACTGATAACAAATAATTCAACATATGTGTCATATAATATTAACTTCAGGTTTAAGTCTGAAAACTGTCTTTTCTTCTTATTATTTTATGCTTTTCTTTCATTATTATTTTTTACCCTTTTTTTATATTATTATTATTGGGGTTTTTTCACATAGCAATTTCATCAATATATTAAGGCTGAAAATCTCAGGCTGATTAAAAAAGTCATTTCATTAAAAGTAATATCAACTATTGTTTGTGACTTGTTATTTTTTAATTTTTTTAAATTTGTTTTTCCTATGGTAAAGCCACATACTACTTTCTCATTTACATTATAAACCTAATAATATCCAGTAGTAATCCGGGTGATAAACATAAAAATGAATGTGTTTTTATGTTTCTCATTAGATTACATTTTTTTTTTTATAACACATTACTATAGGAATTTTTTTCTTCTAATTTAAAAAACAAAAAGGAAAAAGAAAAAGATATTGCTTGGTTTATGTTGTTGCTCATACTAATTGGCTGCTTCTGGAGGTGACTGGAGTGCAATGTGGAACATGATTCTAATCATGACAGGAAATGATCACAGTTCATCGTGAGTTACTGGATAACTCATCAGTCTCCAGTGACCCACTGAGATTTAGTTTTCTTTCTTTGTGACTAGTATTGAGATGATGTATCATCATATCTTTTACAATAAGGTCAATTGATTGGTTTTGTGAAGCTTCCCTGAATTGAAATTGTATATATGTTTTATGAATTTAATCTGCAGTTTTCATGCACGTGAGTGTAAGTCTGACAAAACTGGTATAAATGTACAGCAGTTACTGAAAATTGTGTTGATACACAGTTACTGACTGTAGTATTGGATGTATTCTGATCTATATGTTTTATTGCTGTTATGTGGTTGTGACATAACGTAAAGAGATTGATGGTAACACTTTATAAAGACTAGTGGTAACAGCTCTTACAGTGATACTTTCAGAACTCATATACAGATCTAACAGTGATACCTTTCCCAAATTGTTCTGCTATCTGTAGTGAGTATTGTGTTGAATATATTACATATTCATGGTTCAATTCATTGTGTAATGTTTATAAAAATATATATTTATACCAAATAAAATAAAGCAGTATATAATTTCAGATGCCAGCCATCTGTTACATCGTGGTGGAAACATGTTGTTTATATGTTTCTTTTTCCTTTATTACCACAGATCTTGATGATGACAAACATCGCCATGATGGTTCAAGCTATGGATCAGCATCTCCAGTGAACCATCCATCCCTAGATGACATAGAGTGTTTTAAGACTCACGAAATGACTGCAACGTCACTAACCTCACGCACATACATGTCAGAGAGTCCGGAGTCTGAGTCGCGATCCTGGGACTGTGAGCAGCACAGTTCTGAAGAGGAGCTCACTGAGATCAATGATGGTGACCACAGCATCAACAAGAGGTCTAGCTTGAACCAGCAGAGTATCTGTGATAGTGCGGGTTCTTCAGATGATGAGGTGAAAGAATTGTTTAACCCCCAGCCAGTCATGTTCAGATCCTCCCCACCAAAAAGTGTTCAAAAACTTGTCGGTGTGGCTTCTTCATCATCTCCTACAAAATTCTTTCTTACAAGCGTCAGTCCTATTGCGGCTGTGGCAGCGATTTCCTCATCGCGGAAGCGGCACAGACAACCTTCTACCTCAGAGAGCTTGAGTGATATGGAAGCTACAGCTGTGATGAATAGGCCCTGTCTCGACTTTGAAAAAATGCAGGTTAGTTTATCAGATTATTTTTAAATCTTTGTTGAAGTACATGATTATTATTATTAATATTATTATTATTATTATTATTATTATCATTATTATCGATAGTGGTAGTAATAGTAGTAGAAGTATTAATTTTTTTAAGTTTTCATATTTAATACACAACTGAAAGAATTATTATTATTATTAGTAGTAGTAGTAGTATCATCATTAATTTCAGTTTTATAATAATTCTAAACTGAAGTAGAAATTAGTGCTTTTTGTAAGAGGAACAGTAACTGTGATAATTTTAGTAATGACGTTAGTATCAGTTTTACTTTCAGAAGCGATAGTATTGTATTATAGTATTTTTTAATATGCATGAGTTTTTATTTGTAATGCACTGATGAATAAAAAATTATTATATCCTTTTTATACCTGTCATAAAATACATATCATTTACACTTAAATTCACATTCTAGAAAACAACTTGTTACATTCTTTGTTAGATAATATTGTATGTAATTATTTTTTCTAAAATACATTTAAGTTTTAGTACCAAAATACACATTAAAAAGAGACATGCAAATAACTGTTTTTAACCTGTCAAATCTCATATTATTTTCATAAAATACTTTTTATCATTTAAATTTCAATAATTAAATTTAACTACCATAAACCTAAACCATAAGTATATATGAGAATAAAATTACTGTACATATACATGTGTGTGTGTGTGTGTGTGTGTGTGTGTGTGTGTGTGTGTGTGTGTGTGTGAAATATTCAAACAAGTATAACAGAATAATAATAGTCATCAAATAAGATAAGGTTCATAAGATTAATGTATTCAGTTTGTATATTAATCATAGCCATGCATGCCAGGAACAAAATACTAATGTCAAAGTCAATGGGAGAATAGATATCTTGGGGCATGCAAACAATTACATCACACAATTAATAACCATAAAACAGTTCACCACCAGATCAAAGATAAAATTCTTCACCATGTTTTAATGATCGTTTTATTATTTTTTTTGTATATATATTTTTATTTGATTTATGGCATGTTTAGCATAGGTAAATGAAAATTAGTTCCTGTTGGCTGCTCAGCTGTATAAATGACGTATTTCATTACTGACATCTGTATGTGTGCACTGTCCAGGGTTTAGCTAAATTGTTTTGTTTTGAGATTTAACATCCCTTATGTCCAGCAGCTTTCCCTTTTCCCTTGTACCAGGCTCCTATCAGGCAGTGACATCTCAAATTTCAGCAACTGCTATGAATGTTTTATTTTTTATTTTTTATTATTTTTTTTTTCTGCTATCAAACAGCAGGTGGTAGTTTTCAGTAGCCTGCAGCCATTGGTGAAAATGAACATAGCTGTGACCAGACTGGTGTCATCCCATTTGGTCAAAATAACTCCTCTACCAAAATACCTGTGTACATAATGAACATGGCCTCTTCGTAGTTTTTCATAGTTTCTGCATGGCCTTTTGTGAATAAATCTGTATATACAAACTTTCTTTAGAAATGGACAACGGTTTATTTACCAGTATATGTTCTCCATGGCCTCTTGAGTATATAAAAAGATGTTTTTGAAAAACAAAAAACAGAACATACGGTTGGATGCAGTGGGAACCACTGCAGCAGGATCCAGAGCTGAATTCAATGAATATGTAGTGATGGCATGGTTGGATGATGACACAAGATTTCTTCACCAATGCTGGCCCAAGAATGAACAACAGTCTTAAAAGTTTCCCTTCACGAGTCAACAGCTGCTTCTTCAACAGCATCCAAACATTTACAGATTTGTTGACTTGATCAAGGAGATAGTGAAATGTGAAAGAGCAAAGTTGGTGCAGTTGAATGCTGGAGCTGCACCACCACCGAGGAAGAGAGTCCACTGGGATCTCGACAACAGAGCCAGTCACCTCAAGCAGCAACTCACTGACAGAACCAAGACACCCCTGCAGTACCTGAACGCAATTGGTTATCTCATGAAGCTGCAGTGATTGGTTTTTTGTTAAATAAACATTTGTAGATGGAGACCTTCTTTTTAAATTATTTACAGACATTAACTACATTCAGTGCATGGATTATTTCAATATTTCTCATATTTCCATACTTTATGTGATCAGTGATATCCATACCATCTATATAATAATAATCTGGAATTTTTCATTATAGTGCCTGAGGTAACAATATGCATGTCAGTGAGATCACTGAACCACATCTGTTGTTGTTTTAGCAGTTCAACCAACTGGAAATTTGACCAAATGGGAGTAAGCCACCAGACTATCACAGATAAAGAATGAAATTGGATGATTTCATATCTGTTCCTGTTTGTTCACTTCATTAATCTTGAATGTCTTTTTTTGATAAGCAAATAGAGCTGTGTGGAAGTTCAGTGGTTTGTAGTGAAGAATAATATTTCAATCACCACTTCATCCTTAGGAAACAAAATATTATTTTTAATCTTTACAGTTAACCTGATTTTCAAAAAGAAATAGAAAATAATAGAATTTGAGATATGATATAAATAATATATATGCCCCAGAAGTATACAAATCGTCTGTCTGTGTTTGTATGTGTATCTCCGTCTCAGTGTTACTTTGTGTGTGTATGTCTGTGTGTAACTGTATAAACTAGACAAAAACATAAACACAGATAATTTATTATGAATGTTTTATTATGTCTGTTATTTAAATATTAAATGCATTAACTGGTTAAATACAGTTAAACTTTACAAAATCGGACCCTAGTAAAACTTCATTGTCTCCAAAATAAAATGATTGCTGTCATGCCATGATGTGTCTAATAAATAAATGTAAAATCTCAGTGAAGAAAACCTCCACCTAAATATAAAATTGAAATGAAACAAGCTTGTAGACTACATTACTCACTAAAAACCAGGAATATTTTTTTAAATGTCAGAGATTATGGCTGAAAGCCAGTAGATCATCTCAAATGGATTTAATTTTTATTAAGCTTGAAGAAGATTATCATTTGAATCAAAATACTTTAATAAACCAAGGTCTAAGAGGAAATTAAACTATTAAAGAGTATAACATGTTCTACAGAAGCAGTCAGAAATAATGTGGCTTTATTTGATTGTAAAAAGAAAATGAATAAAGGCATTAAGGAGCAATATCCTAGTTCTAACAAAATTTGCTATGTTTCCTTCTTACTAAAGCCTCCATTGTGGGCTATGTAATATTTATTCATGATTATGGATATATTGTACATTTTTCATTCAGCCACTTTGTGGGTTTCCAGGTGTGGGTATCACACCTGTCATAGGAATGCATTGATAAAACTGCTGTCTAATTCTAAGTCATTCATTCATTGACATGTGCAGTGAGATTGCCTTCATTTGCACTTCTTATTATGTATGATCAACAGAGGCTATAACACACACACACACACACACACACACACACACACACACACACAGAAAGAGAGACAGACAAACACACACACACATAAACACACAAAAAAACCTATAAAAAGTGCTGAATTCAACTATCCTCAAAATCAGATAGCAAAAATTAACACAGTCACTGTTGTTCCTTAGACTTGTATGTCTGCATATTTGCATTAAACTGTACACATGCATTCATGTCACCTAAACTGTAAAACCTGAATTTGAAAAGACTTGTTATTGACACTGGCAGTTTTAAAATTTTCACAACCCATGATCAAATAAAAGTCACTGTTAAGCAATTTGTTTTGAATAACACTTCATATAAAAGTGCATGTCATTACAACATGTTTGTGTTTTTGAAACAAGTATGTCATAGCTGGTTAATATCTTCAAGATGCTTGTAGTATATGTGTAGATAACTGCCATGCATGGTGGTCATTTTGCACTAATTAGCTGTTACATTTCACCTATATTTCACTTGAGGATGTGCACAATTTGCTCACTTTTCATTGGTTCATGTTATGTTATTTCTGGCAGATTCCAGAATAGAAACACAGGCAGGAAATTGATGAAATTTTTTGAATTTGAATACAGTGGTACCTTGACTTATGAATGCTCCAACTTACAAGTTCTCTGAGCTACAAGCAGTCGCCTGCTCGTTTTATGCTTTGAGTTGCAAGCCAAAATCCGAGTTACGAGTGAGCTTCAGATAAGTCACTGTTAGTTGGCGCAACGCATAACACAACATCTGCCCAGCATCCTGCATCTCATTTGTTTGCTTCACTTGGCTACCTTGCTGTGGAAGCATCTCTGTTGTGTTGTGCTCGTGTTTGGTGCAGTATTTTGCAAAATTTCCATTGATCCTAAGAAAGTGAGTGCAAAGGACAGTGCTGAGGAGAAGAAGCAGATGATGGCCATTGAATTAGAGCATGAAATCATAGAAAGAAATGAGCAAGGTGTGTGTGTAATCAACATGGCTAGGCAATAAGAGTGTAGCACTTCTACGATATGTACCATACTGAAGCTGAAGGACTCGATAAAGACTCCAGCCAAAGGACCTCTGTCCATGAAAAGATGGAGAAACCCTAACCCTGTACACTTTACAAAACCAATTTATTTCTTTACATTCTCTTTCATTTTGTTTTTATTTATACATACATTTGTGATTTATACATACATTTTCTTATTCAAAAACATGATAAAAAAAAATTAGGGTTGTTTTTTGTGGGACTGGAATGGATTAATGGTATTTCAGTTAATTTCATTTGGGAAAATTGATTTGATATATGAGCAAACTGAGTTAAGAGCTCAGTCATGGAACGAATTCAACTTTGAGTCAATGTACCACTGTATTTCAGTTCGGTTGTTTCTGTATCTTTGCTGATTTTTAAAAAATAAAAAAATTTCAAAACCGTTGAATCACTTAAGTTGGTCATGTGACATGAATAAAAAATTGCTGGACATATTAATTTTTTTTTCATGTTATTGTCTATGAAATTCTGTCAAGAAATGAAAAGTAATAAATCATTATCTTGACTGATCGAAACATGGTCAGTTCAGTGTTGGACTGCCAAAGTGTCATGGTGGACCAAACTTCCTGCTTAATGACCTGTGTTTGAGGATGGATTATGTTGACTTACTCTTCTTAAGTTACTTATATCTTACATAAGAATGATGGAAAAAGATGTCCCTAATGTTATATTTGTATATTTCATCCATAATTGTGTTGAATGTCGGAATTACTTGAGATTTTAAAATCATAAAAATGGCCATCTGTTTACAAATGAAACAAGTACATGCTATTGTATTGTATTAATTTAATATTTACAGGTCTATCAACTAGATTTTGCATTCCTTTTCATATCATAATTTGTTTTTTGGATTTCTCTTTCATTGTTTGGTTTTGCCAGAAAAAATGTTAAAATGTTGCAGTTTTCGGTCTTGAATAGTGTTTAACTGGATGAAAATAAGAACCTAATATGTGACTTGAAATTACTGTTACTTCCTTAATATTCAACATATTCACTTGATCTTTGTGTTGTTTTAAAGAGGTTTCCAAGCTCTTTCCAGTTGTGTTATTTGTTTGAAATTGTTGTCCACATATATAGTATTTGTATATGTATGTGGATGAGGATATAATTAGTATCAGCATAATTGTTTGAGTATGTGTGAAAAAAAGGTATGTATATATCAGTCTTGTGTGTGTGTGTGTGTGTTTTAGTTTAATTAATGTTGTAGTTAATTTATACATAGATATTTTTTATTTATTTATTTATTTTTTAATGAACTGATGGTACTATTAAAATATTGTAGTCTAAATGATTTTTTAAAAACCAGTTAGCATCACTTTATTCTATATAGGCCTATACATATGCTAAATTATTAATTGGTAAATCAAATCATATGGATAGAAACTGAAGTCTGTAAAGTCGTAGATGTAATAATAAGATGGGTGATCAAAAGAAAACTGATGCCTGACATTTAAATCTAGAAATCCGAGACACCGGGCTTTGTCTGTATTTGATTAATGAGAACTTCTTTGTTTTTGGCGTTACCCTTTTGCAAATAATGAAGGAAATAAATTAGATTGACATCCAGTCTGCCTGTCTTAAATGAGCACATTTGTCTTCATTAATGAGTGGTGATCACTTTGACTGTGCTAATATCAACATTATAACTCAACAATAATACAGCAAATTTCTCTTAATGGAGCTATACAGATCATGGATTTATCAAATTTTTTGGTTTACTTGCATACTGAGAAGCATGTACAGACTTGAACCTTTTTCTTTTCTTTTAATTTATAGTATTCAAATGTCCATGGCCTGAAGAGTTTGTCCTATATTTTGTAATTATTCTCTAATTAGTTTTCCCAATAGTATTATCTTTCCTATTAGAAGTTAAGAATGGTTAATACAAGACTTGATTAATAGCAAGTCATTAATTGTGCATTATACAATTATGCAGCCTGCACTGCAGAACTTTGAATTAATGTATTGGTTAAATACTGTATGAGATGACAAGGACATGAATTTTTTTTTTTTTTTATATATATATTGCTTCTTTCTTAGAATTATTCTTATCTGGAAAGTAGTTATTATTTTTATGGTATTACATATATTTTGGATCAGGTCAAGTATGTGTTTTAATGAAACATATACTAAAGTTACATACTTAAATTTAAACATGGTCATTTAGCAGAATGGTTCATTAATGTTTACTAGGAAAAACAAAAATAATCTTGAAGTTATTGGAGTAGGATTTTTTTTTTTTTTTTTTTTTTTTTAAATGTCTTTAATAAGAACGAATGCTCTTCCTTGGCATGAACATTGTTTTTATTTATTTTGTTATTTATTTACCTTCAAGTTTTATACTGTACCCTTTATTAAAAAAAATAATAATAATAAAAAAAATGGGATAAAATTATCAATGTTGCACATACAGAGAACAAACTGGTTTGAGAAAGGTTGATTGTATAAATTATAAGGAAAAAGGAACCCAAAAAATGTCCATAACCATGTTTAATGTTTTAACAGTTTAAAATTGATTTGGCCTTCAGATTCGGTGCTGTGGGATTGAATTGCATGTTAATGGTAATAAAACAACATTATGTTGTAGCATAATTGAATACACGACTATTTAAAGAAATAAAATATTTTTAATAATGTGTGTTTTTCAGTGATGTTACGCCAAATAATTGAGGGAGTGTTTACATACCTAGAACAGACAGAGCTTATTGATTCATGATTCTGTCATGTATTGTTCTATTAACATGTATATCTTACACAGCTAAGAAAACTACCCAGAGTGGAAAATGAAAAAATAGTTATGATATCCCATGATTTGGTAGATTAATGAGTTGATACATTATATGAACTATTTAAGAAAGTAAGAATAGTTAAAACTGAAAATACTTCATTATAATTTTTTTTAAATATAAAAATAAACAGTCTTGGATAAGAGCTATAATTCAGAAATAACTTCAGGATCTTCTATGATACAAAAGACTCCACGATATCTGGTATATTTAATCTAAGCAGTAATAGAAATAGATCCTAGAAAATACACTGTGTATATGTTAATCCCTGTATAAAGTATTACAATAAATCAGGAATGTATTTTGGGAACTTCTTTTTATACTTAAGACTTACAATTTATATCTACAACATCATCTGTTCAGGTCTGTGTCTTATGAAGGTCAGATGCTACTGCATCATAAAGCATTGATATCTGGACATTTTCAGAACCGTCTTGGTAGAAGAATGTGTAAATGGTCATTTTATGATCTCCAAGAAAATCATTATCTACATCATACATTTGTGTGATAGTGAAGCAGACCCTGTCTGAGGTCTAACAGTGGCCAGTGGTTAATTGGTCCAGCTATTTGGAGAGCCTGCACTAACCATGCTTTACCCATCTGGTAAAGAGAACATAATGGAGAAACATTGTCAGATTTGTACTCCAAACCATTGCCAGAGATATTGTCCTTGACTTTTCTAAGTATCTATGTCTGACATTCATTTTAACTTGTTGTTAATAAAGACATTCTGTTCAGAGCTGCTGTGTGGATGCTTACTCGCATGATAAATAATTTTTTAGTATATGATTGCTCTAGTAATGTTGATTTAAAGTGTACCTTTAGAGCAGTGGAAAAAAAAAATTGTAAATACATTTTCTCTGCTTCCAAACTTTGCTAATTAAAATGAATGATAATAAATTACAGCTGCCATGATATTTTGTGGACATCATCATTTTGCTGCATGAAGTTGTACTGAAAGATTACTTAAGACATTTTTAAGTTAAACCAAATGTAGACTTAAACCTAGCAATTCAACTGTCTCTTTCAGTTTGTTCTTTCATGTTCTGTTATAGAAAGTCAAAATATATTCCACACTGATGACGTCTATAAATATTTATTGTCCTGAAAATTTGTATGTTTACAGGAACAGCCATTGTAATTCCAGATGTTTCCATATAATCCACTTTTGATGACTTTTTTTTTTTCACTAAATATAATACATTAACATAGTTATTTTGTCATGTTTATTTAGCAGACAGCCAGTGTAGTAGATATGATTTTTAAAAAAGACACCCAAAACCCCCTTGTTTTTAATATGTAGCATAAACTATAATCAATATTGTTGACATTAATTTTTAACAGATTTTTAAATTTAAAGCATAAACATTTTTTTTATGTAGTTTCTTTATTTTTATGTCATATAGATAATAGAGAAAATTAAATGAAAAAAACAACACCCCATCAGCAATAAAAATAATAATAATGCAGATATTTTAAAAAAGTGATAAGCATTATAACTTATCTAATAATGACACAATAATAATCATTGGCTGTATATAAAAGATTCCTAGTTAACCAAAGAGAATTGGCATGACTGACTGGCAGCTAATTTCATTTATATGGTCATTAACAACATATAGGCAGGCTCATGGGTTGGAGTGCATGTTCATCAGTAAAGCAACTGGATTTTCCTCTCTGTGAATTGTTTATCAAAGGCTTTTCTTACTATGGGAAGGTTATATGTAAGAGATCCCTTGCTGCAGGTCAAAAACGAAAACTGGTTTTCTAACCGTTTCTAAAAACCATTTATATATGATGCGTTATGACCATAAATGAAAAATATACCTCCTTGAATAAAATTGTACTGAGTGCATCATTAAATAATAATAAAAAAAATTCCATCAAGACATTCAAAGGGCAAGAGCATGTTCATTTTGTTTACTGTGGTGATTTAATTTGAAACATGACAGGATTCCTCTTCACAATCTCCAATGCATCAGGTGCTGTGTTTTCAAGCTGAGACAAAGATTTATTCCTCTTCAGTGACAGGAGTTGCTCAGTTAAATCAAATTAAAACCTTACACTCACATTTGAAAGTGTCATTCCAGGGCTGACCCCTCTCAGTGATAAAACTAAATTAATTAGTAGACATCCTCCTTGCTCCAAAGTAAAGGTGACTGCAATACAACTAATTGTGAAATAATTTCATGGAACAGTTCTGATTCAGTAATAGATTGCATAGATTGGAAAAGTGCTTTTAGTATAGTGTCAGATATCAAATGTAAGGAAGTTTAATATGATTCATAGATAATGTAATTGTAGGATGTGGATTATACATTACACAGTATTTCATTCTTTCTCTGTCTCCCTCCTTTTATGCTTATTGAAGCATACACAATTTAAAAGTATCACTGATTAATGTTGTTTTTTTAAATATATATTCTAAAGCAAAATGCTTGCAAAAAGAATAAAATATAATTTTCTGAGATAGAGTTTTATATCACAGAAATGTTATATGACTATTTCATACAACTTCCAGGTTAACATTTGCATTTAACACTCATTACATTATACATTTCAACAACAAAAAACCCACCAAAATAATGTTTTTAAATGGTATGAATCATTGAATATTTTGCTGTAGTTTGTTATCAGATTTATTGTGAGATGTCTTCTTGTGTGAATCTGCTTGTCTGCATGTGTTGTAATACCAGTTATTTTCCAATATACCCAGCAATCCTTTTACATTTTTATTTTGAAATACAGTGATCTTTATTATAAACATAATTTTATTGACTAGTTAATTATTAATGTGACATGTATCTGTTACAAAACATTTGTATCACACTGAACTTGAAAAGCAAAATGGCAGTGGTTCACTGCAAACTGGCTTAAAACATTATTGAAAACAAACAATTGATAATTATTTGGATGAATATCATTAGATTGGACTTTGAAATAATGATGAAAACTTGGACAGATTTAATTACGTGTTTCCTGGCAGTTTTCTCAAGTCTCCAAAGAATTTCTGGCCTTTTACAGATTGGTGAATTAGCAGAGCTGAAGCATGTTGAATGAAGATATTTGATAATTAGCTTGACTGAAGTTTGTAATGATAAAAGAGAAGTCAGAGGTGTAATTATTTACCAGAGCATCTAAACTGACCACTGGAAGGCAGGGTCATTTCTGCCAAGATAACTGGCACTTGATGGAGATGGACATTGTTAAATGAGTATGTAAACTTGGAAAATTGCATTGTGTACTGGCAGGACTGCTTTCATGCACTTATTCTAAAACAGCACTCAGTTTGTGAGTGGTAATGTGTAAGTGAGATGTCTAAACACAGATGTGACAGTGTATAGGTTAAACCCATTTACATTTACAAGTGAGTGGTCATTCACCTTGAGTGACCCAAACATAAAACTTCAAACTTAGAATTTAACAAAATGTTGTTATATATATATATATATATATATATATATATTAATTTAAAAACAAATTTTTTCCTTGGTTAGAATTTATATTATTTATTTTTTTAAATTTTAAATACAATTACCATCATCACTGTTATTTATTATTATCATAAGGTTCATTATTAATATTATCATCATTGTGTTCATTATTTTTATTTTTATCACCATTATTAATGTTTAAATATTTTAAAATCAGAAACAGATAAATATGTTTTAGAAAAAGTTAAAAGCTGTAAGAAATCTCTGGATGGACTGATAGCAGTGTTTTAAACCACACACTGTCCATCTATCACTTGTAAAAACACTTAGTAACAAAAACTAAGCCATGTGTTGCTTCTCTTTGAAGTACTCCTAACATTCAAATGATTTGCACTTTTTAAAAGCTCTTAGAAAAATGAGTTGATAATTATTTTAACACAGAGCTGTAAATAAGCCAGCATGGAAGAAGTATACAGAGCAAGATGTCAGATAAACATTTTTATTTCTTTTTGAAAAATGAAATGGCAATATGCTGTATGTGATAAATATTTATGTAAAGTTTGTCTCATAATTGTAATGGCTTATTCCCATTTGGTGGAATTCCCAGTTGGTTGAACTGCTAAAACTACAACAGTCATTTTACTAACATGCATGTATGTGTACATGTGTAATATTAAACTGATACAATACTGTATTTTGTTAAGTAAAACCAACACATAATAAATTTATTGTTTATAAAGGTCAGATATATTGTTTTTGCATAATGATAAAAGAAACCTCTTCTGTGTTCAGTAGGTTACTCTTATTATTAGCAGTAGTGGATCATTTACACACCTTCCCACAGATCAGAAAAGCTCATACCTTTTGTACACTGAGTATATTATTGAAGACTACTTCAGCCACTAAGCTATTATAATCTGAAAGTAGTTTTAAATTTAATTATATGCACATAAATAATCTATATTGTTTGTATAACAGACTTATATCATTTTGATACCTTTTGTCTTCTTCTTCTTCTTTCAAAAATAATGATTCATTTTAATACATTAGCAGACTTGGTCATAAAATATTTAAGTTTTATTAAATTAACAAGTTTAATAACAGTACACTGACCATTGTAGCAGGCTGAAAATATATTAAATTGTTATTTTAAATAAAAATGAACAGCAACAATAATAAAAAATTTAACTGCTTTACTGATCAGGTATAGCAGCCTGAAATCACATACAATTATTTAAAAAAAACCCAGTAAAGAACATGGAAACGAAACCAAAACCAAATAAAAAAAACTGATTCACTGATCATATATAGCAAGCTAAAAATGTAAATAATAATTATTTTAAATGATAAATGAGAAGAAAAAATAAAACAGAAAAAAAAAAAAAAAAAAAAAAATTTGTCTTCTTGACTGAACATAAAACAAGCTAAAAACACATAAAATGATTGTTTTAAATAATAATGAACAACAATAAAAAAAAATATAAAAAATTAAAAAATAGAACTTCAGCTCTGTTTTGCAGTGACATTAATAACAATTTTATTGTCATGTTCTGTATGATGACTGTTGTTTTGATTGTTACGTTGTCTGTCACAGACATATTAAGTTCAGTAATTGTGCTGTTTTTGTCATTAGATAATGGCACACAGCCTGTGTCCAACTAAACAACTTCTTTGTTCTCCTTGCTCAAAGTTATTATATCCACCATGTATTTTACTTGTTAATGCTGGTCTTGATGATAGTAAAGTGGTAACATAAATAGCTCTTCAGTCTATATTTTGCTGAATTATTAAAACATTTTATTACTGTTGTTTTGTGCCTCTTCTATTACTGCTTTATAATTGAGGCTATTTAACACATAATGTAATAGTGTATTAATAATTAAAGTGACATAACAGTCAAGTAATTGTACACATTTCTAAATGTATAAACCAAAATAAACTTGCAGTAAGACTCTTCTGGAACAGCCACCTCTGACAATCAAAACACCTTGTTAAGTCCCTTTATGTCATTCTAAGTATTTAATATCACCAACAGATGTCTCTCAGAATCAGGGGCCACTTTTTTTTATTGCAGTTTGTAAGAAGAGAACATGACTGGGTTGAAGTTGTAATTACAGTGTACTATTAACTCAGTTCTTTCTGAGTTTCTTTTCATTACAAATGCATCTATGGTGGTCTGAACAAAAAGCCTAAATGTATTTTGTATAATTGTGTTTTTTTTCTTTCGTTAATGCAACCAACCTTTGTCAGTAATAAAATATAAAGATAACATTATAAGATCATTAAATCATAAAGATTGACAGTTCTTATTTATTTATTTCATTAATAGTATTACTATTTTATGCTATTTTATTTCTGTTTTACATTTCTTTTTACAAAATTACATCACAATAAAAGAGAAAATAATGATCGAGTATCTTCTGACAGTTGTAACTTTTTTGTTGGCAAAACTTGGTCCCCTGTAACAAATAAGAGAAAATGTGAGAAGTACACAGTATGTATTTAGACACTTTGTTCCTACCAACACATATTAAGTCTCATTCTGTCACTGAGCACCTGCTTGATGGGCTCAGAACTGAATTAATTGACTTAATAAATTAGTGAGATGACACATTGTGACTAAGACTCTAAGGACAGGTTACTGTTGTACACAATTTTTATTATACACTTACAACATATCTGTAATTTTACTTTTGTGTGTCGGAATAAAAAGAAAAAAGTTCATAATTAAGATAGAGGTTAGTAGATGATATGTAAAATGAGTAAATTAAGTTAAGTAAGAGATACAGTATTTGTGTAATTTATTTATTTTACTATACCAGTATATTCTCTCTCAAAAATACTGGCAGGCACACACACATTGTTCCATATATAAGTAAACATGTTTCAGTAACAAAAGAGAACTGATTAGTTTAAGTTTATAAAATTTAATAGTTAAAAACAGTAAAATAACAAACAAAATAACCAATCTAACTGTGATTTATTTTAATTTTTAAATGTTCTTTACTGGAAAATGTTTTTTCTCTTTTTTTTTTCTTATTAATTTTCTTCTTTTTGGGATGGAGTGGGGAGGGAATGCCTTAGTTTATGTTGTTCAACAAAAGTGAGAAATTTAAAAGAAATCAAATTTTAGTAATAGTTATTATATTCAATTTAACTTCTACATATATTATCTCCTTTCAGTATAGGAAATAGATTAAAAAATAAAAAAAACGTTTTGCTGATGCACTGGTAAGCTTTACCTTGTTTATCTAGAAGTCAGCTGTCATAATCATAACAGTTGTTTTTATTGAAAGATACATGTATATATATTACAGCAGAGCTCTTTGATAATCAGGAAACAGAATGGTGGAAAAAAATGGCTTTGGGATGGGTGTTGATGGAAGAGTGAAAATCATCAAATCTTTCTGTTGAATTTTAATGCACTAAAAATTATCTGTAATGCTTACTACATTAACAGTTTTGTTTGTTAGGTATATATTTGTAGTTCCAAATAATTTTTATAATGAAACTGCTATTTCAGTATAAATTATTGAATGTGAATTTAATGACTTATAACTGGTCACAAGAGCTGAATCTTGAAAGTAATTTATACTTTATTAAATTAGATAAGATAATGAGAAACCAAAATATTCAGATCAGCCTACATAGAGAGAAATGACGTATAATTGAATTTAAATATACTCGGGTCATAATCGTTTTTTACCATCTACACCTGATTATCACTGTCTGCACATCAAGACAGGCTTGTGAAATTGTGCAGAGAGAAGGGAATGAATTTTGAGTTGTCTGTTTAGGATTAGCTCTGTAAGATTCCATTTGTTTGAACCTTTGTGTACTGAATGCATGAAATGATCTGAAAAAAAATGTATGTAAATTTCAGTACATACATGGAATTCAAGTCGAACTTTTGTCATTTTCTGGTGGAAACAAACCAAGAAAATGTCAGATGAATGCAGTGTATTGAGATCAACTATTCAGAACACTTTTGACATGTTTTTTCTTTTTTTTTCTTTTCTCTGTTTTTATTATGGAATCTTAGCATTATTGTAAACAATGATTTTAATGTATATCCAGAGAAAATGTAGAAAATGTAGCAGTATTTTTGTGTGTGTGTGTGTGTGTGTGTGTGTGTTTGGGTGGGTGGGTGTTTGTGTGTGTGTATGTATATATGTATGCAAACTATTTTGAGTGTTTATTATATTTATTTGTACTGCTTCTCAACAATAATAATAAAAACATTAACAGCTTTATTTTTCATAAATTGCTTGTCTTCCATTTAGGAACAGTATAAATTAAAATACTGTGTAAATCAATAGAATATGTTATCTACTTATGTATGTATATGTATGTGTGTGTATGCATGTGTGTTTGCATGCATCCATGTGAGTATATGTATCTGTAAACAAATGCTGATACTGTAACTAAATGCCAAATTTCAGGTCTGTTTTAAATGTATCTTGCACATTTTATCTTTAATGTGATACAAATAAATTCCAATGAAAGCAACAACCCAAATCTTTTAGATAAGTATCAAAGGAAAACTGACAATGACTACTACACACACACCTTTACTGGGCTGATTATATTAATAAATATTTATATGTTTAACATAGAAATTCCATTTATTATTAAAACAGTAGTTACATGAATTTGTATTAAACAAAAACAATGAACAACAGTAAAAATAAATCACTTTATGTATAAAAGTAGAAAAACTAAATTATAAAAATATATGTGTATATGGCTTATTGATAGATTAATCTAAAAACTGTACAGAACTTAAATTACACAAATTAAAATAATTTTATTAATTTAAATATAAATTATTTTACTTTGTGTAATTTATGTTCTGTACAAATTTTAGATTAATCTATCAGTAAGCCTCGTATATAGATATATATATACTTTTCTGCTTTTATACATAAAGTGATTTATTTTTACTGTTGTTCATTATTTTTAATGGAATATTTTGGTGTTTGTTTTAATGATAATGCAGCAGATATTTTACAAAATGTATTTCAGCATTTGTTTTTAAAAATAAAATACTGGAATTTTCAGGCAAACTTCGTTATAATGATTAAACAAATTAATTTTATAGTTTTCATTTTAATAATAAAAGGATTACAGCAGAATGTATCGGAATGGTTAAATAGTTTATATTTATAAGGATTATAAAAAACTGTTTTTCAAATGCCAAGATTTTTCCAGCAGAAATAAGTATATAATAGTACTTTGAAATTTTTAGCAAGTATTTTTAAATGATAAAAATGTCAAATCTTTACTTTCAATATTTTGTCACCAACAGGTCATCAACCTCTCTACACAGCTGTTTGTTCAAATAAATCTTTTTTGTTCTTTTTTCTTTTTTCTTGTTTTCTCTTTCTCTGTCTCAGCATTTTTCATCATATTTGGTTTCTGGTGATGTTATCACTTATAGATACTTAATACCAAGTGTAAAGCCACAACAGTTAAATGCAGTGTTGGTTTGTATTGTTTGCATGACAAGTTTGAACTGGCTTCACATATTTTGTCAATTATATTTGTCTTTTCTTTACAGAAAACCTCCGTGAAGAAGCCCTGTGTGCACAACTTTGGCCGGCCCAAAATTGTAAAGATCCGGGTGAGTGCAAGCTTTTTTCTTTTCTTTTCTTCCATCTTTATTTCTTTCTCTTAACAGCTTTTGTATGGCCGTGGTGGAGATGTATTAAAAGTAGCTGTAAAGTCATTTGACTTTCTCCTTCCCTTTCTCTCTCTCTCTCTCCTTCTCCCTATTTCTGTCTTTCTTTATCTTTCTTTCTCTGTCCATCTTTTTATTTATCTTTTTCTGGGGTTTTTTCTGTCTCTTTCTCTTCATCATTCTATTTCTCTGTCTCATTTCCTCTCTCTCTGTTTTAACTCCTTTTTTTTTCTTCTGCAAAATTTTTATCTGTCCTTGGTAAGCGTGTATTAAAAATATTTGTTTGCATGCAGAGTGGAGTGAAGGTTGTCATAAGCCCATGTGGCATACACATCATGTTTAGACACAGAAAGCTGCACATTTGAATAAATCCCAAAGAAAACATATGCATTTCCCATAGAAGCTTAAAAATTCTGAAGTAATCATTTCATTTGTAGCTGAGATTCTTAGAAATGATGAGGGAAAAGGTTGTTGTTTTATAAAACATACCAGAGTTAAACACACTGGATACCTTTGTTTTGACAGTCCATTGATTTACTGTGTGTCAGATAAAAGTCTTCTGTCAACTTAATGCAGATGTGTTACATAAATGTAAAGGTCTTCTTTTTTCTCCTGACGATATTTGTTATTTGTTATTATTATTATTATTACTGGTTATTTATCAAAGAAAAGAAAAACATTAAGTGGAATTAAGATATATATCTTTTAAAGATAAAAATAAATTAAAAATTAGACACCCCCCACAGAAAAAAAATTCTCCAGAACAAACAGAGCATCAAGAAAACATATAATTATAACATATGTTTTAAAAATTGATTTATTCGTATTTTAGTCCACATTCATTTGGAAAATAAGCTGGTGTTATTTCAATAAGTTTTTACATAAGGGAAAGATAACTCTAAATGTTATTATTCATATTAATGGATGGTGATTTTTATTTTCTTTCTCTCATGAATAATTTGTTTAAAAAAATTAAAATTAAAAAAAATTAAATTCAAATGTTTAATATAATATTATTAATGTAGAAAAAGAAACAGCACTCAAAAAGTTAAAAAAAAATATTGTAATTTAGATCTGACTTCTTTATTTTAATTTAATTTAATTTTATTATTACTATTATTTTATTTCCACACAAACCCAACTTCACTCTGGCTGTGTCAGCCTTTAGGGAATTTCACCTTGTATGATTTATTGTCTCAGTGAATTTCATTAACTGTTTTTGCTTCTTCATAACACATTTCCTGACCCTTTAGTACATGGGCACCTAGAGTAATATTTTATGTATTTCCCTTGATCACTTTACTTTAGTCCCTTTTGTCTAAGATTTCACAGTGGAGTGTGTTGAGTTTTCTCAGTCCTTGAAGTGTATTAGAACTTGAACACAACAATGGCCAAAGCAGTTTTGATGATTTGTTGAGTTTTTTCTCACCAAGCAACCAATACTTGACATTCTAGCAAAGAATGATGAAAAGTCTTGTCACACGTGTGTCTCAGTTGTTTTTAAATGTGTGGGCAAGTGGTAATACATGTCATTTGTTTTCCTTAGTACAGTTCTTTTGTGTCCTCGTATGAATGTGTCATCTACTTGTGTCAGCACTGTCTTTCATTATAGTGGAAAAATTTCTTTTTCATTTTATTTTTTAATAAATGTTGGTTTTTTGAGGGAGGGTTCACATTTTTTTTTTCTCGCTTTTTTAAATTATTTTTTTTCTTTGTTAGTGGATAACTGTGGCTAGAGGATAATTAGATATAAAAAAGCAAAATAGAAAAAGTAAGAAAGAATATGAAGTAATGAGAAACAGGATTTAGAAAGGTTGATAGATGGAATTTATAGAGTTCCAAAAAGTGGTAAGTAGGTAGGTAGAGCATGAATTTATGGATCTGAAAGACTCAAAAAAAAAAAAAAAAAAAAAAAAAAAAAAAAAGATTTTAAACTTTGTACACACTGTAAAAAATTTCTAATAATATGCTACTGTATAAGCAGTGGCAAAAGTTACAAAATACCCAGTTATTCTAACAGAATTATGAACATTTAATTATTAATATAGAAGAGTAAATAATATATATAGCATTTGTTAATGTTCTAAAATTATTAAAAAACCATACACACTACCAAAACACACACACAAGCACAAACAGAGATACACTTACACTCTAATACATACTACATACATTAATTCATACACACAATCACCTTACATATAGTGCACACACACATTCATCACTTTATTTTGAAAAAAAAATGATTGTTCAGTCTTGTTAACTAATCCTGGCCTTTCTTGTACTAATAACTTGTTACAGATTAATAAAATATTAATAACTTGTTACAAATGGATTTTCTCATTAATCAATAACAACAGAATCTATACCAGCATTGGTGATACAATTTACACCTGATGATATCATCATCTCTAATTAGAGATACCTTTCATGTTTACCTGGTGTTTCTCAATGTGCTTTTCTCTGAACTCACTTTGTAAAATGTGCAGCCTCAATTCTGTGACATTACTGATAACAAAAGATGTACTTTTCCTGTAAATGTATTGCTTGCTGTTTAATGGCATAGACAGTGGCTCAGATCATAAAACAGAGTTTTCTCGTTAATGATGTTTATGCCACATACTGCTTGATTGACTGGTCAATGTGTAAACTGTATCTGCAGCCTGGATGTAGCTATATTTTTTTTATTCTGAAAATCATTATCTGCCTCTTTTTTTTCTTTTTTTTTGTCGTAGTTATTGATGTTCATGAATGCTGACTAGCTGAACAGGATAATGGCAACATAAACTAAATATGAACCATTTTGATGTATGTTTATGTTTCTCATTTCCTAAAATTACACAACCATAAGCTTTCATACAAGCATATTATTCAACTGTACAAATGTACATACAAACATAAATACATACATACACAAATCTAGAGAGAAAAGAAAAACAGACCAACATAAATAAAAATACACATATACATTTAATTTTTTTCTTTTTTTTTTTTTTTTTTTTTATTTTTTTTTTTTTTTATGTAATATGTACAAACCCTGAACTAAAGACATTTTCACATTTACAAATATCATGATGATTAAAGCCTTTCTCTTTTATCTCGTATTAAATCATCCATATCTTTGGGAATAGATTGCATGAAATAAATATCACAGGGAATAGATATTGTTGAGTAGTTATTTTCCTCCACTGTGATGTTTGCAGTGCATGTCTATCTGTTTTGATAATCATCCCCATCAACCTGTCTTCTGCTAAAAGTAAAAAACTTGTTCTACCACATCAGGAGGCTTAGTCAATTAAGGTAATTTCAAAAACAGTCACGAATGCTGGAAATAACAGCAATACTTACATGTAGAAATTTATCTAGTTTATTTCCTACATTGAGGTTTACATAATCATTGCTCTATGGATGGGTTAGTTTAGTGAAAATTATAAGACGTCGAGGGATGTTGGTGTGTGCATGTGTATTCAACAATGCTAAAAGAATTAGCTTAAATAATTATGATTCTACCGATACTATGACATTTATACAAAATATCATTTTTAATAATCAGTCACTGTTTGACACTTTCTGTCCATGTGTACAATCTGTGTGTGTTATAGTTCTTTTTTTTTTAGTTTTTAGATTATTTACACACACACACACACACACACACACACACACAAACTGTTTGCATGGAAATGGAAGATAACTATTTTATAGGTTACATCAATTATCCAGTACAGAATCTTAAATAAACAAACAAAAAATAGTGATGAGTCAAAAAAGAAAAAGAAAAGAGGTCTTTTGTGTAACAGCTGTCACTAGCCCAATATCTTTTTCTGTTTTATTTACTCATCCATTTGTGAAGAAAGATAGTGTAATAATTTTTTATGTTGGAGTAGATGGGTCAATGTGATCAGCAAACATGGCAAAAGGCTGCCTCTTGTATAGGAGACAATTAAGAAGAATTACACATATGCAGAACTTCAAGGATGTCAGAATAGTCAGACATGTTTGATTATTTCAGTCCGAAGAACTCAGTCATGTTTATTTTAGTCCTAAGGATTCACAGTCATGTTTAATTATTTCAGCCTTAAGGACTCATCCTGCTGTATTAGGCACATTGTCGACTGTTTGTGAAATATTGCCCCAACTCAGATGCATGCCATTGTTTTTACATTCAAAATGTTTTCAGTGGGTGCAGTGGTATTGTCTTTTGAAGAGCTGTTGACTAATGTTTGTAGTATATATCAAGTTACATACAGTTGTCTGTGTTTTATTTTCCCTTCTGTCTAAGTGCAGTGTTTGCATTAATGTGATAAATGCACATGAATATTTTAATGTAGAATTCTTCTTTTTTAATTTTTTTTCTTCTAAAGTATTATTTTTAATTGTTAATTAAAACGTCTCATAAATATTCATAATAATCAGTTTTGAAATGTAAATACAGTTTTAATGATGTGTTAACAAGTCCATAAATAATGGATAGTGTAACATTTATTTTTGTTTTAAAATGAAGTTAATATATGTTAATAATTCACTCAGTTTTATTCTTCATCTCATTTTTATTGTGAAGCCATATATTTTATTATTACAATGTTAATTTTTTATGAATATATTTTTTTCTTTCTTTCTTCTTCTTCTTTTTTTTTTTTTTTTTTTTTTTTTTTTTTTTTTTTTTGTACCATATCATTTTCTTTACCTATTTTTTTTTTTTTTTTTTTTTTTTTTTTTGCCCACCCTGGTTCTGGTATTAACAAAAATCACACATTACAAAGAACACTGTTACCAAACTGAATACATAATTCTGCTATTCCTCCTGGCTGTCAGACAGCTCCACCCATTTTATTCTGAGGGACCCATATGCTTACAGCACTCCTCATTCAAGTTGCTGATGTCAGCACATTCTTTTGTTTGTGTCTGTTGATGATATGTCATTGACAAAATCCTCTCTAGTTATTTCATGACACAGTCTATGATTATACAGTGTGAACTGGGCAGGTGATGGGAAGTTTAGGTCACAGCTTACCTGGGTAACATTCATCCATGAAGGGGCAGGTGAAAACTTTTGCATTTAGATGTCGTCATTGTAGGTATTTATTATACACTCACAGCTGTTACGAAATGCTGTACAGAAATCCGCTTAAGAGACTTTATAGAAGTTACACACAGCCTGACAAATAAGCTATCACATTTCACAGAAATGCTGCTACCCTTTGTAAAATGAGATGGTATCTTTAGATGCAGGGTCAGTTTGAAAAATAAGAATATTGCCCCTGAACGCTGCTCAGCCCCACAGTTTTGTATAGCTATAGTGATAATTTTCACACACCGGAATGTGTATAGAGGTATTTATTTCTGCGTGATTGCACTTAAGACACACAATGCTGATCACTGAAGGGACAGGGACATGTACTAGTGTTATTGCAAACAGGGGAACATTACCTTCCATTATAAACACATTTGTTTAAGTTTAAGAAGAACATGAATGCGGGTTAAAAAAAAAAAAAATTTAAAATGGGGAAGAAGAAAAAAAGGGGGGTCCAAGGAATAAAATGTGGCTGAAATAATTTAATATTCTTAATCTGTTTCTTTTCTTTTCATTTTGTGTCTCATTGATATTCACTTTCACACACTACTAAACACTTTTATTACTTCCACCCTCCTTTGTACTTTGTGATCACCAACCCCACCTTTGGGTACAGTGTCTTTTTCATTTTTCATTTTATTTTTTTATTTTTTTATTATTATTTTTGTATATATATTTGAAAGATTTATCACATTTTTATGTGTTTTCTTATTTTATTTGTGTGTGTGTGTCTGTCTGTCTTGATTCTTTCTTTTCTTATGATTTTTTTTTTAATTTAATTTTGTTGGAAAGGTTCTTAATGATACTTTTGTTTTTTCTCTCAATAAAGCTTATTTATTTTTATAATTTGCTTTCTTCTATTTTTTTTTTTTTGTTCAAGGGAAATAGAAGAATGCTGAACATATATGTAGTGACATTTGAGTTTATTATAATATCAACATCAGGCAATCATAGACAGACTGTAGACTTCATTTATCATATAATTTTTTGTTATTTCTTTGTGTAGTCTTCCAGGAAATTCACCAGGTAATATAATCTCCTGACATTTAACTAAAATCAAATGGATCATAATTTGGCATTGACAGGTGATGTAAACCTCAACCTGGGTGGTAGAGTTGATACAGAACTCAAAAAGATACCAGTAAGATTGCATGGCCCTTCTTAATACACTAATATTTACGTAAGAAAGCACAAGTCATTTATTTTCCTATTGTATGCCAATAACATCCTTTCATACCAGGCATCTGTTTCACAAATTTCTCTTGCCATAAAAAAAAAAAATATTTATTTATAGTTTAGTCTGCTCCATAGCTGTGTACAAACATTGGCTTGTCAGCAGGTCTCACGTTTTCTTGTTCAAATTGTATGTACATGCCAACCTCTGATACAAATATAATAATATCTGAAATCAAAGCATGGTACATAGACTGAAGACTACCAAAAATTCATCCTTACACTCAAACTGAACCTTCGACACTGGTGAAGTTGATAGGAATGAAATGCACACCTGGCGTGTGTGACTTGTTTACACCTCCATGTTGGTTGATGTTTGAATTGGCAGCACTTTGTGCTGTGTTCTAAAACTGTTATTTTGTTGTTGTCTTTTCTCTTTCTTTTTCTGCAAGCAAAGAAGGAAAGAAAATGTTGAAAAAATTAGGACAAAAAACATAAGCAAAATTTGTTGCTGATTGCTTTTTTTTCTTTTACAAAGATAAATATAACATTTGGTAAAAAAAATACAATTTAGCTGTTTTTCTTACATTCCAGTTTTGTATGGTTATGGGATAGAAAAAAATGAACCAGTCTTTTCTTTTTATTACTGTTAGGGGCAGGGTTTATTTTATAATTCAGATTAAGCCAGTACATGGTTAATCATTTTCTTTGTAACAGCTGATATAAAACTGTGTTGAGATAACATAAAAAATATGTTATAAACTACTATAATCAAAAGAAATTTAAAAATATTGATATTATAGGCTTTCTGTATGAAATCAGTTGTTTATAAATGTTTATAAATAATTTTATGCATTACATCAGTGACATTCACAATTGCCTATTTATTCGTATCTTATTTTCTCAGCATCAAAACTCTATTTATAATTTTCTTTCTTACCCTTGATATTATATTTACTAAATCATGTTAGCACCCGCCCATGATAATTTGCAGAGTGTGAAATATTTTATTTATGAGTACCCAACCTGGCATATTATGCATATTTCTCTTCACCACGTTGTACATAATTTTTTTTAACTAAATAATTGGGTTCAAAGAACTTGATAATTTCACTTGGATGAACATGATGTGTGAAAGCAAGGAGTAAATCAATACAGCTAACACTAACACAAAATACTTAACAAATTTAGATTACGTACATGTGCTGGTTAATTATTAAATTACGCTTCCAGCAGAATGTCATTTAATGGTGAGCAAATTAGCTGTTATACCCTCAAGATAAGACAGGAACAGTTCCCATGCGTGTTGTAACAGTCATTAGGTTGATATCATTCCTGTGTTAGGTTCATTTACAATCATTTCTTAATCATATGATGTGGGGCTTTTTTGGAGGGAGGGTTGACACAGAATATTTTAATACATGCCTTATATCATGCCCTCCTTGTTCTAGAAAATAAACTACATTGTAGATTACATATGTGGTTTGGTGGTGATGATTTTTATATGATTTTATGTCAGTTTAAGAAACCCTTTATTTCATATTCATCCATTTGTCTATCCATCTGTACAATACATCTGTTCATCTGTCCATCCATTCTAAATGAACTTAATTTACAAATATGTGAAACATTAATGACAGGCATACATAAATATCTAATGTACATACAAACAGACAAAAAGTAGTACCATCAAACTGACTTGGTCGAATAAGTTTCATGTACTGAATAAGCAAAACATTTACTGCAAATAAACATTTTTGATTTGGAAGAGTGTGCAAATATGGCTGACATATAGAGAAACCACAAATCAACAGTAAGACAAACAAAGATCTGTCTACCAATTACAGTCCTGTGTTTTCTTCTCCCTCGCTTTTCAAAGGGAGATCACTTGCCAAAAGATCTTGTTCAAACATGCTAAGGTCATCTATATGTTCTGGCCAGTAGTTGATTGATTGCACTAGTCTAAAAATCAGCTTTACCCACAATTCCTCTAAGACATGCATGGATCAGTGTTGATGAAAAACGAGCATTGTGTCCTGATAACAAGCTTAATTGGAAGACTTTAATCTGAAGATGACTTCACAGGGGATGCACTGAACTCACACCTCAGTGGAAATGTACATGGATACCTCATGTGAAGAACACCTTATGTATCAACTGCCTAGATATCAAATCGGTTTATAAAGAAAATCCTATATATCAGTTACCTGTTAAATTATTTGTGTCCTATCTCAAGAAAAAAGAATATCATACATTTTAAATCTTATTTTGAGATGGGTGGGGGGACATTTCTTTTAATGAAAATATTTAAATAGTTTTTGTAAACTGTAAGAAAGCCTGAATTTATCACAGTAAGAATGTTTAGCTGTTTAAGTATTACAGTAATTTAGGTAAAAAGAGTTCTAACACACACACACACACACAGAACATTATTTTATTTTTATTTTTTATTATTATTATTAATTTCTTTTTTTTTTTGGAGGTGTTGGAAGAAGGTAATGATTTCTTGACTGTATATGGTGCATAGATTTACTTATGATCTTCCACTTCTGGTGTAGTTCAGTTTAAAATAGAGTAGACATTTGACAGGAACATTAAACATGTATAAACAAGGTGTTCACTAACTAACTTACAAACAGAAGTTACAAATCCTTTTAATTTGCTCCAAATGGCATGGCATCTGCCCCAAATTTAAATCAGCCAATTTAAAGACACTAAAAATAAACTGGCTTTTCACATGGAATCTTAGTCAATTATCATTGGATTGTGGTAACATTTACAGTTTCACATCACACTAATTCCAATCCCAGGGATAAGTTGATTTAGTGTGAAAGGACTTTCTATGGACCTGGTCATTATGAAAGAACTGAACAGAAAAAGAAAGAATTGCTGCAACTGAAGTTGAAAGCACAGACGTTGTTTATTATAACTATTAACTATTGTCTGCTGAACCCACTACACCTCTCTGATTTATATCTGAGTGTTGAAGTGAAAATGAAAATATCTCTACAAATCTTGGATGTATTTCAAATAAAGTTGGAATTGTTTCCCATCTTTTGAAATTTTTATATGGGTTTATTTTTCAGCTGTGTGTTTTGTGGTTTCCTTTTTTACTTTTATCAGAAGTTGCAGGATTTTATTATTATTAATTTTTTTTTCCTCTTTCTTTTTTTTATGGACCATGTACAACTATGAACACAAGACATTTTTACATTTTTAGGATGGTTATACTTTTCTTTTAATCTGAAAGAAATAAAAAATTATGAATGGAATGAAATGCAGCTACTATCTAATCAGCAGTCATTATACTTTAGGATATGGAACTTCCTGCAAAAAGAAAAACCCTACAGTATTAACTTTTTAAAACAAATCCCAGTTGTAGAATGTTGGCTAAAATGAAATTTTCTCTTCACAAATGAAACATGAAGAATATCTATATAACCATTTCACTTCACACAGATATGCATGCATGCTTGCACACATCACACACACTCCATACAAACTAACCGATATTAAATATTACAAGAAGAAAAAAAAGTACAATTGTTGAATATAATAGGCTGTTCTGAGTTAAAGCTAATAAAAAGGGTGTGCCTATTAGACATGTCATCAAACTTGCAGCTGTTGTGTAATTTCCTGTAGAAAGCAGTGACTAACAGGCTTTCAAAGTAATTAGAGATAAATCGGCTTACATACTGGAGCTTTCAGCTAGAGAGAGATGGAAAAAGAACTCATATTATCCTGATTTTATTTAAATTATATCATTTGATAACCTTGACATCAGATAAATGTACTTGTGACAGCAATAAGTTATTGATCACTGAAGTCTTCACTGTTTATTTGCAAATGCTGACTTCATGCTTGCTACTGGGAGGAATTTAGGAGATGGCAGCAGATGATCAATAGTTTGCTGAGTTTTAAAGCTTGTTTTTGTCTTTATCAATGTTTAGCTTGCAGAACCTTCTTCTGTCTGCCTCTGAGTTGTGTTACTTCTTATTTTTTCTGTAAATTTTTGCTCTATTATTCCATTATGTATCAACCATTCATCAGTTCATTCATCTGTCCATCCACCTTTCCATCCATTTGTCCATCCATCCAACAAACCGTCAACCTTGTCCATCCATCCATACATATATTCCATCTGTCCATTCATTATCTGTGGTTCATTGATCTATCCACCTATCCATTCATATCACTGTCTGTCTAGCTATCCATCCATATAACTACATATACAGTGAACAAACACCAATCCATCCATCTTTCCAGTAAATACAGGTAACAAGTTGTGGATGATTTCCTATCTCTATTAAATTATGTTTGACATAGTGATTTGAAAAATGTGATATTGCAGCAATTAAATATTAATTTATTTCAATTAATACAAATATATAATTCATTTTTTAAGTAAAAAAAAAAAAAAAAAGTATTTTATAGTTTTTATTTTTCAAAAAAAAAATTGTTTTCATTATGCTATCCTAGATGTTCTGTCATTCTGTACAGTTGTGATTTAATATGAATAAATAGTAAACTGCTACATTCCTAATGATGCCATTGTTTCAGACCATCCTACTCAGTTGTGTTGAGTAAATCAGCTGAATGGCAGCAAGTCTTGTCTCTAGAGAATGGCAGTTGTGTGTATCCAAATGCATGGTGAATCTAGTCAATGTGTTTGTCAACACTTCATTACACTGCCGAGATGTGCAGTCTGGATTATCTAACTTGTTCTGCTACATCAACTCTGGTTCCTGAAAAGTAGAAAACTGAAACCTGCTATGTATCTGTGAATGGGTTGATATAAATAGTTGTATAAACCTATCATATGTGGCTGTCCCATTATATTTTGAAAACCAATAAAGCAAATTTGTTTTTGTTTTTAGGTGTTTTTTCTAGTGTCACAGTGTAATTTTTTTTTTAATAAATTCATGTTATTGTGATAACTGACAGTAGTGATAAATGTGTTTGTTTTCACTGAACTCAGTGTGAGTACAAAAGTTTTATAGGAATAACAAATATATCACAAATGCAGCCACCCCTAATTAAAAAATACATGCAACCACACACACACACATACACAGACATACAGGCATATTCATAGAACATTACAGCACACAATTTGACCTAAATAAACCAAAAGAACTAAAAGTTTTCATTTACATCAAATACAGGGGTTATCTTGCACCTGACACTAACAGTACACCAAGAACAAGTTAATGTTCTGAAACAGATGATACCTAACATAATCAAAAAGAATTTGGACATAAAGTCTAAACTTTATCAACTCCAATCAAACCCAAACAGAAATAAAGTACTTGACATACTAAAGTAGAGCAAATGTACTTAGCCATACCCACTAACTGTGAGTGAAAGTTTGAGGAATCTTTTTAACATCTGCTCTCTACTTTGGTTCTGTTTATGCCAGTGTCAGTCAAGTTGTTAAGTGTCATAGCTCATGTGCTCTGAAACTTTAATCTGTATCCCATTTAGATGGCTTACTCCCATTTGGTCGTTCTTCTAAAACAACAATAGATATGGTTCAGTGGTCTTACTGATGTACATGTTATTACCTCAGTCATTATAATGAACTGTTCCAGATTATTTGGAAACCAGTTATTATTGTATAGATGGCATGGATATCGCTTATTGCATAAAGTATCGAAATAATCCATGTATTGAATGTAGTGAATGTAGTTTATTTCACCAAAAAACCCAGTCACTGCAGCTTCTTGAGTTGACCCATGGCATCCAACTTTGCTCTTTCACATTTCTCTATCCCTGTGATCAAGTCCACAAATCTGTATAGGTTTGGATGTCGATGAGGAGGCAGCCTGTTGACTTGTGAATGGAAACCATCCAGACATATATTGGTAAATAATCCATTGTCCATAAAAAAAACTATGAAGAGGCCATGTTCATTACATACACAGGTAATCAGGTTTTTTGGTAGACCATTTATTTTGACCAAATGGGAATTCAAGTAAATGGGGCGACATCATTTAGAAAGTATTTTCTGTACCATCTGTCTTCTGTGTATCCACAGAAAGACAAACAGATGGAAATAACAAGCACACACACACACACACACACACACACACACACACACAAATATATATATATTGTATGCATGAATACATCCATTACATACATAATTATATATACAAGATCATATGTTATTATTTTTGCATCCTTAAAATTGCTAAAACCTGGACATTCTAAGGTCTAATGATACCCACATTATAGGTTTTACATACGTGTGTGTGTATATATATTTCTAAATTTGAATACCTTGTTTGCATAGTATTGTTTCCCATACCCAGGAAAGTACATACCATGTACTTTGATAAACCAGACAGGCTGCATCTGAAAAACAATCAACTCACTTGAGCCTGTCATGGAGTATATCAAGGAAGATCATTTTGTTTGTAGATTCTGTAAAAATTTTGTTTTTCCACAAGTTACTTGTCTTCTGTTATGTGGTAACATAGTATTCCATTAAAATTTTCATTTTAAGTGTTATTCTGTAACTCTAGGCCCATAAAGATTTTCAAAAATTAAAAAATAAAATTTCTTTTCCTTTTTTCTTTTTCTATTTTCGGTTTTCTTCATTTTAATGATTTCAAGACGGTAATTGAAATTAAACTGGATTGAACTGTTTAATTTAATTTCACTTTAATTTTTTTTTCTTTTTTTTTTCTGTTTTTAAAAGATATTCTTTTTGCTAAAAATTCATTTGGATGCTTTTTTTTTTTTTTCCCCAATACATTCCTGGCAATAAATTCAAAAAGGGAAAACCATAAAAAAAAAAAAAAAAACATTTAAAAAAAAAGAAAGAAAAATGTATGAGTAGTGGGGGGAAGATATATATTAACTAAAAATTTCTTTGAACCTGAAATAATAAAAACAGTAAAAAAAATTAAAAAGGTTGGCACAGCATTGCCATTAATTATCATTTCAAGATTGATTATTTGGCTGTAACCTGACGAATGCGTTAATTAACCATGACAGGCTCATCCCACAACTTATCTGTACAGATGGAAGGTTCATCCAAGTGAGCGTGGGAATCTCTCCTCAAGGCTTGTTGGACCTCTAAAAAACATCCCCGACAGCTGTTTCTGATTTGTAAACCTAATTTATATCTACTAGTAAGACAGAGAAACTCTTGCCGATAGTTCCCCTGCATTGCATGCTGCCAGTAAATAGGGCTGGTGCAGTGCTTATAACAGGGTGAGATAATATCTCCAAATGTTAGCTACATGATAAAAGAGCTTCTGATTTACAGCGGAAATTACTTTTCTTTTTTTTTTTTTTTTTTTTTTTTTTAAATGATAATAAAATCTTTGAGAGATTTTAAAGGAAAAATTAATTTTAATTTTGCAGTATCTCAATTTATTTATTTTTTTTCCCATTACTTTATAATTCTTTTTCTTTTTTTCTTTTTTTGTTATATAAATATTTTATTAAAAAAAAAAATTTTTGGTTGTTATTTTTCTCTCATTTCTTTGATAACTGTTCTTGATGTTGGAAATGACATTATCAAGAGGTTTGAAAGAGAAGATAACTCTCAGTGGTTGACCAGCTTGTATTAGAACCGTTATCATATATACTCTGACACTTTTAAATCAATTATATTTAATCATAGCTTATTATACATACACAGATCAGAACAACAACCTCACCCACATCACTTATAATTTTGCAGTGGCAGGCCTCCATCACAGAGAGTAATTTTCAAGACAGTATTTTAATATGAAATGTTTTCATAATTAATCATTTGCAAGGATAATGGAAGTTTATATTGATTGAAAACAGGTTTCTTTCTTCATTTGTTTATTGATTTATTATTATTACTGTTGTTGCTATTGTTGTTGTTATTATTATTATTTCAGAGAAGCAGTTTTATCATTACTTACCATGGCTTTACATTATAGTCCATGCCAAACCTATTACATAACATTAGCAGAAAATGTTTGTCATACAGAAGAACATTCAGTTCATGAAAGGTTTAAAAGATGTGTCAATAATAAGAGCTGTATGTGTAAGGTGTTTAATATTATGTTTTATTTTATTGCCACTGTCAAAACGATTTTTGTTTTCTTACAAGCTTTATCAGATATTGACATTAACCTTGTGTGTTGTGTGTATGGAGAGAGAGAGATAGAGAACTTTATATTATCATATTTAGAATAAACTCAGTTCCATATTCCCTCATGTTTTTACTTCATCTGATCTACATTGTGTCATCTAGATACTGCATTTGTATTGTCACAATCCACATTCCCTCTGTTTTATATTGTTTCCAATCCATATTCCCTCAGATCTATATTCACACAGCTTTATTTTTCCTTTGTTTTAAATTCTTTTAGCTATTGACTACATTTTTTAAGCAGTAAAAGTATGTTAAGTATGTTTGCTTGTTATGTGTGTATGTGAGTGATAGCCAAACCTCTGCATAGCCAAGCTGAGTTCTTCACCCACTATATACTGTATATGCCTTTGTTTGTGTCTGTGCACACACACACACACACACACACACACACACACACACACACACACACACACACACACACACACACACACATCATGCACATATTACACTTGTATTTTATTATGGTTTTAATATATGCAGACACCCAATACCACACATATCTATGTTGATACATGTAATGTGCATACATAATTTATATCTGGGTTGTTGTTTTTCTTTTTTCTTTTTTTAAATGGATAAATCTTGTAAACATTAATTTAACCAGATTTGCTGATAATTGCTGAAATCATTAAAGAAATATTTAAAAAAAAAAACTTGTGTGCAGGTGACAAAGTAGAAAATTAAATATCTTATAAGTTTCTTTAATGATTTCTTTTTCTGAGACTTGTATCTAGGCCAACAAGTTTTAAATTGCTTTAATATGTATGTATGTATCTATCTACTTTATCTATCTATCTAACTATCTATCTATCTATCTATCTATCTATCTATCTATCTATCTATCTATCTATCTATATATATATATATATATATAAATGCATATAACCCTGCATGTATGTGTATACATATGTATTTGTAATAGTATGAGCATGTCTGTGTGTGTTTCTGTACATGTGTTTTCTTAACATAAAGGTATTATATCACTTTAGAGGTAGCTAACGTTTAATAGGCCAAGAGGTATTCAGTATTAAAAATTCCATTTTTCTCTAATCATTTTTAAATGTTTAAATATGTCTTATTTTATGTCATTATTGGTTTTTTTTATGAGAAATGTCAGTATGTGAAAAATTCAATTTTGCATTAAATATAATTTTTTCCCAGCGTGTAATTTGTTTATTTTATATTATGATTATTTGTTTTTACTGATTTTTTTTTATATATATTATTTTGTATCTGTTTATTTAACTTATTATAGTTTTATGTGTTTTACATTTATATTAGAAATGCCAGTACAAAAGAAAATAAAATTGATGTGTGTGGGAGATTTGCTTTTTACATTCCTTCTTGTTTTTGTTTTTGTTTATTACTTATTATGTACTTACATTAGAAATGCAAATATTTAAAAATAACATTTTCGATTTAATTTATATGTCATTGTTCCCAATATATAAATGTTTTTTTTTGTTGTTTGTTTTAAAACTCCATGAATCAGTTTTAATGTCTGTCATTTGCTATACAACCCTAGAGTTTGTATAATGACACTGAACAGACCCTACATGGTTTTAAGAATTGACTCATTAAACTTATTCATGCCTCTGTTATGTTGATGGTACTCAGGTGTGTGTGTGTGTGTGTGTGTGTGTATGTGTATGTGTATGTGTGTGTGAACCTAAAAGGATTATTGAATTACTTTGAAATAATTATTTCTCCTGGCATTTCAGATTAATGTAAGGCTATAGTAATATAGACCTGATTCAGAATTAGAAATTCAAAAGACAAAGACAAAAATAAAGCAAAATATGAAAATAAAGGAAGATCTCACTGTCATTATATACAGTACTGAGGATATAAAATAAATTTATCTTTCCTCTTTTTAGACAGAATCATTTTAAATTTATAGATTTTCTTTTTTTTAGTGTTAAATAAAAGTGTCATATTACTTCAGCTGTGCTGGGAATAATGATGAAATGAAATATTGCTTGTTTCAGAATTTTTTTTTTTTTTCTTCATTATTGTTATTATCATGGTCATTATCTTCAGCTTTCAGAAATGTAGTCTAAAACAAATATATTAGAGTATATTCACCCACTTCTTTCAGATATGAAGATAATAAAACTCTGTGACTGCTGGACACTTTAATACAGTTACTGAACTTCATGTAATTAACACTCCAATGACAGTACTATAATGTCTGGGTGTGAAGGCAACTTTGATGTTTCCATTTTAACAAGTGGCACTTTTGTTTTTTCAAACAGCAATTAGCAGTGTGATATATTTTTTCTGCTTGAAAGAAAACTTGTAACAGATGTATTTTCACATTCCTGATTGCAGGATGCTTCATTACTGTTATCAGAACAGCTGAAATAAATTGTTACATGAAACTGGTCAGCTGGTTTCACTAATAACCAATACTGTATTTTTTGTTTGGCTTGAGGCATCATGGGTGATTGGATCAGTCCTTGTTAGTGTGTCTCTTGGCCTATCACCCACTCCAACCAGATCTTGTTGATCACATATCAAAGGCTGTGGCATGTGTTTTTATTTCTGTAGAAAGGTTCATATAAAAGATCCATTTTGCTGCTGATCTGTAACAGTACACTATGGAATAATGATCACAGCAGGTTTCTTTTCTAATATTTATACAGCTGATAACTGAATTAATATGTGCTGCAGTGTCATTAAACATTTTTCTTTTTTCAACATAATTATGTTTGTCAGCTAAATGTTAATCAGTGAAGTATTTATTAAAATATCACCAGAATGCATTGCCTGTTTTTCTTCATAAAGCTGATTTCTTTCTTTCTTATCTGTTTCTTGAAGAAGTAGGATTTTTTTTGTTTGTTTCGTGATAATTATTAATAAATGAGCATATTGCTATCTCTCTTCAGCTAGCTGGGTTGTACATTGGCAACAAACAGATAGATTAATTTACATGAGAAAGGAAGTGAGCTGACATACTTCATTATACCCAGTTACAGTTTTTTGTCTACAGTGTTGTAATCAGACTATAAAACAAAATACATTTGATTTCAAAATTGATGTCTTACATGTGAGAATCTGTGTTTGTGTGTGTGTGTGTATGGCAGAAAGAGAGGGGGGAATTTGTATGTGAGAAGCAGAAAGAGAGAGAGAGAAAAGGTTTTTGTATTAGAGACAGAGAAAAAGAGTTTGTGAGTGAGGAAGAGAGAGAAAGGGAGGGCATGTGGGTGGTTGAGAGAAAGGAAATATTCTGCATTAGAAATTGATCTTATTGTCACAAAACCAGTTCTCTATCTTTCTGTTTCTGTTTTGTTTTTTAGTAAAACAAGTAGAATGCCCAGTAGACTGGAGGCAAATACTTGAGCTAGCATCAGTGCTTCTGATAATATTGTGATGCTTCCTTCTTTGTTGACCATCAGAAAATATGTCCCACAGGGGAGAACAGTTGTCTCCGGTTTCTGATTTATTTGTTGTTGCAGGCACTGAATGAATTTCTTTGACAATAGCTTTTATCAAAATTTCTATTTCAAAGTATTTTAGTAACTGTTTATAGAATATATTATTACCATTCCACACAATACTTAATATGATTTAGGTTAAATTTTGTAAATATGATCAAATTTACCTCACACATAAAAGAACCAACATTGAATTTCTGACAGCATCTTTCATTTTCTTTGTAACTTTCATGTCGCTCTGAAAAAAGATATTATAATCTACCTGTACAAAAATATCTCTAGAAAGAAGCAAAACAAATATTTTCTAAACTGTAATTTGAAGATGAGAAACATAATTCTGAAAAGTTGTTATATGACATAAGAAACAGGAATGCTAAAAATGATTTCTAATAACTGAAAATACAAACATCTATCCATTTCTCTTCCCTGCCTAGCTCTAAGATATTTGTGAAATTCCTCAATCTGTGAAAGGCTGATGAGGAAAATGGTGGCTATGTCGAAAAGAACACCTGATAGCTGCACATGAAATTCTGTGATGCTAAAGAAAATTGTGTTAATGGGAAAATAAATGGCAGAAAATGTAGAAATGTGAGTTGCTGTGTCAAGATGCATAAACAGCAGCAAATGTTAAAGCTATTATCAAACAGGTTGGAGGCCGTTTCAGCAGCCAGTTAAATATGTGAAAACAATACACAGACAAAGAGATACGAGAATCTTTTATCCTGTCACTATTTTTGTATACAGTATCTCAACTGTCATTACTTGCTACGTTTTACTTTTGTATACCATTATATTAAGTCTGTATACATACTGCACATTTTTTTTTCTGCTTAATAAACTAGCACTAATTAGCCTACATATTTTTGTCACAGTTCCGTTCCTTGCTAGAAATTCTGCATTCTCTACAAAAGATTTTTATTATTTTTATTTTTTGCTATATCTAGCCATGTAGCATTAGATACACAGATTTTATCATATTGAGTTGTTTCTGTTTTTTGTGGTTTTGAACTATTGTGTTTTGTATGAAAGTTTATATTTGCCCAAAATTTTGTTTTTGTTTTGTTCAGTTATATCACATTGATTTTGTCAGTTATTATTTTCAGTCTTAAAGATTAACCCATGATGTGTTATATTATCCATATAGTTTACTTTGAAGAATGTTGAACATTTTACATTGTTTTGATAACTCTGGTGCATTATTAAACTTGACCCCTCGTGCACTAAATATCAAATACCTAATTTAAATAATAATATAATGTTCATCTAAAACATTATTCAAATTTAATCAGAAAATAATAGCAAGCTAATTTTTCTGAGAGGAAACAACAATTGTAATAAAATCTTTAGTAATAAAGGAAAAAAAAAATGTGGTTGTAGTAATAATAATAATAGAAATAATAAAATTATACATTACCATTCTTTCTGCATATGATTAACCTAAATTTTACAATCATTATTTTGTTAGTTCTGGTGAATATAAAATATTCCTTGGAGGAAGAAAAAAAAAAAAAAAAAAAAAAAAAAAAAATCAGCGGATTGATGTGAAGACTACAAAAAACAAGAATAATAATTAACAAAATTAATTAAGTTGTTCTAATATAATCTTTTTAAAAAAATCAAAAAAATCATTATATTGATCTTTATCTTTTTATTATAACTATTTTTATTGTTGCTGTTATTATTATTATTATTAAATCATTAATATAATAACAGTATGTGTGTTTGTCCTGTGTTTATTAAACATGAGTTTAATCTGCAGCTGGCATAAAAACTGGGTTTATAACCTCAACCACTTGTTCTTTGTCTAGTTCTAGTGACAACTTTATGTCACAAGAGACAGGCAGTCTACTACCACAGTATGAGAATTAATATCAATTACTATAAGCGTGTTAATGTGTACACCAAGCAACACAGTAATGTATTAATAAAATAACATCCTACATATGATGAACATTTCTCTTTAATAGATTTTGTAACACATGATAAAAAAGGTAAGCTTGTGAATACTCGAGCTGGTGATAGAACTGTCACAGAATACAGACAGTTGATAAGTTATATAGTTGTGAATCCTAAATTTCTTTATAAAACATTTGACACATTGCTGCTTAAAAACTGTGGTGCTTAGCTTTGTGTTTATAATATTATATATGACACATGTACACATACACATGTATATGCAAATGTTATATACCTCTTTTGAGGACACACTTGACACATCTACTTCAAATAAACACCTGTGTTATTCAAATTTTAGTTTAGAGAAAAATGTACTAAAGAAAATAAACTGCTGAGTCTAGGCAGATATACTTCAAAATACATTATTATAATAATAGTAATAACACAGTTCCAGGTGTTTGAACAAAAAGGTGTGTAAATAAATGTACATAAGCATAGTCCACACCCACAATTTCATTCTCAGCATCAAAGATTTTATAACAGGTTTGAAGTAGATTGTTTACAAATATTCTGTGACCATGAGCCCACCCAGCAGATAAATACAGACCACTGTGAAAATGAAATATTAGAAAACAATAAAACAGAATCAATATTTTATTAAATAACATTTCTCTTGACCAAGCTGTTAAATATCAAGCTTTCATCAAACATGTTTTCTTTCTTTGGTCACTCAAAAACATTATCAACAATTTTCAGTATTGTTGTTTTGCTATAAAGAAACAACTTTTTAAATTGAGTCCACTTAAATAATGAATGTGATTGACAGCACTGTGGTCACAATGTTGGTGTCGTGCAGTGTTTGCCGATGTGCCAGTTGTGAGTGATTGTCTGATTAGAGTAACGAGACTTGGTGTGACATTGATTGTGATGGTGGTGGTGAGTGCTGCTTCCAAAAGCAGGTGATACGTGAACAGGTTTTCTGCTTCAAGGTGCGAGCTGAAGTAATCAATTTTTAACCGTTTTTCTTTGTGAGGACACTGCCACCCATCAGCTGTGTTGCATTAACACTGAATCGCTTGACTAGAGTTCTTTTGCATTCTCTCCACTTACAGTTTAAAAGCTTCTTGAAGTTTTCACTTAATTTTTCTTGTTGTTCCTTGTTAATATACATGCATTTTTAATGTTTACCAGTACAGAAAATGACTCAAGTGAAGGTATTTTTTTTTATTATTCTAGTTATAGATATTCACAGCTGTCAAACTGTTCACTTTTTAGAACAGGACATTTTTAGTTGTTGTTTGTGAGAAAAAAACACACAAAAAAACACCCCACATAACTTATAAATGTTAAACAGTTTATGCCAGTCACATGTTTAAATGGGGTGACAAAGTACTTTTTCTCATCTTTGATGTTTTGAAAAAGGTCCATGTATTAAAACTGTGAATAACAGACTGCAGTTTTGAATTATGAAATTTTTTTCCTTCGTTTTAATGCATAATTTTTTTTATTGACAGGAAACTGCTGAAAGTATTATCAGCTTTAAACACACAGGTGATGTTATTAATCACATTGGAAAATAAATATTTTCTCACTGCTAAGAAATCTGAATAATGTATAAAGTGTTATTAAATTCTATGTGTAAATGTGAACAAGTATATGACTTGACTGTTGCAATGTGTTTTGTGCAGGGCTTTAAACTGAACTTATTTTCTAAAGGTAAGCGTGTCTGAATTAAAAGCCCTTATAGGTATGTTATAATTATTGGTGTATGTTTTTTTTATTTTTTATTGTTGTTTCTTTTTTGTATATATAATGTTTGTGTATGTTTTTTATGTATAACATTTATGTATGGTGTATGTGTGTACTTGAATGTATGCAAATTTACAAAATAAAATCAGGTAATCACTATATTTTACAAAATAATTTAAAAAATCTTATCATAAACCAGGTATTTTGTGCTGATAGTTACACATGTTTTGTGTATTGATATCTTGTAAAAACAAATAGAATGATTCATAGTAGTAAAGGGTACATAATGATTTTTATCACTGACATGTATATTTTTATTTAGTTATGTATAAAGCTGGTGTGATACAGCTGTAACCTAAAAACGCTCTTATGTAACTTACATCAACAGTGTAAAACATACCTACTGTTTTTATTTCTAAAGAAAAAAAATATTACAAAATGTAATTTAGAAAGAAAAAAAAAGAAGATTAAAAATTGTGTCAAGTAATGTTATTTATGGCAGACGTTGACTTTCTCTTGATTATCACCCTGTCCCACTTTCTTGCAAATTAAACAAAGTGAAGTATTTTGAAGTATGTCCTCATCTAGATGACATTTTTGCTTGAATGAAGTAGAGGTAACAGAAAAAACAAAAACACTATCAAAACCGATTTCAATTACATAAAGAGATGAGTGAGGTAATGTTTTATTTAATACACACTCTAAACACGTAAGCAGCATACTGTTTGGAAAGAGAAATATCAGATTAGGTTAAAATGAGTGTTTTTAAAACCATTTTCATGTGTATAAGTCAGATAACACACTTAGGAATTGCCTCTGTGTATGGGGGTGTCTCTGTATGTAATTCGTGTACTTACAAAGCAAAAGGATCAAAGAGAACTAGTAGCGAAAGATAAATAATCTGTAATTACACATATATAAACCACAGTTTGTGTACTTGTTTATTAATAAATGTTTATCAATAAATACAGTCTGAATGTGTTTGATTTTCAGTTAGGTTAATGAACAGTTTCAGTATGTTAAGAATAAGCTGTAAGCATTAACAGTGATGTGAGTTCATTTTAAAAATGACCTCACGTGTTGGAAATTATAGTGTGGGAGCTGTTATGAATTTAACAGACATAATGGTCTAAAACATGTGATATTTTGATTTAAGTAGTTAGACAAATCTGTGTTAATGTACTTAGTATGTTGATGATTAATAAAACAGTTCTTTAACTCTTACATGAAAGATAAAAACTAAATGTCCACCATTTCGTTGATAATCAAAACTTCAGAGGATTTTTTTTTCTGTCACTTTATAGACACTATATTCTTTGTTCTGCAAAAACTAAAAATGTATTTAAATTACCCCACACACGCAATTTTTTTCTTACAACATAATATATTTTATTTACTTCTTTTATTGTTGTTTTGAAATGTTTTTCTTTAAAAAAATAGAAGGTACAGTTTATAGCTATTTTGTTTAGAAAAGATTAAATGTTTGAAATAATATAAATAATAGGCTTTGAAAGGTATTTAATTTTAAAATTTTATTGAAACTAACCAATTTTATTTTGTTTATGTATTCTTTCTCCAAAGCTATTTGTCATTACAATGACATAAAGAGAAATAACAATTGATGTATTAATTTCTAAAAGCAGTGAGGAATTCATGGTTCAGAAACACAGATCTTCAGTCCAAAGCAATTAACACAAGTTAACATCTGTATTCACCTGAAAACTGATGTCACTGATAGTAATTGTAGTAGTTCTTTGTTATCACTTGGTGATATTTTTAGAAAGATTAAATCTCACCTGAACACATTCTAAAGCAGTACATTTATTTAAAATTGATTTAACAGTCTGAAAATGGACATCACGTACGATAATTCAAGATTGAAACACCCACTGGAGTAACCTGATGTAATTGTTAACAAAAAAACAAATCTGTGAGATTTTCAATCACCATTATAGCATTCGGTGGACTATATCTCAGCTGTTATCCACAACTTATTTGTTGAAGATCTTGGTATGTACTATCATGTGGTATGTAAAAATTCATATAAAAGATTTCTTGCTTTTTACTATTAAGAATTATCTATGGAGCAGTTTCTTTTTTCAAGTCATCATAAAAAAATATGACTGAAACCTAATAACTGTCCATATTAAATGACATGTACATGACATTAACCATCAATTCCTTAGTTCTACAAGGCTTATATATTCTGTCAGTAATACTTATGTTAGCTTCAGAATCCATGAGAAAAACACATTTATTACACAACCTAAATGGCTCCTTGATATTCACCATTATTATCCATACCTAAATTAATAATGCTAAGTAATTATGCCAGTGTAGCTGTCTGTGGATAAAGGTGTCAGACAGGAAATGGGCTGGCTGGTTGTGGTCAAGCTCTAACAATAGGGTATTGACAGGTGTGACAAACTAATGTTGGTTTGGGTCACTCTCACACACAACAGTGTGCGTTTGAAACACCAAGTATTGACACTAGGCTTGGACATTTGTCAAATAATTGAACACTTTTCACCCATTAAGTGCCCTCTGCCATTACCCACATCAGTGAAATTCCACTCACCCACTTCCTGCATGCTTTTGTTATCTTTATGAATTCAGTGACAAAGCAGATTATCCTACCTGCCTTATCCAAACAAATGTGTATTTATGTATGTATGTTCATGTGCATACATAAATGCATGTACGTACCTATATCAGGCTTCAAAAGTATCAGATAATCTTAGAGAATTTCGTTCTAAAGTTAAATTCATTCTTTTTCTTATTTTATTAAATTTTCCTTTTAAAAATATATTTACATATAAAAAAAAGCAGGATACTGTTTAATATTATCTCTTTCTTGTTTATATATATATTGTTCTGAGCTTTAAATCACAGGGATATTTTATGAAAATAAATACAGACAGAAAAAAATAACCTGTGTTGAAAAACAACTTAAAACTTAGCATGAGGTTACGTAAATATAGCATAAGTCTAATGGCTTTTGAATTCTTTAGTATTAGGAATTTTGTTATTTTTATTATTACTGAAGAGAAGTAGTTATCAGTTTTGGCATGAGAACTGTAAACTTCATTATGCTTTCAGAACAAAACAAACTATATATCTGCAGGTAATGCTCTAAAATATGTGTTAGTGTTAAATATTTAATGTGTTGATGTATGTATGCAGGCAATTTTTGCTTTTTCTTATTAAGAAATATTTCTCTCTCTCCTTTCATTTTTTTTTTTTCATTCTTTCTTTATTTTTAATTTTATTTAATTTTTTCTTCTTTCATTTTTCTGATGTAATATGTTATTATTAGCAGTTTATTTCTTTTTTGTTTTTTAATTTTTGTTTTTTAATTTTAATTTTTTTTTTCTTCCAATGATTGTTGGTCATTTAATTAAACATTTCCCTTTATTGAGAACTCAGTTTGCCAAAGAACCATAATATCTCAACATGTTCAGTTAACATTCCATTTAATAGCACCCTTTGGATAAATTATAAATCTGTTTAAATGAGTCTGTCTGGACATATTGAAATTGCTGATCCCATTAATGATAGATCATGCATTGTGTATTAGTAGGTTTGTCAGGATAAGCTCAAAGAATTCTATCTGGTCATGAGTGACTTCATTTAATAGCAACTTTCACCCTTGTAGCTGGACATTGTGTTTATCATTAGGCTGTCTTAAAGTAGCAAGGTATTTAAAGTGGACTTTTCACTTGTGTGTGTGAATTCTGTACATTGGTAAAAGACATGTTAAGTGTTTACATATGACAAGGTTGGCTGAGTAAAGAGTAAAATTACTGGCTGTGCAGTAAATACAGACAACTGCAAACATAGACACTGACCATGTAGATAGTACAGACAGATGCATTGTAACAACAGACACTGGCTATATAGATAGTACAGACAGACAAAAAATAAGTACAGACATTGATAGTACACACAGATGCAGAGTAAGTACAGACATTGGCTATATAGATAGAGTAGACAGGTGTAGAGAAACTTTAGACATTGACCATTTAGATAGTATAGACATTGACTGTATAAACAGTACATGGTAATTACAGATAGTACAGATGTAGAGCAACTACAGAATTGACTGTATAGCTAGTACAGAGCAAGTACAGACTGTGTAGATAGTGCAGATACAGAGCAAGTACAGACATTGACTGTATAGATAGCACAGAGCAACTACAGACATTGACTGCATAGATAGCATAGAGCAACTACAGACATTGACTGTATAGATAGTATATAGCAACTACAGACATTGACTGTATAGATAGTATAGAGCAACTACAGACATTGACTGTATAGATAGTATAGAGCAACTACAGACATTGTATAGATAGTATAGAGCAACTACAGACATTGTATAGATAGTATAGAGCAAATACAGACATTGTATAGATAGTATAGAGCAAATACAGACATTGACTGTATAGATAGTACAGATGCAGAGTAAATGCAGACATTTTCTTTCAGTTGTCTTTAAAATTATTTTCATTCATGCTAATATCTTGAATACTTCAGTTAAACAATTAAATTAGTTATGTAGATTGATTGTTCTGTTTCTTTCAGTGCCAGAACTATTCATTGAATTTAAATTTCAAAAAAGAAACCTTTAAAACTAACCCTAAGAAAAAATAATAATGCTAACAAAAAATTTACATTCCCTATAAAAAATAAAGATATAAATTGAGAGGAAACGAAAAAAATGAATGCAAATAAAATTTATACTTGAGAGCAGAGCATATCTTACAAACCTTGAATATCAGACTAAATAAAATGTTTTCTTTGTTTTTGAGGAACTTTTTCTTTTTTTTTGTTTTTCTTTTCTTCTTTTAAATTATTATTATTTATTTTTTTGTTAATATTTTTATTTTATAATTAGAACATGTGGTAATATTTAAATTGTACCTATTTTTTTCTTTTTTCTTTATTTATATTATTTTTATTTAAAGATCAAATTTAAAGCACTGAGTTATCCCACGAAACAACATACTGTTAAAATAACAAGAAAATAACTCTACATTGATTATTCACATTTCAAACATTTATCAGCAAATAAATAACAATTGAAAAAAAAAATTTGCTAGATGTATTTGAATTGATTGAAAAAAAGAAATGTTAAAGAAATAGTAAAATAGGTTCTTAAAAAATAAATAACAAAAATAAGCATACGAAAAAAATATTTAAAAACTTTTTACATTTATTTTGTCAATGAAAGTTGACAGGTCTTGAGTTAAAAATGAAAAAAACAAACAAACTTGAACTGTTTATGTTGTTACAAAATGACAGCTGAAATTTAGACGAGGTAATATCATGGTCCTTTTGCATTGGCAAAGGTTTTACTGAATTAAAAAGAAAAAGAAAAGACAGATAAAGGTTACTTAATGGGAGGGGGTTTGGATTTTTAAAAATTAAATACTGGTAACCAAAATACCTAAAGTAAAAAAATAAATAAATAAATAAAATATCTTGTACAATTTTTCAGTTTAAACAAGTGACTGGAACAAGAATTTCCTGTTTTGATTTCACAATTAGATAATATGTTTTCTTAATTTGTAAAATTATTTTTTATTTTTAAATTTTTATTTTCAGTTTGTTTTCTTCTCTCTCTTTTTTTTTTTTTCTCAATCTTTTCCAAAACATATTGAAGAATGTCTTTGAAAACACACCTTTGTACATCTCTGTTACGTCTGGTAGAGGGTTTAAAAAAAAGGGATATTGATGATAAGATCAAGTTAAAGAAAATGTTCAGATATCAACACACCTATAGTGTATGTCTGATTAATGGGGTACATCTTCACAGGTGTTTTTTAATATTACTTTTTTTTTTTTCCTCCTTAAATCCATTCAGGCTTGTGTGTGTCTCATAAAACATTTCCACTGTTAGATGGTATTAAAAGAAATATTGGCTTTTTTTGTGTTTTTTTTGTTATTGAAGTTCAGCTGATTTCTGCTGAATAGCCATCTTGGATTTCTCATTTGATGTTTAAAACTTATATTGTATCACAGAGATATCTCCCCATCAACAAACAACCCACAAAAAAAAATGTTTTTTTTTTTTTTAAATTTTAATATAAATAATTGGAGAGCTAAGATTATTTGTTTTTCTAACTTTAAATGTGTTTATTTAATATGGTTTATATCTCTAACAAGGTTAGTTTATTTTGAAATTTTTCAGAAGGGTTTTAATTCAGACTGAAATAATTAAAAACATGTTTCTTTTCACCAATGCAGACACAAATGTTTAACACACTGTTTAATATTTTAATGTTGATGTTTATCATGTCATAAGCATGTGGTTGTTGTATTATAATGATGAGAATAGAATCCCAGTGCCATCATGCCATGCAATACAATTTTCAGTTAGTGATGAGGGATTTTCTGTTTTATCACAGCTACACACAGTGCAGCACATTCCACTTTGATTTGTCAGATGATGCATCAAGCTTGAGTCTTAACAGTCTTAACACTGGATCATTACAATCTGTATCTCACATGTGTATACTGTTAATATATTCCTTTTCCCATCTCATTTAATCACTTGTTACTGCTACATCATCTGATACATTACTTTACTTCAAGTGGACCTGTAAATAATAAAAATACAGTGATGTCAGAATGACAGGGTTTTAACTTATTAAAAGAAGTCTTCCTGTTATGTATCTTTCTCTAGAAGTGTTTTCACCTTTAACTTAAGTTCAGCATGAAGTGCTGGGAAATTGTGCAGTTTTAATATCTCATTAAAAATAATTGAAAAGTGTCTGCCATAAATTGAACTCATAAAAAGAAATTGCCATAATGCTTTGCAGTCATAGCAAATGATCATTATGTTTAAAATTAATTTGTTTTTTCTTCTTTAGATGCACCAGTGCATTCCAGTAGTGTTACACTGGTTCAACTGTTCTACCTTCATAATTAACACAGGTACCAGTATCATTAGACAAAGAAATTTGAAATCTATAAAGACATTTTAAGATTTTGCCAAGGGTCAGCATCATCCAAATTATATTATTATTTTTGTGTAAGTGAAAGTTATAATGTGAGAGATGTGCAGATGGAAGTTTCATGCTGTAGTCAATCCGATTATATTTGACTTTTTGTTTTTGTTTTACTGCAAAACATGCTTATCAATCACTCTAGCTGTCTGTGGTCATTCTACAGCTCTATGTTCATCTAAAGAAGGCAGCAGAGATAAAAGACTTGTTGTTTCTGGCTTCATTTGAGGCAGAACAGAAACCAGTTACAGAGAATGCTGAAACTGGAAACACTGTGGGGTTCTGTGTAATGTTACCTACATGCATCTTCTCACTCTTCATTCCCACGCTCTACCTCTGGGCACACTTCCAAGAAAATTATTTTTTGATATGTTTATACAATCTGGAGTCAGAAAAAACAACCTGCTTTCCTGGAGATGTTCATGTTAAATCAGATTTGATGAGCTTAGTTTTGCCTTGTATATTTGCAAAGCAGATATCTATATTATCTGAACACGTGGTCAGCTAGAGGCTTCATGCTATCAAAGCCACTGGGGCTCCATCTCATGGTAACATATGCTGCTTTAGTTGGTTGTTAATAATGTCTTATCTCAATGTATATGAATGCACATGGGGAGTTAAAGCAATGGAAAAACAACATAAGAGTGGCTATCAGAAATTTAAAATCAAGTTTACTCAATGTGCTAGTGAAACCCCCACCCCCACCCTGACACTTAATGGTCTGATATAACAGATTGATTACTTTATTATCAGATAACAGGTGGAAGTTTGATTTGGGAGACTTTCAAAAATTAAAACTTCTGTGTGAAGTACCTTGTGTCCTTCAAATTTTCATTATCACTAAATTTTATTAACACCTGTTAACCACTTTATTTCAGTCTGAAATTTAAAAAACAAAACTGGTAACAAATCTTCTTTGTATTAGGGATGTTTAGCCAGTTTGCAGTCATATGGTAATCATTTGCTTTGAAAATAACCAAATATTTTCTCAGATAGCTTGAATTGTTTCTGAATGATTTTGTTATAGTTGTTTGTAAGCAGTTTTCTCGCTGACCTTCTGACATGAAATGTATATCAATATATTTCATATCTGAAGGTCAGTGTAGAAGACTGAGTGTACAGGTAGCTTGTAAGTATAATTTACAACAGTCATATAGCATCTGTATTTGGTTCATTGGAATGTAGTATTCATTCATCCTAAACTCAGAAGAGGTAAAACTGAGTGAATAGTTTAAACTTATTAAATTTATATGGTATAAATCTAGTCTGTAATTTAATTGTTTTGGTGGAGATATCTTTCTACAAGTATGTAATCTCGGTTTAAACAGATTATCATCATTAATAAAACCTTTATGCTGATATGTCATTTCATTTCTTACTAGAACTGTTAAAAAATCCTGAGTAACAAGTACTTGAAGATGGATGTAACTGCTGTGTGTACTTTACCAGTGTACTGTTTTTTTACTTACACTAGTAGATATATTTTTATCTGTAACCACTAAGAACAGGTGAAGCTGTTTCTTTTTGGAATATGTGTGTTGCTTTACTCATGTCATTTCACACTGAAAAGAAAAAAGAATGATGGTTATGTTATCTGAGATGTGAAGATGTTGAATCAGTTGAAATTCTTTAGTTGTTCTTGTATCTACACTATCTGACTGTCCACTTGTGTCCACTGAATTTGTGTTAGAGGGGAAAACAGTAAATATTAATGAACTTAAATTCTGATATAATTTTAAGCATATTTATGAGATATGTCCATAAAAATTCTGTTAATTGAAGATGGTATTATAATCCAGAGTGTAGCCAAGAATAATGCCAGTTGACATACAGTCATTGGAAAACTTTTAAACTTTGATTTTTTTTAAATTGAAAAATGAGTTTAGCATCTCTTTCTTTCTTTTTCAATTTTCTCTTAAAATATAACAATTGTCCCCCCACCCCCAAAAAAAAGCCATCCCTAAAAAACCCTAAGTAGAATTACAAAAATGTCTGTGGTTAATTATTAAAAATACATTTCTTTGTTTATTTGTATATATGTACAGAAACAGACATTTTCAAATAAAGGCAGGCCAAATACACACACTTTTAAATAAGAAATTATCTGAATTCCTACTTAAAATTTATCATCTACGACTATTTTCTGCAATTTTCAAACAGTTTGTCTCATCAGTGTGAGTGATTGACTTGGAATATTCCTGTTGAATACCTCTGGCATAAATGATGGACATTTGGAATGGAAGCCAGAGCAAAGTGCCAGAAATGTAGAAGATATTGTCCATGTAATTAGGCAGTATAACAACACAGTGATAATTACATATCTTCAACACTGGCAGTATTTTCTCTGTACCCATTTTACATAAGCATTGTCTTCCAACATTATCCGTGTCTTGTACTTTTAAGTTTTTAACCTTCTGAAAGTTCACAGTTTCTAATTACATCTTTTTTGAACAGTGTTTTATAGTAGTCATTATTTAATTTTTTAATATGTTGTATTTTATGAGGTTAATAATAATTATATTATCTTAAAGATTTTTGCATATGACTGGTTTATATTCGGGAAAAAAAAAAGAGGTAAAAAATGAATTATGATTGTTTTATAGCGTGGTAATGCTCACATCATGTTTAAAAACCTGTTTATAAGGAATGTAAGGAAGGAATGTAATTATATATTGGAATATATTGTAGATCATTGTTTTTCATTGTTAATAAAGATGAGAGGTTTTGGGTGGGTGAATGTTGTTGTGCATTGTTTTCTTATTTTTTAATATTAAAAACTTGCATTTTTACTTTTCTTTTCTTTATTTACTTTAATATTTTTTAATAATAGTTTTAAAATTTTTTGTTTGTTTTAAAATAGCTGAAGAATAATCACTTTAAAATAACTTATTAGTAAAAAGGTTAATACTCTATATTCTGCATACTGAGCACCATATGTATTATTGATTTTCAGAATCCATTAAATCAGATTAGTTTAAATTAAATTTAATTTGTTGTATTAGAAGTGGGCAGAATTTTTAAAATTCAGTTTGTTTAAAACAGTTGAAGAATAATCACTTGAAAATAAAATGTCATTAAAACAGTTAATACTTGATACTGAGCAGCAGATTTATTACTGACTCTTGATGTTTTTCAGAATCCTTTAAACCAGATTACAAATATATGTATTTCTTCTTTTTCATCATACATTTTCTATTACTTTTCATTTTTATTCTTCAGTTTTATTAATTTATGTATTAATAATGCATATGTATGCGTGTGTGTGTGTGTGTGTGTGTGTGTGTGTGTGTGTGTAAACACACAAATACACACATAAAATTAATAAATACATTAAAAACGACTGATTATTTTTTTTTTTTTTTTTTTTTTTGAAAGTGTACAGAATATTTAAAATTTAGTTTGTTAAAACAGCTGAAGAATAATCACTTTAGACTGAACAGAGTGATTCTGTATTGTGCAGTGACTGACCTTCTCAGCACAAAATGTATTATTAAGAAGAAAAATGTGTAAGCCACTTCCTGACAGCAAAACATTTTAATAAAGTTTGAACTCATTTTCAACCTTGAATATGTGTCCTCTGCTCTGGAGGGTGGAATCTCATACCAGTTTGAATATGGACATTGCATCTTGCTTATACATATTTATTTTATTTGCACAGTAATAAAATTCAATATATAATAGATTTATTTTAACTTCTGTATTACATCATACTTGGCAGTGACAAGGATTGTTGAAAGAAAAACAAAAATAAATTAAGTTACAAAAAATATTATCGTTAGACATTAGAGTACATTAATATCACATCTAAAACATTTCATTCTTCTTTCTTTTATTTTCTTTTTCCTTTCTTTTTTTTCTTTCCTTTTTTTTATTTTCTGCTGGAATCTTTTCAACCATTTCATCTTGGAAAGTTTACTTTTTTTTTCTTTTTTGTTCCTTCTTCAGCAGGTGTCTGTAGAAGGTAATTTCACATTGCTACAGTTGCAGACACAAACCTTCGTTCTCACGGCTATAGAATGAAATGTTACTAACTTTAGCTTGGCAGCAGAATACATCTTGTGGTAGTAGTATATATATATATATATATATATATATATACAATTTTTTTTTTTTTTTTTTTTTTTTTTGATGTGTGTTATCTGGCACAAGAAAAAATAAAGATAAATACATGCATGTTTTCACTCATCTTTCTTACTAGACTCTCCATCATGTGAGGAAAGTTTGTTTGGCGTGTTTCCAGCTATTGGCAACGTTTATATCATTTTGCCACTGACTTATTCTCTGAGGTAATTTGATGTTTGTGAGACGGCGTTTAATAACAGGTTGAACAGATTTATTGCTTAAACAGCACTATTCTTTGAATATGCTGCTGCTGCTTTTTTATTTTTTTATTTTTTGTTACTTCAATCCTTAGAAAGAACGTTGAAGTTGGTTTTGTTGCTTTTTGTTGTTTGTTTGTTTTTTTAAAGCATTCCAAACCTTTTTTTTTTTTTTTTTTTCTGTGGTTATTTCTGCATTTTCAAACAAAGAACAAAGAATATCTCTTCTGCCATACAACAAAATAAAAAATAAATAAAAAAAATAAATAATAATAATAATAATAATAATAAAAGTTAGAATTGTTAATGAAACACAGGTCAGTGGAAATATGTTCAGGTTATTAAATTTTTTTTACAAACAGAAACTGGATGACAGATAACAAATTTTTTTTTTTTTTTTTTTTTTTTACACTGATGAGAGACATGACCATTATTGTTCAGTAAAGGTTATTTTCATTTTTCCCAATGCTATGTGACTTCATTGGGTTTTATTTATTTATTTATTTAAAAAACATTGTCTTACTCTATGTACTGGAATGTTTATATAAAAGAACTCATGCTTTCAATCATCATTGTTATTATTAATATATCATGAAAAAAATATCTATCTTTTGACTCCTTAATGATTACATATTATTAAATTAAACACATAAATATTTATTTTCCTTAATTACTTTGTGTACCATTCTTGAATTAAGCAAAAGGACTATGTTAGAAATATATGTTTCTAATTATAGAAAAGTTTAAAATAATTAAAATCACTTCACAGGAATTTATAACAGAAAACAGTTTATTTTGAAAGTGGATTCCAGTCATTGATTCATTTAAAATGTTTATTGTAAGAGAAATTACATCTCTTATTAGATACACACTGGAAGATTGTTAAAGAAAACTGACAGATACTACTGTAGTCAGAGAATACAAAACATGATTAATTACTTCAGTTGTTTGAGCTGTCAGTGTTTGGAATGAAAGCAGTGTGAATCTAGCTAAGCACTTTTTGCACTCTTTAAAGAGTATCATTCTTAGAATTTTACCAAAAAAAAAATCATGCAAGATTCTGGTTAAGATGTCTGAATGAGAAATTTTGTATGTGAGATGTTTCTTCTTCTTTTATTTTATTTATTAATTTTTCATTTTTTGTTAATATTATTATTATTACCATCATCATCATAAATAACATTATTATTATTATTATTGTTATTGTTGTTATTGTTATTATTGTTATTGTTATTATTATTACTTACTAACTTATTTTTTTATTTATACTGTTTTAAACCTTTTAATGTTTGTTTTAACATACTATAATAACTGTTGTAACTTTACATTATTTTTATTTTTAATTTGTTATTATTATTATTATTATTATTTTTTTTTTTACAGACAATGAATGGTGCGAGCAGAGTTCCAAAATGTCTATTTGATCCAGCCATATTTTCGTTCCGGTCTATCAATCGAGGGTACAGTGCTCTCACACCCGTTGAAGAACCATCTTGTGCTTACTGACAACCTAACTGAGTATAATACACACATACACTGTGTATGTATATACATGTATATGCTATGCGTGTATATGATCATGTACATATTTGCCCTATCTATATGACAGCATACATATTTGTTATATATGTATATAGGACAGTGCACATATATGCTATGTCTGAAACAGTACCCATGTATGGTATGTGCATATAACAGTACATATGTATGCTGTGTATTAATAATACACAAATGCTAGGTATGTATGTAACAATACTCTCATATGCTGAGTATATATGTGATAATTCACATGTATGTTTCACAGAACACAATTGTATTCTGTGTATATAAGGAAAGTATACCCTTTGAGTATGTGAACACACACACACACACATATATATACTATGTGTATATATGACAGTAAAATGACAATGCAAGTGGACCTTAGTGTTGGACTGACCTGGTCCACTGTAAAAATAAATGGCAGCCTTGATTGAAATGCTTCACAGTTGCAGCTTTCTTCACATGGTGGAACCTCTATTTTTCAGCCCTTTTTTAAATAAAATATAGTTTTGCTTATGACATGGATAAAGACAGTGACAACAAGAATGAAGAGATACTCTCACTTTCAGGGCAGAATTCTGAAGGATTTGCAACCACCTATTGTTGGTGGAAAATGACTGAATTTTGAATGATGTAGCAACTATATATTTTTTACCATTAAAGTGACTGAATTCTGGTTTGGCAGATTGAATTTTTTGTTGTCAAAGTAGCTATGTACTGAACCGTTTTGATAACTGTACTTTTTGCAGTTAAAGTGATTTTATTCTGATTTGTTTGGAACTAAAACATTTTTACAGTCAAAATGACTGAATTCTGAAAGGCATGGCACTGACAGTCAAATTGATTGAATTGTGAATGTTTGGCAACTTTGGCAACTATGTTTTTTTTTATAAGAACAGTTATATCTCAGGACAGAACAGCATCTGGTGGACATCTCCCAGACACAATGAAGGCTGCGTGGAGGACATCTTATTTCTCCTAGTTCTCCGTCACTTGAGACAAGCCTCATTTCACTGACTTCTGCTTCAACCAACTGGATCAGGGAAATGCGCTATTTAATATTTGTCTTGTGATATTTAAAAGCTTTTTTCTTTGAAATGTTCTATTGTAAATTCAGCTTTTCAAAAAATAATGTTTTGCTTCACACATATATATATATTATATATAGTATATATATATATTATATATAGTATATATATATATTATATATATATATTATATTTTTTTTGTTGTTTATTTTTTTTTGCTGTTACTGTTCGATTCTTATGCTGATCAGCTGAATAGATTAGGTTGGATGAAAAGTTATTCGTGTTTCGAATTACCAGGCTTTTCTACTATTAATGATAATCTTAAATATTTTATTTGCATTTCAATGTTTGGATTTTAAACAAAACAAAATTAGAAATTAAAATGTTGAATTTATAGTTAGAGCTTTGTACTGTCACATACGTGATCTGAAAAGCTAATAAGTGTAATTAATTCAGCTTTAATCTTTCCTGAAACTTAACAAATCTAAAAGCATTTTTTATACATACATATATATATATTTTTTTTTATAAGTATTATGATCTCTGCTGAAACTGTTTGTTTGTTTGTTTTCGTTATCTTTCATTGTTATAAGTTTGCTTTTGATCTAGCATATGTAATTAAATATTTTATAAATATCTTTTTTATTTTGATTTTGATTTTTTTTAAAGATAGCAATCCAATATATAAATACATACGTGTGAATATTAAGCCACTGAGCAGTCCATTCTATCATTTAAGGAGGGAATATTTAGCTGTCACTATGGCAACAGATTATTTTAATGTAATAAAACCTATCTGTATAATTTTGAACATGCATACAGTATGTACATTGTAAACATGTACTGCATTTACATTACTGTGAGTTCATATATTTACCTCTGATATTCGGATTAGTGACAGTTATAAATTCTCATTTCGGTTTCGATTTCCTTGCATATATAAATTTTCATGTCAGAGAATTATGTATATTTTAATGAGCATGTTTTAAAAACAGCAGTTGTTTTGTTTCAGGAAAGATAAAATGGTTTCTATTTGTTGTCTGACTGAGTCAAAACAAATATTTTTAATAACAGTGTGAGCAAACTTGAAAATTTACTGCAGATGTTTTGGCGGTTTTTGTTTTGTTTATTTTCTTGTTTATCTTTTTCTGTGTTATATTCATACCATTACAAAATACATTTTACATGGTTTTTCTTCATTCATTTCAGAGAGAGAAAGATAATGAGGGAGTATGTGTGGGGGAAAACAATATAGAAGGATAGTTGGAATGAAAATGAATGAAAAAGATAATGGTATGGCAGCAAAGACTCTAAACAATGGCTAAACCATCTGAATAAACAAATTTGTCCATGCATTTAACATTTTCCATTATATTCATCAATACTTTTATATAATTACAATTTATTTGTACATCTGCAGGTTAATAGGGAGTTCTATATTGTCATAGATGAAATTATTAATTCCTGCTTTTTACTTTTGTGTGGAAACCTTTTCCATGTCGGTCAACTATTGAATCCGTAATCCATAAATCCTGTGTCAGCTTTTACTTTAATGTGACATGCATTTACCATTACTTACAATAATAAAATCTGTGTAGTACTTCATATGACCTACAGCTGTAGCCATTGAAAGACTTTGAAAATGAAACAAAAAAATAAGACTGAAAATGTACTTCGTATGTCATACAGAATGTTGCACAAGATTTATATATCCATGTAAAAAATTTAAAATGTAACCTGCAGCCACTGGTTAAATTACTGTAAAATAAAAAATAAAATTGGAGAAAAAAAAACATGAACTATTATTTTTGATGTCAGTTTCTATTGATCTGCTATAAAAATATATGTTTTGACTTTGTCAGTATTGTTCTGTTTTGCTGTTACTAATTAGTTGTATTTTATTATTATATTTTTTTAATGTTGACACTAACAAATGACTATACATATATTTATACACATATATGTATATTAAAACTAGTTTGACCTGACATTTGTAATGGCTTGTTTTTGTTTAGATTTTCTTTCTTTTTCACATATTAATGAAATAAATATTTACTGCTTAATTTGTATTACATGTTAACTTTTTCATTTTTTAAAATTGTTTTTAAAGTAGGATGTTATTTTGTCATTTTAACTGTTCTAGTTTGATCAAGAATTGTTTTTGGTTTTTTTAAATTTGTTACATGAATTTTGAAAACTCTTGTATCTGATTTGTATCTGTATGGTTTCTTCAAAATGAAATGAATCTTTTTCTTTCTCATTTTTTTAAACATTTATTTATGTAATTATTGTAGAAAGTAATTCAGTAGTCAGCTGAAGAAAAACTAAATTTAAAAGAAATGAAATACAGTGCTATTATTTTTTTTCAGAAGATAAAATTTATTTATTACTTTACTGCTTCTCAGAGAGAGAGAAAGAAAGAGAGACACACACACACACACACACACACACACACACACACACACACACACACACACACACACACACACACACACACACAAACACACACACACACAAACAAACACTCACACAGTGACAGACTGTAAAACTTAGTCATAGACATTTGAAAAAAGTTATGAGATTAGATTCCACAAACTGCCTGTTTAAATTACCTCCTTCAAAATTTATATCCATTTTGTGAATTGGCCAAATCTACATAATGCTGTTTACTACAGCCCAATGCCTGAATCATAAGCTGTCACAGTTATCTGCTTCCATGGAATCAGGTAATTGTTTAAAATGTGTAGATTTGCCCATCTGTTCTCAGTGATGGATGAATGGGCTGTAATGCACATTTTATTAAATTATCAGGCAGCTGGATGTGAACAGGTCAAGTCACACTGGAATTGAAATGTTTGGTATACATAAATCAACACTCTCACACCTTTCCCTGCTGTGTCTGTTCTCAAACTGGCTCATTTTAAAACCTTGATTAAAGCAGTTTTTTTTTTTTTTTTTTTTTTTTTTTTTTTTATTATTATTATTTTTTTTTTTTTTTTTTTTTTTTTCCCATTGAATTTTGTGAGTTGACTGTTTAAAATTCTTTGTTAAACATTACAAAATAAAAATAGTATTGAGATCCAGAAACAAAATTTCGGGTACTAAATTGGTTCAGTTATATTTGGTTCTGAACTGATTCATATAATCAATTGATTTTCTAAACAGAATCAAGAAAAATTAACTCTGTAGATCCAAAAGATGACCAAATTCTACTGGCTAAAGTCATTTGCAAGAAATTTAACATTGCTTTACTAAAGAAGTTTTTAAAATTATTTTTCACTCTTTTTCCTTTGTATGAATTTAATTTATTTTCTGATGTTTGTTGTAAAATATCTTCTAAAAATATTTGAACATTTCATTATAGATACAAATCTTTATTGCTCAGGGTGAAAATGAAAGAAAAAATTTCAGTGTCTGTTTGCATTTAATATTATTCTTTTTTATCTTGAACACATAGAAGTGTCTTGTTCTGTGTAAATATCTTTTCTACAAGTTATTTTTCATTGCTGATAAATGGCAAAAAATGAGATACCATATTGTATTTTCAGAAATAGTTGAATGTATAGTTACTTTTTACTTATTTTCATAGTTCATTGCTTGTTCATGCTGATCTGTTTTGTAAACACTGGTTAAACATTGTGGTAATCATAAATCCCTGTTTTTAAAAAAACAAAAACAATAGTGGCAAAAAATGTAGTGCATCAGCATAATACCTGACAGATTAGGAATGGTAAATATTATACACATTTTTTAACTTCAGAACAACTAAGCAGTGATGTGTGCAACACTGTCATCATCATTATCATCATCTCAATACTAACTGATTATACAGCATCCTTTTAACCAGAAACACCAGAACAACTGTAGCAATGGGGTAGCAGACTAACAATGTTGTTGGTGAATATGGCAGGGGTGCTTTGGAACATTCTCCCCTTTGAAAATTTTAAAATGTAGATACTGGAAAAATAACTGTAATGGCTTCTGGACTTTATATATAATATTTGATTGTGATAAAATGTAATGCTATTCTATATAAATTAAATCTGGTGTAATAAGAATGAAGATTATTTATCCATTGACTGTTTAGCATATCACAGCAAGCTTATTTGATAGATAATTATATAGATCTATATGCAGATGTAATAGTAGTCTGTTAATATACAAATAGCATTCTGTAAAACTGTAAAATTCTTTAGATGATGACCTCAACTGGTCAAGTTAGTGGTGCAGCAGCTACCACCCTTGCCACCCTGTTCCAGCAGCCATTTTAATATAATTTCTTCCATTCTGTATAATGTAATTTCATACCTTCTATATTACCCAATATACCGTAATTTCTTACATTCTGTATTACTCTGTATAATATGATTTCTGACACACTGCTGTGTTACTTTGTGTAATGAAATCTCTTACTCTCCTACTTTATGACTGATGTGATATTGACTTTCAGCATGTCAAGATAAATTATCAGACTTTAATATCAGTGTGATGTTGTACCACCTTTCACACTTAAACATATTTGCTGATAGAGGCTTAGTTTTTTAGGGTTTTTTTTTTTTTTTTTTTTTTTTTTTTACACGCCATCCTCCATGACTCTGTGGTCATGTCATTAAGTTTGAAACAGATAGGGATGTGTTTGTATCAAAGTTCTCAGTGTGTCGCTGTGTGTGATCTGTCAAGGTCAGCAGGGGGGCATGGTGTTAGTAACATCATGTTTTATCTCGGTAAACTCTTAACATTTGTGAAGATAATAATAAAGCAAGGATGGGTTTGATGATGCATTACAGCTTCTGCCATGATGGCCATGTAACAACATTCCACAATGTTTGACCAGATGTATGTTACTGCAATATTTCTGACCTCATTATTCTGACACTTGCTCTTCATGCAGGATAGCATTTATTTTTTTTCCATACTTGTTTTTCATCACTGTAAAACACTGACAGGACTGTCTGATTAAAACAGAATATATATATATATATATATATATATATATTTTTTTTTTAGTTTATTCTGTGTAAAGTTGTTTTTTTAAGATATTTTTAAATTGAAATATCTTAAGAGTTTGTTCAAATCTGGCTCATGAGTTACTGTTTGCCACAATGGCAGTGTCATGTTTTGTGAAATATCTTTTTACAGATGTATTTAGATAACAAATTTCTTAAAATGAGCAGCTAAACAAACTAAAACAATTTGCAGAATGTTGTATCTTTTCAAGAAGATGATGTATTTTGTAATATTTACATATTTCTGCCCAGTTAACTCAAACAAATGTAACTGAGTTTTTTTTTTTCTTTAGTCCAAATGTTGATTTCTATTTTGCCTGTGAATAGGTAGATATTTTTTAATATACTGAGGTCTTCAAATACTTGTGTATGTCTGAAACCAATCTGTCTTTCTAGTTACTTTTTATTACCACTATACAATAGATTGTCAGCCATACAGTTTATTATGATATAATATTTTTCTAATAATCTTAGTGTTGTTAAAATAACCATTATTAATTCAATATTATGTAATTTTCTTTGACCATGACTTTCTGACTCAGTTGTTCCAAAAATAAGAAATGTTGGTAAACTGTTAATGTTTTTCAAAGTTATTTTTCATGTTTCATTAGGGTTGTTAATTAAATTTAATTACAGATGTTTGCATAACAATATATATATATATATATATATATATATATTTTTTTTTTCAATAATTGTTCATTTTCACTTTGTCAGGATTTGAATAGTATTTTGCTGAATAATTAAAATGTTAATGTTTAAGTTGTAGATTTGTTTTCAAGAAAGAGTGTGGTAGTCCTGCTCAATGAGAGATGGAGGAAAGAAAAACAGCTGAAGTGTTTTTGCATATCTTTGTTCATGGAAGAACAAGTGAAGTGAGCGAATGTTGAGTTTGGCGCTTGGAAGCAAAGTTTGCAGGCAAACAGACGTAAGTGCCATGTTTTGCATGTCTCCCCCTCTCACGTTTTTTGTGAATAAATTGGAAATCGGCTGTTTGCTTGCGAAGGCTCAGGATATGTTAACTTTCTGAAATAAATGAAGTGTGAAAGATTTACTGTCTTTTGTTGGGTTTTTTGCATGTGTGTGTGTGTTTGTTTTCTTTTTAATTTAAATTTAATGTCTTATTTAGAATCATTTTCATCTTGTATTTTATCAGATTATCTTTTTCTTGCTGATAATTACAACTTCATAGGTTTCAAATCTTCATTGCATTAATGGTATTATTTGCCATAAAAATGAATGATTGGATGCATATTTTTAAAACTTAATGTACAATAAAAAAACCAAAAAAACTTAAAAATAATAATTTGAATTTTATTTATAGTCCAGATTTTTTTTTTTTATTACATCTCAGGATTTTAAAATTTAGTTTTTGTTGCACTATGAACTATGACCTAAAATTAATATTGCTTTGAAACATTAGACTGAACACTGAATTTATAAAATGTATGATAAAAAGGTAATGTGCTGTGCATATTGATGAACTAAGAGTTGACTGAAGATATTACATTGTCTAGAATTTACTATATATAAATAGCATTTCTAAGAACTCAGCTGTTTTTAAATGCATGTGTTATAAGAAAGAATCAGCTCCTTGTTACAAAATTCCACAGATAACATTACCAGTAAAACTGTGAACATGAAACAATTATACTGAAGTGCTTTTGTCAATTAAAAATATGAGTTTTTGTAGATAAGATAATTAATAAATTGTTTTTTCAATAAAAATAAAATTCTACAAGCTATTTTATGAAGTATTAACACTTTTATAAGACAATGAAAAACAAACATCTTGTGTGCTCACATTGCATTTTAAATAAAGTATAAAAATAAAAAATAAAAAAACTTTTCTTTTTTATTCACTGTGTTATTGAATAAAACCTTCTTTATATTTCTTTAATAACAGGAGAAGGGAAAAAATGGCACAGTCGTGATTAACAGCACGTATCGCAAAGACGAATGATTTTGGTTTAACGTCATTAACTTTTGCTTCCAGACAAATCCATTTCTATCAGTAGAAGATCAAGGTCGACAAGAAAACAATATTCCTCAACAAAAACTGATTCACATTTTGCTAAATCAATAATTCCACTTTTTGTTAATCATGTTTATATCGAATGTCTCAGTGAACCGCGATAATTCAATTGTTCTGCTTTCAGAAGTAACTGGTACATGCATTGCCTGTCCCAAAACAGATAAAGGATGGTGAAAGACGTGTTGGTGCCATATTTTCCTTGACACTGCACTGGTTTTATATGTTGCTCAAGTAGATGAGCACAGACTGATGCTAGTGAATTAATTACCTTTCATATGTAAATTGATTAATGAATTTTCATACGAAAATAATTACATGAAATCAGTTTACATATTTTCCTCTTTTTTTTTTTCATGCTTTATTTATTTACTGATTTTTGGGGTTTATTTTACTTATTTATTTATTATTTACTTAACATATTTATTTATTTATTTGTTGTTGCTGGTGGTGGTGTTGGTGTGTAACTGAAACACATTTATTATCCTCAAGTTATCTACATTACAGTGATGGACCCTCCTATCTGAAATTCTTAACCATGTCTAAATTTAGAACACAAGTACAGATACTTTATTAAAATGTCATGTTACTCATACTAAAGAAATATAAATTTAAACTCAAAATAAAATGTGAACATAATAATTGTACGTAAGAAAAAAACAAAAAACAAACATGCAACAGAAGCAACCCCTTCTAGAAAAAGAAAATATATCACAAAGAACTTTTTATATATACATAATAATATGTATAATAATAATAATAATAATAATAATAATAATAATAATAATAATGATAATAATAATAATAATGATAATAATAATGAGAACAACAACAACAATAATCTAAAATCAAAATTTTACACAATAATTTTGACTTTCTTTAAAGAATAAATATTATTCTGTCTGTTTTTCAAATACTCTGTATAATATACCAACCAATATAGCCTGATATTTTAGATCCCTCATTATACTTTTATAAATATGACTAGAATTATTGTAATATCATTTTTCATCATCATCATCATCACTGTTGTTGTTAGGGTTGTTTTTTTGTTTTTAATGTATTATTATTATTATTTTTATTATTATTATTAAAATTATTTTTAAAAGCCCAGTGATTCTAACTTGGATATTATTATACATGTTTTCAGCTTATCCTGAATCTAATCACTTTGGCAGGTATATTGATCATTCTTCACAGAACACAAACTTAAACACCTTCATCATACACACACACATCATCTAAATGTTTGCCTATATTTATTATTAACATCACTTGTCAAGGAAATCCATCATAAATCCAACATAAATTTGCTGCTGAATTTAAAAGTATGCAATTTATTGCAAGCCATTGTTATAAAATGTTATCAAAATGAACAGTAGATTTGCTCAGAGAAATAAGGAAATTAATGTTTTTGAGTGTTTTTTTTACAGAACATTTTATAATAACATGTATGTTATTGCTTACTCTTATCTATTATCTACAACAAAATCTTTAAAAAATGTATAGCTGTATTCAAAGAAAGGACAATGTAGTATGACATGTTTTTTTCAATTATTAAACTAGTAATGGATTAGCAGCTAGGACAGAAATAACCCAATGGTTGTTTTATCAAGAACTGTCCTATTAGTAGTAATGGATCTTTCTGCTTTCTCATTATTTAACATACAGTTGTCACTTTCTTGGAGGATGATTTGGAATGGGAAATTACCACATGATAAAATTAAGAGACCCAGTGTAATATATTTAAAAGCATTTAGGCTTGCATGGCTTGACAGGTATGTTATTTAGAAATAATACATGGTTTTAAGCTTGTTCTTTATTTTTTTATTACTATGATACCTAAGGATTCATCAAATCAGTTCACATACTCATTTATATACCGACACACAAAAAGCAAGAACACATAAACAGAGCACCAAATATGGTCTGCTATATAAAGACATCAATGAAGCCACCTTTTTGTCAAACCCTGGATATGAGCAGTAGTTCTATGAATGTCACACATTTGTAGATGTGTACACTCGAGTATGTGTAGAATCAACTATATACGTCAATTCTGGGTGGCACGCATTTTAAAATGTTTCACTTCTGTATTACTCTTTTGACTTGAATGTTCATGAGTCTTAAATTTTCACATCATATAATGGTTGTTCTTAATTCACTTAATATAACCATCCTGAAGTAGTTGCAACAAAATAACAGACATTTTACATTTGTTCTCAACAGAAATAAATTAGGCTGTCTTTTTTTTTTTTCACACCATTTTTCTTCTTTTTTTCTTCTGTTTTCTAATCAGTGGTTATTGAAAATATTAAACAGTGGTAAAATTCTGATATATTATAACTCAACACTATTCATGTAATATTCAATTAAGTAAATCTTTTTAGAATTTAATTAATTTAATTTTTTACGTAATTTAACCTTCAAACATCATTTTTTTAAATTTCTAGATGTTAATATGAGCTTTTCATTTTGTATTGTAGGGTTTAATGTATTTTTGAATGATGATCTTCTTTTTTCTTTTTTTGTTTAAAGGCTACGATAATCAACACATACTAACAATACCCAAAATACATTACTTTCTTTTTTTTATTCTTTTTATTAAAAATAACATCAACACCTTCCACACATGTTTATTTATCCATAATAATTAACATGTCTGCCTTTTTCCTCTCTCCTTTCTGATGCTTTCTGTTTCTCTCTACGTTTTTTTTTCATTCTATCTCCATCTCCCTCACTCATTCTTAACTCTTTCTCTTTTTTGTTCAAGCACAGTCCTTTTCTATTTTCTTCAACCCTGTCAAGACATTAATATTCAACAAATTCTTGCCAGTTCGCGCATGTGACAGAAACAATTTATAATGCACAGTCCAAAGGCAGTAAATGTCATATGCCTTTTTTTTTTTTTTTTTTTGCTCCTCTTTTATTTTTTGCATCTACTTCTTTCAAAGCAGCAAACAAACAAAAATAACAGGAAGTGTATCTGCTTACAAAATCAATTACATACAAACTGGTATAAAACATAATGAATATTTCACACTTCTCTGACATAACAACAATGTTGATGTTCAGTTTGGGGGTTTTTTGGTTGCATATTTTAAAAATTAAATTACTGTTTAAAGTTAAAGACAATGTGCGTGTCTGTGTATATATTAAGAGGTGGGATTGAAGTTGATGATTATTTCCATATTTATATACAACAACAACTACTACTGCTACAAAACCAGCAACTGCTGATAGGTCTAAAAACTTAATGCACAGATTAAAGTTTGCAATGAGGCCGTCTGCTGATCAATTTTTTAAACTATTTATAATAATAGTAGTAGTAATACTAGTAGCAGCAGCAGTAGTATGAGTAGTAGTAGTAGTAACAGCAATAACAATGGTGGTGGTATCGGTAAAAGTAGTAGTGGTGGTAGTCTTAGTAATAATGGAGGTGATGGCAGTTGTAGTAGTAGCAGTACCAGTAGTGGTGGTGGTGGTGGTGACAATAATAAACTAGTATTACTAGTAGTGGAGCTGGTAATAGCAATAGAAGTAGCAGTCATCACTGTAGTAGTAGTAGTAATAGAAATGCTGGTAGTGGAAAATCAAAAATAAACAAAAAATTCCCGCAGTGTTAATGTCATCCTGCAGTCCCGTGTTGTTTTTTTTTTTTTTTTTTTTTTTTTTATCATCTGCTTAATGTTATTCTGTGACCGGAAATGATGTAACTTGATATAAGGAAATCAACGACTTAGTCCCAGTTTATGGCTTACGTCAGCACAAGGCTGCATATTTGTACGAAAAAAACAACACCCTTTATGCCATTTCGTAAGCAGTGGTTTGTCCTTCGTGAAAATGCGGCAATAAATCATTTTCAGTGGTTTATTTTTCTTTTAATCATAATGTTTTGTCACCTACAGCTGCCACAGCTTGATAATTATTTAATACGCAGCCAAAATAAAATCGAGGTTGGATTTAGTTTAAAGTCGAGAGGGAAGAATCAATAAAGAAATTGAAGTTCATGGAAATTAAATCAACAGTGCAAAATACTAAAATGATTGTGAAACGAGCAGCTAAAAAAAAAAAAACGAAAAAAATAAAATAAAATAAATAAAAAAAAAGTAAAATAAAATTTAAAAAAAAAAAAAAAAAAAAAACGACTCAAAACTTTCTTCTGTTTTCTTTTTTATCTGAAATCTCTCTCTCTCTCTCTCTCTCTCTCTCTCTCTCTCTCTCTCTCTCATACACACTCGCTGCTACTTCTGTTAGTTCTATTTCAAACTGGATAAATATAACTAAAATGGTAAATAAATAATATAAAATAAATAAATGAATAAATAATAATAAAAAGAAATTACATATCATTTTTAAAATAAACTAACAGTTGTATCAAACAGTAATGTCTTGACACGTCTCAATAACTTGGAATAAAATAAAAGACATTTACGTTAAAACAAAATAAATGATAAATAATACTACAATAACTACACAACTTACTAATATATGAAACTGAAATATCTATAAAATATTTCTAAAGATTAATTTTAAAACTGTATAACAATTTATAAATCGTGCCAAACTGGAATATCTGTTTACCGGCCAAGTCCAAAGGTTTCATTTGCAGCTAGCTTAGGAATGAGTCATCGCTGGTTTGAAGGACATTACCAAATAAAAAATAATCAAAATGGTTTAGTTCTAAATTTGCAGTGAATTACATAGATGAAAGGGGGGGGGAGGTGGGAGGAATCTAAATATCAGAGAAAGAATACTCAAATAAGTCAAAGGTTTTAAGTGTTGTTTATTATTCGTTTCTTTATAGAAATAGGAAACCAAAAAGCGTAGAAAAAATAAAATCAAGACATAAATAATACTTACAGGCACATTTTGAAGAATAACAAAATCAAACTTCTAAAGGATATTATTTTGTAATTGCTTTGGTTATAAAAATAAAAAAAAATTAAAAACTATTACGATTCTTATTCACGGAAAAATAAAAAATGAATTTAACAGTTTTTTCATTTATTTTATTTTTTTCTTGTTTACTGTCATCTTTTCTTTCTTTTTATTTTATTATTTCCTTTTTCTTCAAGTGATTTTCTGTATTCTACTTTTTTCTCTACGTTTATCGTATTGTCTTCTTCATATTTATTATTATTATTATTGTTGTTATTTTTAAAAATCTTTTCCTTCTTTCAACTTCATTTTATTCCTCTTTTGTTTTCTACTTACCATTATGTTTTTCTATTATATTATTATTTTCTTTCTTATTTCTTCTTTTCTTTCTTTTTCTTTCTTTCTCTTTTATATGTTTCATCTTGCTCATTTTCTTCTTTTCTTTCTTTTATCTTATTATTATTTACTTCATTCTTCACTTTCATTTTTTTCTTTTCCTTGTACGTTTTCGTTCTCATGATTTCTTTCATGTGCGCTTTTTACCTCTTTAAAGAGAGGATAATTGAATTTTGTTTCTAGCGTGACAAGTCTTACACAGTTTTGTATTTACTGATCTCACGAGCAGACAGATACTCACCAAAGTAATTTTGTTTTGTTTTTAGCTCGATCGTTTTAGCCTCAACACTCGCGTTTAAATGACATGGTGGAACATTCAAGAGTATGTCGTATGGTATAAAACTTTCAGCATTACACAGACCTTTTAGACGTTATTTATTTATTTATTTATTTTTTTTGTTGTTGTTGTTTCTCCAGATTACCATTAAATAAAAACAAATCAGTGAAAATGATAGTTATTGTTACAGTTATTCATCTCAGATGGAATTAACTAAGCTGTTAAAATTATTATTATTATTATTATTATTATTATTATTATTATCATCATCATCATCATCATCATCAGTAGTAGTAGTAGTAGTTGTAGCAGTAGTAGTAGTAGTAATAGCAGTAGTAGTAAGTGCAGTAGAAGTAAAATATACGTCTTTCAGTACATTTTTATAGTAACATCATTTTTTTAATTTTACTATTATTATTATTGTTAAATCAAGTATTACAGAAATCAATAGTCGTGTAATTTTGGCTTATTACTAATTCTTTTGAAATATTTTCAAGATACGCTTTAAAAAAATAAAATAAAAATAAAGTACAACCCAAAGCAGTTCTATCTGCATTGACTGTTTTTACAGTTAGTTTTATAAATCGTTTTCGATTCCCTTTAGACTATCTATGTCTTCCTGATCAGTTTTAGATTTTTAATTTTAGTAATACATTTCCTAGGTCAGTTTTCACTTTAGACAAAGGAGAATAAAGTTGATTAAGTGCAAGAAAGATAAAAGAGAATTGTGATGGTGACCATATTGATGACGAGAGTAGTGGCTGTGGTGAAAATAATGATCGTGGTGATTCTTATAATGATGATGACGAAGTTATTTGTGACTGGGATGATAGTGGTGATGATGATAATAATTAATGATGATGATGTTGATGGTAATGAAATTGGTATTACAACAGTGATGAGGATAATAAGACGGTGCGAAAAAAAAAGGAACAAGAAGTGGTCGAAAATAACACCAACAACATCGACAGTATTACTACTACTAATAATAATAATTTTAGTTCATACTTTAGAGTTTATTTATCGTCATTTCTTTTATTATTATTATTATTATTATTATTATTATTATTATTATTATTATTATAACAACCGGCCTTGAACCCTTTCTCGACCACCGTAACAAAAACTTCAGTTTATCAACGGGAAATAAATTACTACTCTTAAATTATTCAGTTCTCGTTTTTTTTTTTTTTTTTTTTTTCTTTCAGTTTTAGACAATTTGAAACATGTAGACCGCGAGTCATGTAGTGCACGGTAAGATGAAAGTGAATTTATAGCGAGAACGACAACCAGCGTGACTTGGTTGTAATTTCGTAGAGAGCCTATTTTCGTCTTCGAGCACATTTCTTCGGGCGGTCAAAGTAAAGCGAGATAAAGCACCACAGTCTGTATTTCTTCCAGCCGTTTCATCTGTCTGTTTGAAAAGGTGTCAGACATTGAGTTGTTAGATAGTACTTATCTAAATTAACATAACATACAACTGTGCTTGGATTTCTGTTTTCTTTTCTTCTTTTTTTTCTGCCGTTTTTACTTTTATTTATCGTTTTCTCATTCTCTCTCTCTCTCTTTTTTTTTTCTCCACATTTTTTTTTTCTCAGCATCTTCTTACTTTTATTTATTTATTATTTTTATTATTATTATTTTCACTATTATTACTGTTATTATTTTGCTTTTGGTTTAGTTCTATTATTGCATTTAATTACAGAGAATTAAAATAAAAAAAAAAAAAAATAAAAAATAAATAAAAAATAAGAAGAAAGAAACAAATCTATATATCGGAAAATGATTACTCCAAATAAGCCGGGTTTAAAAACCAAAATAATTCTTATTTTCCGCTTTTTATGAACTGAAAACAAAAACAAAACAAAAAAGAATGAAAGAAAAAATGAAAAAAGAAGATTAGAAATAAAGAAAGTACAATAACATTTGTAAAATGAACCTTGAAATATATGACTTGATTTATAGACTGTCAGGTTTCAAATTTCCATTAAACTTACAGAATGTTAAATAATAATGATTGTGAAATAAAATAAAATAAAATAAAATAAGACAAAACAGCCAAATAAACAAATCAACAGACATTTTTTTTAAAGTTTGATAGCTTTAATAAAGAAATTATAGCCGAAATATCTTTCTTGAGTACCCATTTTCATATAGAAAGAACAACACACACTACTGAAAAGATTGTGACATCGGAGAGCGTTTACAAGAAGGACTCTCAGCATGATGTGGATGTAGTCATGTAATTGAGTTTAGTTACTTAGAGCCAGACACCAAGTTTCCGGCACATTTCCATGATATTGAAATATTCATTTGTTTTCAAAGCAGGTTATGGTTCAGACAAAATGCTAAAGACTGTTTAAAGATTCAAAAGAAAAAGACTGTAATTGGTCATCGTACTCAAGCTTTGTTGGCAGTTACAAACAGCAGATTACTAAAAGGAACATGAACATTTTTCTTTTCTGACTAAATCTAAGGACATATAACACTACCATGTCTACAACCACACCAGACAAGATGAGTTGTACGGACTTATCAGTTTGCCCCTTATTAAAGCCTAAGCGTCGCATAGCAAACTTTTCTTTTTCGCGAAGAACCTGGTCAATTTTGTCCTTGGATTAGTAATAGCAGGTTTCCTCTCATTATTAATCATAGAACATTGTAAATGTTATCTATATAATATAATCAACTCACGATTAGGAAATATATATATATACACACACACACATAAACACATTATTAGTCACTATAAAAATATCTCTTCCAATATATTAAATTTACGAAAACATTTCGTTATTTGCTATTAGTGTTATAAATTAAGAGCCTCTGATTAATGTAACTTGGAGACACTAAACCAAAGTTATAAATTCAACATTCAGGCCTACCCACTAAACCAAGTATAATGATTTTTTATTTTGTTTTTTGTTTTGTTTTGTAAACAGTCAGTCTCTGATTAACTTAATGAAATGTTACTAAATCAGGTTAAAACAAATGTTTTCTTACAGAATTCTGATTACCACTGTAATATCAGTAAACCAACATCATAAACAGAAGGTTTTTTTTTTTTTTTTTTTTTTTTTTTTTTGTAAGCATTAGCTTATCACAAGGTACTAAAATCTGATTAATCCAAAGTTACTAAACTTTGGGTTGTTTTTCTTTTTCTTCTTCTTGGTCTTCATCGTTTTCTTCACATAAACTAAGAATCTCTGACTGTGGTACTGGAATGCCATTAAACGAAGGTTCCTTCCATTTCCTGTCGTGCAGTTAGCTTAGCAGTACCCAGGAGACCAACCGTTCTCGTTGACCACATATATTTAACATTTGGTCACTGGCTTGTCCTTTTTACATTTCGCTTATTGTGTTTCCTAATGGCTGTGTTGTTCCTTTGAGAACGAAACCGGTTTATTAGGAACAAATACGATTAATTTACTTGCCGTGCACCGATCAATTGGGTAATTTTATCAACTTTTCGCGGTGTCCTTTTGACGGTATGTTGTATTGATTTCTACTGTTATTTATAAAAATTACCTCACTGCTTCTTTGTGCAAGCCGATGATAACATTTTCTATCGATTACTTCCTAGATTCTTTTCGCTAACTTTACGGCTCTCTTGTTTTTGTTTTTTTTACTCAGGAAATCACTGGTGACAAAATGCTAAAGACTGTTTAAAGATTCAAAAGAAAAAGACTGTAATTGGTCATCGTACTCAAGCTTTGTTGGCAGTTACAAACAGCAGATTACTAAAAGGAACATGAACATTTTTCTTTTCCTTCTAAATCTAAGGACATATAACACTACAACCACACTTTCATAATCATCACTATTAACACTTCTATCTTCAAAAAAGAACAAGTATATTTTTCCCATCTACTATTACATTACTCTCTATTACCATTTTACGTACTTCTTTCACTCCTGGTGCTACTAATACAAATGCTATAAGTATTCTACCATTATTATACTGTTAGAACCACTACTTCTCTACACAAAGAAGAAAGCAGACATTAATTATCTGTTCTTCTTTTACTGATACACTGTTACCATCGCATACTATTCAACTTATATTACTACCATTGCAGCTATTATAAGTACATTATCATTATAATTACTACATGTATTGAAATATTACCTTTCTACCAAAAGAAAACAGCCGTTTCTATTATTGTAACCGTTGCATATACTTCTTCCACTTCTAGTACTGCTACTGAAACTACATCATGTACGCTGCCATTATTATTATTGTTAGAACAACTATTTCTATAAGAAAAGCATATTTTTTCTTCTGTATAGATGTACAATGTAGGAATACCGTTAAATACCACTGATCTGTTGATGAAGCCAATGGAGTGGACAATAGTAACTTATAACAAATATATATATATATAACAATAAATATATATATATATATATATATATATACACATACATATCACACACACATATACACACATCAGTTCAATATTGGACAAAACTTTCAAGTGATATCAAAGGTTATGTCGACAACGAGACTTGCTCCTCAGTTCCCAGATGGAAGCGTGTAAAAAACAAAAATAAAATTAAAAAGATTACCCCTTCCTAACCTACATGTATGTCCACTAACAACGGTTCTGTCTCGACAGCCGCTGAAACTGGTGAAATTTAAACACTCATAAATCTATTCTTTTTCACCTCCTAGATCAACAACCTGTTAACACATAACCGTAAGAAAGTGGTGAAATAGAAGATCTGCTGACAGGCTTTTAAAAGGATAAATGAACTGACGAATTAAGGCTGTATTGTAATTGTAGTTTTCAAGATCTTATACCGAGTTTGTAATAAATCCTTCTATCCAGAGATCATAACAGTCACCATTTGCAAATCGTCACTGTTTATGGTTTTAGAAAGAAAGAAAGAAAGAAAAAAAATTGTCTTCCCTCCGAAACTAGCCCGATGGTTTTGAAGACGATACTCAAAAGTGAACGTGTGGATTGAAATTTAACGTAAATTACTCAAAACAGGTTTCTACATAGTGTATTGTAAAGTGTTTTGATTTTCAATGACTTACTCTGGTTTCAAGTGATTGATATGACTGTAAGTGAATCAACACAGCGGTATTGAAACATGTTTGGAAGATCAAACAGCTTTTTTTAATTCTTGTTTTTGTCTCAGGCAGCTAAGGTTTTAGTTTGTTGAAGAAGGCCAGACAACTACATCATGTAGATGTTATTTCGTTAAGTCGTAAATGTTTTGCTAATAAGTTGCAAAGACATAATTAATCTCTTCGTTTTGTTTTATTATCTTAAATATTAAGACACGAACTGAGAAATGATATTTCGTATAATGGTTTAAGCTGATATAACAATACCTTTTGCTGATCAGAACTTGAGTTGACCGACTTTTTTTCTGTATATGCATGACTTAAAAATTTAAGAAAATATATATTTAGAATGTTTGTTAGACAAAATTCACTTTGATCACACTGAACATTTTCAGACTAAATATTATTTAAATGGCTTCAAACAAGTCTTCAGTCTCCTGCTTGAAATAATGCTTCCCGTAAAAACCACTAATTTCACTTTTCTAGATCATTTTATTTCTGTTTATCCATTTATTCTGGCAAAGACGAACAAAATTAAATTTTATCTGATAATTTCGGCTACTAAATGACATAACGTTTTAATATTCATATTTACCCCAGACAGTCGCTGTATATACATTTATTCTTCATTTACAGTCAAGTAATTCGTCACTTTAACTTGACAGGACAGGCCACTGATAAATTTAATACGCTGTGTCAAAATGACCTTTGTAACATTCCAAAATCCATTCATAAATCCATTTATATTTCGGGGTTTTTTGTTGTTGTTGTTGTTTTTTTCTCTCTTCTTCGTCTTATATTCCATCAGTTTATAGTTGATCGTCGCTTCAGAAAGCAATTTTTCTTTTGAACGGAAATGAGTCGATAATAGCTTTTTATGTTCTAATACGTTAGTTAATAAAGCCTGCACAACAGTTCTGAGTTCTCCTCTCAAAAAAGTCCCAAATAGTACTCCCACCTCCATATCCGGTAGAAAAGAAAAAGTAAACAAACAGGTTTTCAAAGGACAAACCGGATGTTGTAATTTTACCAAAAAAAAAAAAAAAAAAAAAAAAATAAAAAATTAAATTTTTAAAATAAAAATTATCTTTCTTAGTTTAATATAATTTTTATTATTTTTAAAAATTATTATTGTTTCTTTACTTTAAATTGTATTTCCAGTCTAAATGGGGAAAAATAAAAAATAAAAAAAATGAGACAATAAAATTTGTTTAATAAATATAAAGTATTATAAAATATCTTTTGCATGATTTTGTGAAGAAAAAAAATATTCTTTCATTTATTTATTTATTAAAAAATGTTCTTATTTAAATAAATAGACAAAATGAAAGTTAAAATAACAGAAGGAAAAACAAGATAATGTATATGATTGCAAGACTGATTTCAAAATTTTGTCCTTAGCTGCCCGTCAAAGAATTCTAATTTTTTTTTTCTCTCTTAAAAACCATTAAAATAATGTACTTGCAGAATATATAGTCAGATTATACACAGATACGTTTTGAAGATTAGTGTTCTGGTTTTGTATGAAATATTTCATCTCACAAATCATTTTTCTAATAACAAAGTTATTTAATTGATCATGTCTGGGATGACTGTGATTTCTATAAACTACACAGAAGTTAGAAGTCTGTTAATACTGTAAGTTGTGAGGTTGGTTTTTTTTTTTTTTTTTTTTTTTTTTTTTTTTTTTTTTTTTCTTTTGCGATACCACTAGAACGCAAAAGGAGGTCAAATATTTGTTTCGTCTCTTTCAAACATAGTCGGAAAGCAGTTTTGTTTTTCAGTTGACAGTAAGAGCTTTTATGTATGTCTTTCTACTGACAGGAAAACACATACGGCGACTTTTGATAACCAAACGCATTCTTGAACTGGAAATATCCCACTAAGGAGGAAGATCCCTCGAACCATTATAATTTAAATAGAAATCAAAGATTAAACGAGTGATATGCAATCGAAGTATGAAAGAGGTAGGTGAACATCAGCCAGAGTATGACAATAAAAAATAAATATTTTTTATTTATTAAACTGTTTAAGACACGGCCTTTCACGATGACAGTATAGCACGTAGTATTTGATATGAAGAAAATGTACTAGGTACAGAGCAGACTGTATCAGTTATGATATCCACTTTGACTCCTTTTCACTGATCAGATAATCTAGACGTTAATCTAAATGAATAACCTAGTATTGCCGCAATAAAATGAAGGAAAGCATTCTTACAATATCATCCAACATTTATTCATACCTAAAAATACTGCACTGAATAAAACCAGCACTAAGATAAATAGCCGCCATCTTCAAATTGAAGTCCGGGTCATCATCGTAAACCCTTAGATGGAGTTTCCGTGACTCGAGCCATTTATGTGCAATGCATGCTGTTTTCAGTGTCCTCAAATGAGACCATAAAAGTAGTGGCACTACGACTAGGTGATTGATGGAGAGGATGTGTGTCTTTGATGGTACGAGTATAAAAAAAATAGTTGTTACATTCTACTTTGTTATTCAGATATGTGTTTTACTTTTATAACTCGCTACTCTGAGCTGGCTAAACTAAGCAAGAGTGTAAATCAGAGATCTTTATCTCGTAAACGACTCCCAGCATTAGGAACAAGGATTACCGGGTGCGACTCCCGACTAATGGTTTTAGCTATAATAATCTACTCAAGTTAGTAATAAAGAATGGGCTAATGAGTTTGCAGGTTTGAGGTTAATTTTCTCTTCTGAATGGAGTAACTGGCTGTTTCTGATATATGTACAGAGTGAACGTGCTTTAACTTTCAGTGCGAGCACATAAATAAAGTTAGTTGAACCATATTCTTACTTAATCGTTTTCGTTCTTTGTTTTCGTTTTTGTTTTTCCTTTTTCGTCTTCATCTTTTTCTTTCTTTCTTCAATGTCTTCCTTCTGTGTTTCTTTCACCTTATTTTAAATTCTTATGAACTTCGTTGCAAGCAGATACTCACCTAGTTCACTTAAACTGTTTCGATACGAGAATACGATACTAAGCAGCACAAGTTTAGAATTTAATAGTATGACGATGAATACTAGCAATCTGACACATTTTTTATAGGATACCTGAATTTCAAATAATTATCAATGGTCATCTGATTCCTAATCAGTGTGTATTACAGATTATTTCGAGTCAGACACAATGTATATTATTTAATACTAAGTAATAGAGTATATGTAACATTATATCTCTCAGTAACACAGTTAGGCTACATATTATATCACCCTGTAATCGTCTAATACCATGGACATTACATGTTAGGTTACTGGGCACTACAGTGTACATTACATATTAGTTACCCAGTAATAACATGTATATGTATAATATTACATGTACATGTAATGTATATGTATATTTGTAATATATATAACATTACGTAGATACACATGTTCATGTTCATGGATACGGATATGTATTAAATCAACTTAGATGGCTGCCATTTCAAATTTTAGGAAGTTAACACACACAAACAAACACACACACACATACACATACATACATATTGTTTTTATAGTATCTCTCTATCATAGTGGATAAAGGTTACATATTTTACTTCCTCAAGACAGTTAAACTATTCAGAGAGGGGCATGGGAAATTGATCTAACCAGCGTCTAAAACGAAATATGCATAATGACGTCTGTGTTCTTCAGAAAAACGTCTAAAATGAACTATACATGCTGTTGACTTTTACGTCGAGGGTAGGGGAAGGGTGTGAGGAATGACACAGACTGCGGAAGAAATTAAAAATTGCGCTGACTTTTACGTCATAGGGGAGAGGTGCATGCTACTTCTGTGCAAGAAACTCGACTTTTGATTCCATTGATATTCTATCATTCACGGTTATTACATTAGTTAGTGCGCAGCCGTTGACAGATGTGTCAAGGGCCACGTACAGTTAAATAAACAGTGGTGAACAGAATGGCTTTAGACCTCGGGGAGTGAAGGCTGCGTCTTCTGAAGGCCTTCTCCAGTACTCCTCTCAACAACAACGCTATCATTCATATAAATGTCCTCCAGAAATGATTACCGAAGATGGTAACCGTGATACTGTTAATGTATGAAACAATTTGTTTTCTTTCTTTCCCCGTAGATTCTGAAGAGTTCAAAACTATATTTAATAATAAAATTTCTTCTTTTGTTTTTCTTTTTTTTTTAATTAAACAGCTGACTTTCGGGACTATTATTATTATTATTATTATTATTCGTCCTGAATAATAATAACACTACCAAGCCGTTTAAAATGACGCTAACAAAGGAAGAAGTCTTTGAAAAAGTCTATAAATTTTAATGATCTGGTGAAGTGATTAGATTCAGTGCGTGTAAATACAAATGCGTAAGTCATTATACTGTCAACAGTATCACAAAATTCAAATTCATCAATTCTACATTTGTTATCAGGCCATATCTAACTGTTACCACTATTACTACTACCATCAATACAACCACTACCACCACCACCAGAACCACCACTACTAATATTTCTACAACTTTTATCGTTATTACTGATGTTATTGTTGCGGTATTTGTTATAAGGTATTGCCACTGACACCATCAACATTATCAATATTACCGTTGTTGTTACTCTTCTTGGTTGGCTGTTTCAAAATTTATTTTAAGGTATTATCATCGTCGTTGTCTTAATCATCATTATTACTACTGTTTCTGTTATTATTTATTGTTGTTGTTGTTGTTGTTGGTCTTCTTCTTCTTCTTCTTCTTCTTCTTCTTCTTATTATTATTATTGTTGTTATTATTATATAAAACCGGTATAAACTGACATCCATTATGTGAGTGTTAAAACAGAGTTCTAGAAGTACGTGTTTATTGATTTGTTATTACTTAATGTGTAGCTGATACATAAACACACTGGTTCACTCATCCAGACACTGTAGATATAATGTCGACCTGATCTCTAAACTTCAGTAATATAACAAGAACGAATAAATGTTGAATGCATTTTCTGTAGGTAATCAATCAAACGTATACTTTAACAAGGTGATAAAAAGCGCTCACAGATGTTCCAAAGGTCGTATTACTTAGAAAATGGTAGATTTTAAATACATCATTAAAATACACATTAATTTCGAACAAATGGTACTTAATTTTAATGATTTAAATAACATTTATTTCAGATAAAGTTTGTATAGCGTTAATGATTTTTAAGCGTACTGTCAAACCAGGGTTAAACAGACGCCAAAATCAGTATAAAAAGGTCTTTTAGGACACATAACTGCTCCAGAGCGATTAATTTAGAGTATATTACATGAATGAGACAATACAAATATGGTATAATATTACAGGTGACAGATTTGTTTGGCTGTACATGTATTTATCTGTCTAACTTAATTAATTTCGTTTTGCACACACATTCACAAACTTGATATGTATATATTTACTATAAGCATATGTGAGTGTGTGTGCATATGCGTGTCCTTGATTACATGTTACCTACTTCAACTTTTACTACAACTATTACATCTACTACTACTAGAATTTTATACTATTACTGTTACGACTTTTACTACTACTACTACAACTACTGCTACTGCTACTACTACCACCACTACTAAGACGCTTCCTTTAAAAACAATTACTACTACAGTTAGCACTATATAACAATAACAACAATAATTACTGTTACTACATTTACCATTATTTCTGCTAATTTTACTATAATGCCATTTTAATCGATTTCTAAACCATCCAGATTTTTAGTGTCGACGAGAGGAACGAAAATATGACAAGAATATTTCCGGCGCAATGGTTTATTTCCTTTGCTATTACCCTATAATTATGATTCAATCATCAACAGTAAAATTGGACCAGTGCGGGTCCACGGGTGGGCGTTGCTCTTGTGATTACTAATGGTAACATTCAGGAAATCAGGAACAGACTGATCGGTAGAACAAAGATGATATTTACTGGACATGTCGTTGGCAAAGTGGCCAAGGGCTACCGGAATAAACAGCGCTGAATGTTGGGTGTAATTGTATTTGCTCATTAACGCGACCGGGCCACCTGTGTTAGACTCGTTATATCCAACAAGAAAGACTATGCTGGACATTTGTTATTTAGACTTTGTAATTGATATATGAACCTAGGTACCACACGCAGTGTTAGCTTCATTGTTTGCTTTCTTGTATGTCCTTGAATGTCAGTTTCATGCCTCTCTCTCTCTCTCTCTCTCTCTCTCTCTCTCTCTCTCTCTCTCTCTCTCTCTCTCTCTCTCTATCTTAAAATTATATGTTAAAAACTAAAAATTAATAGCTTGTGTCTAATGTTTGAGAGTTAGTTCAAAAGCTTAGCGATATCGAACATTACTCTGGTGTTAGCAATAAAATTAATAATTATTGTAATAAGTTAATAAAAATTAACAACACAGTTGAAAAAATTACTGTTCAGATTTCCACAAAAATGATAACACAAACCTACTGTTAAAATAACTAATGCATATTTCTTATCAAGGAAACAACTTCCGAATATAGGAAATGCTTAATTCCTTTTAATATTAGTAATACTGTTACAACTACTACTCCTGTTTTCATACTACTTTTGCTACTGTCACTTTTCAACTACTTTTACAACTACTACTTATGCTGCTACTAGTACTTCTAGTATTACTACTACTACTTTTGCTACCAGTTCCATTGTTGCGCCTTTCTATTAAAGCTCTTGCTTTTCTGATTATTATTAGTACTAATATTATTTTTACTAGTACAAGCAATACTAGTAGTAGTGATAATTTTACCACCAACATTACTTTTACTACTACTACTACTACTAGTACTACGTCTACTACTACCACTACTAATAATAATTAATTAATTAATTATCGGAAAAGAAAAAGCAATTACAAAGCACGAAAAGCTAATAGCTGCATATATTAACAGCTGATACAAAATCATATTTTTAATGTAATTAATATGTCAGAACTTTTAGGAAGTTCAATAATTTATTTATTTTTAAAAATCGGGATAAATATTTATTTTTTTATGGTTTTTTTATTTTTTACATTATGCATTAATTTATTTAGTCATTAAGCTATCGAAAATGATTAAAATCGCACCTTTGACCTAACTGACTAAACGCGTTATTCTCCAGAGTCTTCGATCACCTGTAAACATTATGCATACCATTAATAAATAATTCTGTCTCGAAAGGAGATGAACAATAAATCTCTTCAGACCGAGCAGAGAAGTCTATAAACGATATCCGATTGCATGCAGTCAGGAAAAATAAAAGTCTAATTTATTGAAACCGTGTCTGTCATTGTTAACGTGACAACAAACTGAACTTTTCACCTCTTTACAAAACTGCTGACCATGGAACATGTAACTAGAAGACGTGTCTTGCAATAAAATGTCGTAGTAACAAGTTGTAGTGGTCCCAGCCCTTTGTCACCAGAAAACAGACCCTGTCGAACGAAAAGGATTCTAAAGAATGCGACGTGATCAGTGTGATGGTCGTAAAGATAATGATAATTATTATGATGGAAATAACGGTGGTGATAATGATCGTCTTAACGATAACAGTGATGCTGATATTTCTATTGATGATTGTGATGATGATAATGATGATGATCGTCTGTCTACATGATAATCACACTGATAATGATTTTGATAAGCATGTTGATAATGATTTTGATAAGCATGCTGATAATGATTGTGGTAACCACGATGATAATGATTATGACGCATATGATTATCGCCTATAGGGGAATTACAATGGTATTATTGAAACTGATGATTGTGATAATGATCGTCAATATGGAATGATTATATTGATACTTATGATATCAATTTTTATCATGTTGAATATTACTGTCTCTGACGTAACTATGATATTGATGTTCGTACTTGATATGATATTTCTGAAATTTCTTTAAACTGCTGTAGAAACGTTTTAACAATATCCTGGCGAAAACCGAAGCTAACTTTGAATTAACTATAGCACTGGTAATATAAACGTATCTAAAGGCGATAGTACTGTCAACGTTACTGCGTTGCTGATGGTTGTGTTAGTGATAATGCTGACGTCAGTAATGATAATTGTCTCTGTGGTAAAAGTAATGCTCTCGTTTCTGACATTTATTGTGCCTGTGGCAATGATGTAAGTGTCTGTGGTAAAAGTGATGATAACATTGTTGAACTTTGACTCATAAACCATTTTTAACCCCGTCGTAAGAATGTTTTTGTCTTGTTTCGTTTTTTCAATCAAAAGGTTGAAAATACAATATGTTTTTAAACCCACGTATGTAGATTTTTAAAAATTCTTCACATTCTGAGCATTTGTTAATTCAAGTGTGAAAAAAAAAAAAAAAACGTTTATGAAAATCAGATGTCTGAAAATATAACATTTCTCTTTTTAGCCCAAGCACAGTGTCTGGTTTGTTTGTTTATTTTTTTTTTTTTTTTTTTTTTTTTTTCAACTTTCAATAGTTACACAAAGATTCTAGGCTTGTGAAGCCATTAAGTTTGAAAAGGGTTAAATTTTATGTTGAGTCTAGACGTTAAAGTTTTTAAAAAAACCCTGATGCTAGGTCTGCATTCAGGATTTGTAAATCTCTTTTATTTATTTTTAATGGCCTCTGAACCTGAATAACCTTCTTCTTGCCTTTTCTTTCTTTCTTTCTTCTTCTTCTTCTTCTTCTTCTTTTTTTTTTTTTTTTATTTATTTATTTTTTTTTTTTTTTTTTCTCACTGGAATGGGTTTCTGGTCCTGTTGCACGTCTTCATTATAAAACTCCATTTCTCTTTGTGGCACTGTGCACAACAGTGAAACATTGTTTGACTTGAAAGTTTTGCGTCTCTTGGGAGTCCGAGTTGGTGATGTGTTCTTGCAGGACACGACAGCGCGCAGCAAGCACATGGCGTGGATTACTTTGACCTGACGTAAACCCAAACGACCTATAGCGTGTGCAAGTATGTTACACCCGGCTATTTCTTCTTTTATTGCATATACAACAATGCGTGCGCGTGCGTGCGTGACTGTAACAACGTACACATTTTGTAGTATCCGTGGACATAATTGCATTTATTAGCTGGCAAACTGAAAGTTATCTAAGCTTAAAGCGTGTTGTTTATCTGGACATAGAGATAAAACTAAATAGAAGGGAAGGGAAAGAATGATCAGATGAATAAATGCGATTGGAAATACACTTAAACAAAAAGCATTAGAAACAAATAAGTTTTATAACCTTATTAGTTCCTGCGTCAGTGCTTGTGGCTTTCGTATCGACCAAGGACACAGGGATTTAGCGAGATCGTAAACTTCTGAATGGTATCACAGCGTTTGCCGAGTAAAGCCAGTTAGTCAGTTTAATAACCACCACGTTCAGTGCAAATCGTATTTTAAAATCATTATTTTAGCAGATGTTATGCCTTGATTTATTTGAAGCACACAGTTATCCGTACCTCTTTCTGTGTACTTAAAGATTACGTCATCATGCACATTTGCTGAGATTAGCTCATTGTTTTTATTTCATCCACCGAGATAGATTTAGAAGTAAAATAATGTTATAAAATCTGTTTCTAATTTAATGTAAATGTCTAAGAGAGAGAGAGAGAGAGAGAGAGAGAGAGAGAGAGAGAGAGAGAGAGAGAGAGAGAGAGAGAGAGAGAGAGAACAACAACAAAAAACCAAAGTAATTCCATCTCACATAATTTTTATTTATTTATTTATTTACTGTTTATTTATTGTTGTTGTTGTTAATATTATTGTTGTTGTTACTGTAATTATTACTGTTGTTGTTGTTGTTTTTATAGTATTTGTGCTTGTTATTTTTATACTTATTTTGATGTTTGTATACATGTTTTCAATTTTATTTTGATTCCCAGAACTACTGAAATGAACAACATCACGTTAATGTTCCAAAATAGCTTTAGGATTAACTGATAATGAAAGAATATTGGATTCATCAAGCAAAATATGTCAATATTATTTTTAATACTGTAATTAGTCTAGACTAAACTTGTCTTTTAATCCTAATCATTCCTATTCCACTGCATTGTGTGTACAGTATATTAAAAAAATGAGAGAGAGAGAGAGAGAGAGAGAGAGAGAGAGAGAGAGAGAGAGAAAGAGAGAGAGAGAGAGAGAGAGAGAGAGAGAGAGAGAGAGAGAGAGAGAGAGAGAGAGAGAGAGACACACACACACACACACACACACACACACACACATAGAAAGAGAGAGAATTATTGTCTACTTGAGCGAATAATTTTTATAGGTTCCAGATACATGTCCTTCTCGCTTAGGCATATTATATGCATATTTTATTTATTTTATTTTATTTACTTTTATTGTCTAACTTAATTGACTTTTTTTTTTATTAGCAGAACATTCCTCAGTCTTTGTGAACCTTCGATTATTTCTTTATGTTTTTATAGCATTAAATTACATCCACTTACTCGACTCTATCTAATAAACTACATTATTTATTTGATAAAAAAATTAACAAGACGTTAAATTCGATTACCCAGCTATGTGATCCAAGTATCAGTTTACATTAGAGCATAAAGCTAGTTAACTGTTTTTTGTTGATTTTTAAAAAAAAATTTTTTTTTTTTTTTTTTTATAAATTTTTAAAATGAAATGGGCGGGCAATGTTTTACTGACCTTGTACTTCATATTTACAAAGAAGTTAATTAACACTGCCACCTCTCTGAATGCGCTCGTAGTATATAGATAATTAATGTGTGTGTGTGTGTTAAAATGGTTTCTTTATTTTGTATTATTAATCTTACATTTGTGGTTCACTTGATAATCGTTCATTAACATCCATGGAATTGTTTCCAGCAGTAATATCAAGATAAAATGATGTGTTCAGGTCTTAATGTCTTGTTTAGTTACACGTATCATTTTGTATGTTTGTTTGTTGTTATTATTATTATTATATTATTATGATTTTTATTATTATTATTATTATTATTATTATTATTATATTTAAATATTAGGCTATATAATGATATATTTAATGTCACCACTGCTAATTTATATAATCAGTAATTTCAGAAGTGTTGGGCTGCAAAAATCGATTATCCATTATTCGAAACTTGAGATAGGCTACATCAAAAATAAAATTATTATTATTTTTTCTCCTTCATCTAATTGTTATTACTGCTACTATTGCGACTACAAATAATTCGATTACTTTTATTATTGTTGTTATCATCATCATCATCATCATCATCATCTTATCATCATCATTCATTAAAATAACAATTGTCTATTAGTTTTTATGGGTATCGAACCGGGATACTCAAATCTGTGATAGAAAATTTCTTTCTGAGGAAGATATTTTTAATCACGATAGCTGTTTTCATTTCTCTGCATTCACGTTGCAAACGATATTTAATTCCTCTACTCTTTGTGTGTCGGCAAAGACCCGAGACTGCACAAAGCCACCATTTACTTTCGTAATAAACCATTACAGAGAAAAAAAATTACATTTAAAAACGCCATGGAAGTTAAAGTAAATAGTGGAAGCCTTCCATTAACAAGGGAACTGTTAGTTCTGAGTTTTTGTATTATGTAACTCTGTTTAAAATCACAACAAAATAGGACAGACTGTTATTTTTATTTGTCAGTGACTGATTCCATTTTAAATTAACTGTCGACAACATAGATTTTAAGTATGCACGTTAATTAAGTGTGAAATACGTTTCATGTTTTAACATGTTAACAACAACACGACAGCAATAATAATGATGATGATGATTTTGAAACGCTCCGTCTTTGTTATTTAATGTTTTTGTTGTCTTTAAACCAACTGCAATTTTTTGTTTTAAATATTTCAGAAACCTTAAAAAAAAAAAATCTCTCTCTCTCTCTCTCTCTCTCTCTCTCTCTCTCTCTCTCTCTCTCTCTCTCTCTCTCTCTCTCTCTCTCTCTCTCTCTCTCTCTCTCTCTCTCTCTTTCATCATCATCATCATCGAAGAGGACGATTTAAGTTAGTACTGTAAGTTATTTCGTTTATTTTGCAATCGACTTACATATAGAGACAGACAGGCAGAAAATCAGATAGAGTGATAGACAAAAACTGACATATAAACAGAAAGACGGAGAGACAGATAGATATAAAAACAGACAATAATACACATATAAACAACACTCAACCAGAATCACTCGAACGGCTGGGATATAAAGCACATAATTCACTGGTTAACGACGCCAAATATTTGACTGCAAATCATCCTGTATCATGATTGCTATAAAGACGGATAACAGTAGATATATTTATGCGTTTATATCCATTCATTCGGTCACCTCAAGATGGTGTATGTGACTTACGGTTTAATCAGTATACCCGACCATTTAGATGCGGAGTTCAAGTTTAGGTTCAGTGAACAAACTCAGTTAAGTATTACTCAAGCATAACTGGAATCATCCCATCTGACGTGAATTATTTTCCGAACGATGGCATCCATTCATTATAAAAAACACAGCAACATTAAAACAGATGGTATGTACGAGCTGATGTCAGTCAAGCGTTATATGACCACGATTTTACAGATAGAGTATTTTCACATTGTTGTCACGACAGAAATAATTAAAAAGACAGTCTTTATCGTTATTGCCATCATCATAGTTGTTGTTGTTGTTGATGTTGTTGTTTGTTGTCGTTGTTGCTTTTGTTGTTGTTGTTCTTATTATTATTACTACTATCGTTATCATCATTTCATTGTTTTTCTTTCTTCCCCCCCCCATCTTTTTGCAGTGTTTATTTGATGACATAACTGCAAGGTTATTATTGTTAGCGATCCTATTACTGGTACTGTATTGTTGCTGTTGTTGTTATTATTATTATTACTAATAGTAAAGGTACTGTTGTTGTTATTGCTGCAGTTACTGCTATCGTAATTAAGATGAAGAAGTAGAAATTAATAAAATAAACATTTTATGAAATTAAATAAATAATATAATATGTAAAATCTTTGTCAACATCTAATTAAACTGAGATACACTAGAAATGACTGCAAAAATGGAGACTTTTTTTCTCTTTCTGTTTCCATTTCTCACTACGCAGAATGAAATTAAATCATTTGGCTTCTACAATTTGCTATTTAATTAAAAACAAGGCGTAAAAAAAAAAAAAAAAAAAAAAAACGCTGAGGCAAATGTTGTTCCAGGCATAAATATAATTATAATGTCAATGCCAAAGTTAGGCGCTCCCACAAAATTAGTTTAGCTAATAAATATATATATAAAAAAAAATAAAAATTTAAAAACTATTGTATATATGCGAATCAGTGGCATTTCTTGTTAAGTCTGCTATTTATTAAAATAACATTAATAATTGTGTTCAAGTGATGTTGCAATCACATAAATAACACAAAAATCTTTATTTTATTATTATTAATATTTTTAACCTTGCAGTGTCAGATAGAAAAAAAGGAAGAAACAGAAGGTGGAAAAAGGAAGACTGACAAATGGAAAAAGTATTAAAACACTGAAAAGTATTCGAATCAAAATTTGTTTGTAAATATATTTCCACTCTGAAAATGTAAAGCAAATAAACAGTAACATAATAATAACAATAATAACAGTAATAATAATAATAATCATAACAATAATAACAGTAATAAATAAATAAATAAATAAATAAAGAATGAAAAATTAAATATCTATATCCATATCTCTGTCTGTCTATCTCTGTGCGTGTGTGGGTGTAATTTCAAGAAAAACAGAGACTAATTGCAAGATGTGCGTACCTCCTCCATATTCACTGCCTTAAATTTGTGTGTTTATAGCTAGTTTATCTTCCTTTGTATCTCCATTTTTCTTCATATTTCTCCTACAAAATACCACCCACACAGCCAGAGAAAGATTAATAAACGTTTATTACAGTATTTGATGTATGTCTTCTAATACATGACGTTAATATTCGAAAATTATTCTATTGTTGTGAACAATTACTGTTTGCACGCAAATTGCTAGTCTGATATAAGCTTAGAAACCTCAAAGTCAATTTTGTGAAAGGTCTAACAGTAACAACATTTGAAATATATATGTTACGTATGCAGAATATATTAATTTGTGTCATGATGCATGACTTCACAGTATTTGATGAAAAAAACATTTTAAAAGAAATATATACATTAATATAATCGAACAATTCTTTTTCAAGGAAGAAAATAAAATGTATGTCTATATGAGTGTGTTTGTGTCTATGTGTGAATGGATGGATAGAAACACATGAAAATTGCTAATTGCAAATTATGTCTAATATTAAGACAACTAATACGGGTTTTTCTGTGATCGTAATAATTATTCGTGTACAAAGTATTTAATAATTTCTTTCGTCGTCTTAATATTTGTCACTATTGGATGGAAGTGTAAAATCTGTTTTCTGAATCGTCACAAATATTACTGAGATCCATCGAATATTTTTGTCTAGACTATTACAAAATCAGTTCTGTTGACGAATCTTTAGTTTTGTGAATACAGTCGTGTTAAAAAACGCACAGTGTAAATATTTTATGTACATATAGTTTAAGGCCAATGTACTCTATATCCTGATATTCATACTAGCTTGGGATGTCACCCAAGGCAGCGTGTGTTTCAAATAAAGCTGATTATCTTTACCTCATCGTAATTATACCTTACAGTCGTAACATTCGTGACATCGGGCCTGGAGTGCAACTTGCTGGGTGGGTAAGGGATTGTAAATTTGTTTTCTAAATATAGCAAACTCGGATATTGAAGGTACGCAAAATGGTCGTACCCGATAATCTTCTGTTTTTTGTTGTTGTTTTTTTTTTTTCTTTTCTCTAAAGGTTTTTTCATTTTTATTTATTTATTTAAATATTTATTATTATTATTATTATTATTATTATTATTATTATTATTATTATTATTATTATTATTATTTATTTATTTATTTATTTATTTATTTATTTATTTGTTTATTTATTCACTCCATAATTAAAATAATTTCATAATAACGGCGCACACTTCTTCTGAACTGCATGATCCGTCGGTTTAACCTGAATGTGCCTGCTGTCTGTAGGAGTGTAGGGATTAGTAATGAATTAAGTGATGTGGCTGAACGCTTCAGTCGCTATAGTCAGTGTCATTAAAGTGAACACTTACATAGAATCCAAGCCCATCTAGAGGATCCACAAGTTTTAAGGTTTGCGGACTATGTCACCGATTGAATTTCCCGGCAGAAAAGTCTGGAAGCATTTCGAAACAAATGGCGTCAGTACTATGAATCACGTTGAGGGACGGCATCAAAACTGAAGACGATGGACAGAAGTCATCCAAATATTTTTAAATTCACAGATATGATTAAGAAGCAACAATTTTACGGTTAAGATGTGGTGGAAGGTTAGCAGCTTGACTCTGACATACACCAACAACAAATGCTCATCTTGACAGGAAAGAAATCTGCAACAGAAAGTGCTGATTCCATCTCTCATTTTGCTGGAATGTGAAATGTTATAAGTCCATTGTTGCTCTTTTGGGAAATAAGCTATACTGTAATTCCCAACTGTTTCATCATTTGCTATCCTTTACTGCTCCAGTAATATATAACAATTGGTACGGGCACAGTGAGGTGTGGGCTAGGTGACACTGTACTGTCAAACTGACTGAAGTCCAGGCATGTCTTTTGTTATGTGAACTCTTACGTCATGAAAGGTGTGTGTGGGTACAAATGATAGAAATCAAATGGTACTCTTGTAGTCGCGTTATTTGTACTGTTAGTAATTTTCCTTAGTAGAAAATGCTTCACGTCATTCGCTTGAACGCCGCTTCAACAGTCGAGGTTACATTGTTCGTGCAGCAGTGAAACGTTGTCCAGCAGAGCGTACGCATGTGCTTCACGTAAACACTGTTGATCCCATTCTGCGTTGTAACCAGATATCATTATGTAGAAAATATGCAAATCCTGGCTATATTGGATAAATTGCTTTTTAAATTCAATACCTTCGCCGTTATGGCGTTATCATTATAGACTTGAGAAATGATTAATTTAATAAACTCAATCTCCTTTACGACGATCACATACCGCACAAATTACCGCTATTTATTTATTTACTTAATAATTTAACAGCATTTCTGGTTACATTTCATTATTTACCTCTGTTTTTATAGCATTAATTTACGTTCACATATATGAAGTTATACAATAAGTAATTTATTTGATAAAAAAAAAAAAAAAATGCACAAATAGTAAAATTCGATTACCTGGCTTTGTAGCTCAAATATCAAATTACATTCGTCTAGAAATTGTTAATGCATTTTCTTTTATGTACGATATTAAAATTTAACGGTAAACACTACTTCATTTATGTAATTTATTTACGCTACCACGTATTTACATACATGCATACCAAAAGGTTTTAGCTGTTGATTTTACAACTTACAAACTTTAAAAGAAAGAAATAACCATCAAGTGTATAAATTACTGCACACTATATCGTATTACTCGATAAAGTGTGTACTCAATTCACGTACATTTCCTGCGTGTGATAAGCTGATCTGTGTACTCGCCAATTTCTTCAGTTTTCATACTGAAAAATAATTTAATAACAGTAAGCTTTGCTTCTTAGAATAATAAAATTATAAAGAATAGCTTTATTATAAAAGATAAATTTTGAGGTATCTACGCCATTTTTCTGTCTACAGGATTTTTTTTTTGTTTGTTTTGTTTAATGATCTGTTGAATGAATATGCTTATCATTCTTTTTAGACTGAATAACTGGCACACACACACACATATATATACGTACACACACGCGTGTGTGTGTGTGTGTTTTGGATAAGACAAACACGCATAGTCAGGCAGACTGATAAAGAGTCGGACAGAAAGCAATAATATTAATATTATTTAATATTAGAGAGTCAATATTGTTAAAGGATTATTTAAAGTGATGCAGCAAATGACTTCCGCGCGAAAGAAAACTTGGTCAGGTTGTTTTTTCTAGGATCTCTGTAACCCTGCCGCAAGTTTGATTGCGTTTACACATCACCTTTTCACTTACTTAACACAAACAATCCACGTAATTCTCCACTGTTTGTGAATCGTGTCTCCGTCGGCAGAATATTTTCGAAATTTCGCACGCGTAGTTGTTATTGAAACACTCTCCCGCCACACACACAATAGTAGAACAACAAAGAAGGTAAGTTAGAACATCTCTGAATCTGGTTCTGTCGACCCAGACCTTTGATTTCTTGGCTTGTAAATGCCATTTTTATCACATTCTCAATCATCACAAATACACATTTTCTCTTCAATCACCATAATGGAAGCAGATAGATAAAATCAGTCGAATATTACTATTTCAGTTTGTCTCCGGTAAAATACCTGAATGTTTTGATTCAGCGACGCATTTCGAATGTACTTGGAAGAAAATTAAACTTTTGTAAATCTACATGATTATTCAAAACAGAAGAATCTAGGTTACAGAGTTCCAGAAATATTTCAGTAAAATAAAATTTCGGCAATTTATCGTGAAATGATTGTAAGTGACATTTGAATTGTTTTACGAAAAACATTGGAAAGCATAGTCAACATATTTTTTTAAGCAAAGAAGAAGAAGAAGAAGAAAATACTGCAAAAAGTTTATACATGAAATTATTATTTGTATTATTATATAAACAGATATAAAAATCAGGTGACGCCATTATAATATCTAATTAAAATGTTTTTTCGCCAGTATTGTGATTAACATTTTAATCGGGTGACTTATAACAACACTGATTTATTTTAAATATAATTAAAATGGATATGCTATATCTTCAGTTTAAACAGAGATAACAGGGAAGGCAAGAACAAAAAATGCTTCGAAATTGAAAGCACAAACAAGATGGAAGATACTGTAGAAGAATGTTATTATATGCATGTCTTGTATATCTTTGATAGAGAGAAAAAGAGAATGACTGTTTGTGTCTGTGTTTATATAATATATATATATATATACACATACACACACAGATACATACATACATATATATATATATACATATATATACACAGTCACACACACACACATACACATATATATACACAGACACACACACACACACACACACACACACACACACATATATATGCATATGCATTTGAAACAATAAACATATTCTGTGCCAAGTGAGAGGTTTTGGTTAACATTTCACTGTTATTCTTAATTATTTCATGACCGGTGACATTTAAAATTATATTTATCTCTCTCTATTCCCTTTGCATTTCTTAAGTTTCAATATTGTCTGTTTAAATGTAACGCTACCACTTTAAATAGCATATTAATTAAAAATCAGTCTGTCGCAAACTGCGCATGCTCATTTTAGATCATCTGCCACTTAAAATGGATCCATCTGGGGCGCGAGCTTTAGTTGATTGTGTCAGCACGTGCATTCAGTGAAAGAATTAAAGTATTTCTGCAAGTTTGCTGTCTTTTCATTTTCGACAGCCATCTGGCGTCGTTCTGGTCTGGGACAGACCTTTCCTAATGCAACTATAAATTAATATTTCAAAAGAAAAACTGACAAAAAGTCCGATATTTACTTTTGTCATTGTGAAATCGGCTCTAGACCCATCTCACGAAATTATAAAGATTACGGCAGATTTTCCCTTTGAATGACTGATTAAAAGCAAATAAGATGAAAATGCATACTGACACTGCTTTGAAATCTTAACTTTGTAATCAAGTTTGTCTAGAGTCATTTTTACATTAATCTCTACAAACCATTATATTTCAAATAAGAGTGTCGAATTTCAACAAAACTAACAGCTGGATATCTTCCTTAGTCTGGTGCATTTGTTTCAAATATATGCTTAAACTTTCTTAACTTTTCAACAAAGCTGACTGAGAACTTTTGTACCTTAACAGTATTCTTATCACAGAAGCACGTCATACACTCCCAGAATAGTTGTCATTGTTACGTATAATAACTGTGTTCATTTACATCTTGAACTGAAAGAGTCATGCAGGTTTTTATATATAGTTAGTTATATGACGTCATGCATGTATATTGAACCATACAGTTAATGAGATACAAATCCGCTACCGTCATGCGAGTAGCAGCAAGTGAATTAGTATATACACCTTCCCGTAGTCGGGAAAGAATGTAAGCTTTGATAAGCAAGACGCGGGTTATTGGCTGGAACAGAAAATTTTGTAATTTGAAAAGCAATGGAATTGTTATTAAATTCTGAATAAGGACACATTTTAAACTGCACAAATAATTTATACATTACATAATGCCAAAACATTTTCTATCCTTTCCTTTTCTTATATGATTTTGCCAATATAGCTACACAACTAAATTACCCGTAATTCGAACAAACATCTCTTCTACTAAATCTGAAATGTTTCACGCTAAATAACGTGACCATGACACTGTCCAATGTAACCTCGATCTAATAAATCGGCATTATCAGTTTAGTATTTGTGTCTGCCGATATTGATATATGTTAATGCATATATATGTGTACTGAAATCTGAAGCGACAATAGGGACAAAATTAATTAGCTAACTGCCGCAAAGATTGATCGAAATGACTCTAGTGTGACAGTTCTTGTTTAAACTTTAATTACTGTCGCAATCCAATATCTTACTATAATTACTTTACAGATTTTGTACTTGACAAGGTAACCGTGAACCACAGTTTGGTGATGAGATTCAATACGATGTATGTGATAAAACTTCAGAATCGTGTAAATGTATCTTCGATCATATGGATGTCTGGCGTGTTTCAGATTATAATATTATACTAAAGTATTTTTTTTTTTGGTTTTGTAAAATGAAGTGTGTGTGTGTGTGTGTGTGTGTGAATACACACACACACACACACACACAGTTCATGAACCTTTGTCTGCCTTTCCAATGAGGTTATGAATGTATTTCATTTCAAATTATTTTTGAAAAAATACGATCTTTGGCAAGTAACCATTGTTATATGATTAATCATTATCATTTGAGATTGAAATATCTGTTTATTTTTACTTTCATAACAGATAAAGAAAACAAATGTTCAAGCACATAGAAGAAGAAAACAAAAATCCCATTTTACTGGAAAGTCGTGATAACGGTAACGCTCGCTGAAGAGGATTACAATACACTGCTAGCCTGATTCAACAAATGGTTTCAAAGAAAGAACCATTGGTCCATACTCATCGTTTGAGGCACTTTGCGAATTTGGCGACCTTAGCTTTCTCTCATTCTTGTTTACAGTAACACGTACTTGTGTCAATCGGCCAAGTTAATGCGATATTGGCAAAGAATTTCGATTGGTAGCAGTTCTCTTTAATGCGTGGAGTCTGTTTACACTAGTCAGTTGTGTTTGGCACGGTACGGCAATTCGAACGTACGGTTAGCAGGTGGCTGCGTATGATTTTAAGTGCAAGCCCATCAGGCGGGCATTTCTGGTCAGCTCTTTTTCAAAGTATATGAAGGGGATATACAAGAAAACATGTTTTCAGTGATGGTTCTCTGTAGGTGGCAAATAGAAGTGTTTAATCCTGTGTATGTGATAATCTACGTGTAACATAAATCCAAATAAAGAACGCCATCATTAATGCCGAGCTCCAGTGCCGACAGACACGATGTTTTTATTAAAAAATAAATCCTTTTCTTTTTCAAATAGAATATACTAATTATAATCCTTATACACTGAACACGATGTCTGGCTTAACTGACATTGTTATAGAACGCAAACATCTAGACTGTAGAAAACAGGATGACTTTAATCTCGCATACATCCATGCTTATGATGTTTATTAAAACGAATGTGTTTATGTCACGTATATTAGCGATTATCTGTTGTAAGTTGCGAGATAAAACTGGAATATGTTTTTACAATATTGCGACATGATTACTTTCCCAGTATTATATCAGTTGATTAAAATGTATGAAGAAATGTTCTAAATAAATAAATAAATAATATGGAAATTGGCATGATATGGTTTAGGTTTCTTTTTTTTTCTTCTTTTTTTTTTTTTAAATTGTTTTTTGGATATCTTGTTTTCTTTTTATTTATTGCTGTTTTTATTATTTGGAGTATATCAGATGAAGAAATGTCAAATATGCTTATTCTAAACAATATTACTCTGTATATACGCTAAAACAATTCACATGTTATACAGAACACAAAAACATACATGGCTGCACGCTTTAGAAGCTGTTTGGCGAATGTTCAGAAACTTGTTTGACAAAATCCTCACGACATTTCCATAAACAAATACAACCACATTTATTGGACATTTCTTGGATTAAAACTGACATTCACCTTTGAAAGAGTTAAAACATTTCTTTTGTCCCCAGGGTCTCTGTAATCAGCTGCACTCACGTATACTCATACTTAACACTTAACGTTTAATGCTTGTCGTCTCCCCACAGTTCCAGTTTCATTATTCACAGCCAGTGTAGCTGGAACCAATTTTAGATAAAAGCCGCGAGTCGTTCTATGGGGGTGCTTTGTCTTGAAACGGTTTAAACATTTATAAGCCTGGAATTAACTATTAGCATGCAGAAGCAGTTTTTAGAAAGTTTGTGAATAGAGCATAATTGCACTGACATGAAATAAAATGGAGTGAGAGACAAACAATAGTTAAAGAGAACAAAAGTGATGGAACCGACAACGCAACAGACCGATCATAACGTTACAGAAGAGTATTGACAAAATAAAAAAAAAGGCACACAAGTATAATTACAGTAGACTCAACAAAGCGATGAGAAAATAAAGAACTAGTCAGTTCAAAAGAGCAGACATCAATACACCGCATCAAACAGAATAAAATTTACTTTCATTCTGTTTGTTTAAAGTTAAGTTTAATAACTGAATACTCCATTTTACCTAATAATTTGGTTTCTTTCCTTTTCTATTTTATTTTTTTATTTTTATTTTTTTTTTTTTATGATGACGGTGGACTGTTATTTGTTATTGATTTATTTTTATAAATTCTATTATAATTATCCTTTTCATTTTTTCATTTACCTATTTATTAATTTAATCGATTAGTAAATTTAAATTTATTCTGTTACATATTTATCTTTATGTACTCCACTTCTTACGCAGGAGGATAATCGGAAATAAATCGAGTATTTATTTTACCACTAAGGTTGATGACAGAATGTGTAATAATAACGTTAGAAATTTATTCCTTTGTCTTATTATATTTGATCATATTTGTCACTTAGTAGCTGACGATGTATGTTTCAACACTGCCATCGTACCTAGTAAACTCAGCACGTTATCTTGATAATCATTATGGCGCTGGTTCGGGCGTTAGTCGTTTTCTCTTCTGAACGCTGTGAACGTTCATGCACTCGTTGTTTTCCTCTTTCTCACATAAGCAAGCCAAGGTCATTTCAGGATATACTAAATATGATTTACCGTATATAAAAATAAATAAATAAAAAATAATAAAAATTCATAACATCATTTGCCTATATAAAAGAAATACAAAAATGAAAGAATTAAAGAAAGAAAGAAAGAAAGAAAAAAGGAAAAAGATAAAGGAAGAAAGAAATGCTAGCAGCATGACTGCAGTATAATTTGTTGTTTATAAAGAACAGGTGGTGTTCTTGTGTGCTTTTGAAGTATACAATAAACGTGATATAAAATGATATGCCGAGCAGGTGCATATGCAAATGTCGATAATTTTTTTAAAATTTTTTTTAATTTTTATTTTTTTATTAAAATACAATGTATTATCTTTTTTTAAAATTATTATTATTATTATTTTTTTTTTTATAAAGACTTTGCGATTTGTATCCCATAGCTTAAAGAAACTGAAAAACTGAAAACATACTGAAAATGTTGACGAGAATAACAACTAGCTGATAATCTTTTTTCATACGCTGAATGGTTGGATAAACCTTTAAAGATATCTCAATATATTTTATATTAACATTAATAGTCTGTCTGTTATCCGTTTTTCTATATGTTACTGATATCAGAAAGGAAATGTGTTCTTAGCTCTGTTCTTAGAAATCAGCAGCAAAAAGACCGTTGTATATGCCTTCCCAAACACAGCAAAGTACGTGCTATTATTACTGATGGGGCACAGACTTAGATTGGAAATAACCTTCAGAGGATATATATTTTTACACTGATACTATTAAGACATGTTACAGAAAGGAAGTATAATGCAGGATGATTGTGTAGCTGCATGAAATTATTTCTGAAACAGCTGTAGAGATGGTTATGAATACGGAAACATATTAATCTGTGTATTCTAGTTTGATCAATCCACACACGCTCTACATAATAACCTATTACAGTCTGAACAATGTGTCATCAGCTTCTGATGATTTCATGATCAGAGGCGTCATATTACAAACTTTTCCAATCGTTACCTTCATAACACTAGACCAGACATAGAAGAAAGAAAAAAAAAAAAAAAAAAGCAGTGATTTCATAAAACACGTCAGTAAACTTATATTAAAATGTAATCTAAAGTCATCGAGTACGCTCAGGTCAAGATGAAACGTGCAGATCTGGATGCACTCAGATGCAAGAGTAATAGTTTAACAGATCAAGCTCTTGGTCCAAACATTCTATAAGAAAGTGTGTAGATCAGAGAACGTGTGTTTGCAGTTGTTTCCGTGTACCAGATGAGACTAGTCTAGAAGTTACAACCTTACCAAAAGCCTGACTGAACTGATGTAATTTGTTTCCTCTCAGATTTTGTATTTGCATTTACCGTGACAGATCGTTAAAAAGTAAAACATGACAATGCACACGATTCACTTATTGGCGCACTTTGATCGTTGAAAAGTTCTCTTTGTTTTTTTTAAATTTTGTTCCGCAGTAATGATTATTGCCAAACGATTTTGTATGCACGCTAAATATTACATGCATGCTAATGATTAATTTAGAAATACAGAAATACAAGTAGATTAAGAGAGATCTGAATACGTTTTTAAAAATGATTTTCAACTTACTGCCCTTTGAGCATCCACAAAACACTTAAAATACAATAAAATATAATAAAATAAAGAAAAATAATATAAAAGGAAATATAAAATAAACCACAATAAAATAAAACAAAATAAAATAAAATTTAAAAAATAATTGAAAATGAAAATATAAATATAAAATATAATATAAAAATAATAAAATTAAATAAAAATAAGTAAAATGTAATAAAATCTAAAATGAGATAAAATAAAATAAATATAAAATATTCAAAAAAGTAAATGAAAATACAATAAAACTTAAGCAACTGGTCATAAATATACATACTATCATTAATATAAGCACCTAAACCCCTGTATTGCTTGATTAACTAGACTGTTTAATACAGTATTAGTGGATTAATAGGTGCGAAGAGATATTCATTGGTATTTTAATATTACAATATAACAATTTTATCATTTTTATTAATTTTAATACCGCAATCTGAAACATTTAGTTTAAATTTCACAGTTACAGTTATTATGCAATCACATAAAGACAAGATGCACATCAGATAATGTAAGGTAACGTATTAATGAGGGTGTGGGTATGACTCATCCACCCATGCCAGCCATACCCAGCACATATCTGTGAATAATGGATGTAATCCAATGCTTCGGACGCAAATGAATTAGTCAACCATATTTTTTTTCCGCTAAATTCGGAGATTTTTGAAATAATCCGTACTCATAGACACACGTTTATACACAAACACATATGGATAGGTAGATAGAGACAGAGAGATCGGTATGAGTGTGTGTATACTAATATAGATGTACGTATAATTATAAATATGTAATTATATCATTACTCTAATGGGTATTGATGTTTTAGTTTACTGTGGACGTTAATTCTTGCTAATGCGGATATGAACAATAATAACCTTATGATCTGTTGATAAATAAGTTTCTTCAGAAAATCTTAATTATATTTGCCTTAAGGGCGTGTTTCTTTTGTCAACAAGCAGGTAATTACGTAGCAAAGTTGCAAGTCTTTGTTTCAGCAAGAAAAGGAATGGTGGACAGAACGCACGGATCTGACGTGTGAATGTTGTAAGCGCATAGTTCAGAATTTGCATCCATTAAGAATAATTATGAGCCGCTACAGAGTATCAGCTTTCCTGAACGTAAATTAGGGTTCTTACAAAATAAATAACAGTGTGATTTGATAGGATCGAAAATATCATGATATATGTATATGTCATTTAGGTCGCTCGCGCGCACCTGTGTAAACTGTGTGTGTGTGTGTGTGTGTGTGTGTGTGTGTGTGTGTGTGTGTGTGTGTGTGTGTGTGTACACCTGCGTGCCTGTGCGTGTATTTGTATAAGACACAAAATAAAAATAATGTATTTATGGATAGACACTGAGTGTCTGAAACTATAGACCGAAAGAGATAAAAAAAAAAAAAAAAAAAAAACAGAGACGAATAGTCACTCCGAAAGAAAGAGAGTTATACAGATATATTTTATTTTTCCTTACTGTGTTTCATGTAGGAATTACACAGTTCTTCAAACAATTAGAACAGAAAACACAGAGAAATAACCTCATATTTTAATCACGGTATTCTATCAGTATTTTTGCAGAATGTGCTGGCATTGGAATAGGTTACGTTCCACCTTCGATGTTACAAATAAGCATAAAGATGTATTTTACTAGACAGAAACGAGCATTCAGTTCATTTGTACCTGTGTGTGCGTTTACTGCACATTACACTCAGGTGACACGATAAACAAGACAATTAATGCAATTCACTGTTATTTGTTAGCAGAAATCCGATTATGACTGTCAATAGAAGACTAACAAAACATAATAGTTTACTTTCTCATAACTGTTATTACATATGACGTCAACGAACGTATTCATCGGACACTTCCATCAAATTCAATAGGTTTTGTTTTATATATATGTATATATATCGTTTTGTTTTCACAATCTCCGGGATAATGACAAGGCGATATAGCAGTATTATCCCCTGAGACTCATATGTGAATAGAGAACGTATTTTTTTTAATAATTAAATAATGCTGTTATAAAAACAAACTAACTGCATCATGTGGATTTCCTGATTAGCTGCAACAGCTGTATGAATAGCACATTCACACAAACACACAAAAACCACACACAACCACTCATTTTCAGTTATTCGTACATGCATGCACTTACATTCAAACCTACCTAAATATATACATAGCACACATACATATTTATATTTATCTACAAACATTAATCTTATTACATTAAATAAACAGACTAACAATATATATATACACACACACACTCATATATATACACACACGCACAAACACACATATATATCGACACACATACGTACATACATACCTATATATAATTACTACTACTGTTATTCTTATTATTATTATTACTATTATTATTACTATTACTAGTACTATTACTACTGCCACCAAAATTATTATTATTACTGCTATTGTTATGTGACTGTTATTATGACACTAGCTTATTAAATTTTAATAAGTGCTAAACCAATTAAACACGCCTGCTACTGAAATGATTACTGGAACTCTGAAAACAAAAGCACCGTTCTCTA